>JAZDUH010000502.1:1102500-1483469 GCA_036419115.1 Scarus forsteni
GCATCGTGGCAGCTCTGCCTACGCGCAGTCCCTCTAATCACTCAAAACAAGGTTGCTGATAATGGCAATACAGAAATAGTCTGTCACAGCAGAAGTCTGTGTGTTTGTGAGCATAAAAACCAACCCCCAAATCCCAAATAGAGTGAACATGCCGTGCACTGAAGCGCCGTGATTTTGCTCTGACCGACAGGCTGGCATTGCCCACTGGAAGCACCCCACCATGCACATCATCAACATCTGTACAAGCAGCAGCAAATTGGTTCAGTCAAGTTACAAGATCCACTTTTTGAGGTCACTCAATTGGATGAGACTTATATCAACAATAATCACACTTTTTGCAGATTGATATTTTTCATTCCACAATGTGCATATAAAATAAATATAGGGCTATAATGTTGGGTGTTGGTGGAACTGAGCTGCTTAGCAGAGGTCTGCGCCCTCTTAGGGCGTTTTCACATTAGGCCCACTTGTTTCGAACCGTACTGCTGTGGGGTTCACCCCCCTCCCCCTCCACCGCTGGCTTGCATTCACAATTGCAACATCAAACCGTGCCCGGGTCTGCTTGTGTATTTACTCAGTTTGAAACAGCAGGGGGCGATATGCACGTAACTGGTTACCAAACCTGCTATGGAGGAGAATGAAGAAGAGGCTACCGTGGTAACCATTTCCTACACCAAACAACCAATATTTACGTTTCACTCTCTTCTACATTTTCCTTCAAGTTTGTTTTTTTAATCGTGTTTGAGACGGCATCAGCGACCTTCTGGACCCTCGTAAATCATCATAATCCTCAACCAGAATAAACAAATCAACAAATTGAGTAAGCAAAAGATTCAGCCGCGGAATTAACAGGAAGTAAATCATCAAAAGTAGATCCATACGGACCACTTTGTTTCACACCAGTGAAGCCGCACCAAATGTAGGGAGATGGAGCGGATCGAGACCACCCCTTCATGGAGGTCTCAGACCGGCTGATTTGGTGCGCACCAAAGTGCGATGGTTGCATTCACATTGATACTAATGTACCAAACACTGGGCCAAAACTTCTTTGGTGTGACAACACCCTTAGTGCTTCTCTAGTTAAAAATATAATCATTGGGGTACAACTACAAGTCATGAATTTACACCGTTACTTGTTCAACTCATACATCAAAGTTATTTTAAAAGACAGTCCTGGTTTCTAAAAGATGATTTATCTCACATCAGCTCCATTAACAGGAATGTTTGTGTCCCTGCAGTCTGACATGTTTAGATGCCGAGGATTGTGACCCTGATTTTAACTTTGGACTTCCTGATAAAGTTGTTTTTGCCTCTTTGCTGATCCGGCTGGTCTTGTGTAGACAGCAGCATGCATCTGTGTCAGGTTTAGTTCAGCTGACATGTACGACCCATATACTGAGTCAAGCATAAATTATATAAAATGAAAATATCACATGTAAGATAATAAGTTGTCATAGTTTAAAAGAAGAAATAATGCAAAAATAAAAAATGCATTTGATTAGTAAAGTAGAGCAGAAAAAAAGAAGGGGAAAAGAAAAATAAGGAGCTGAAATTATGAGAAGTGATTTATTAATCATTCATTTATCTGAAATAAAACATTTTCATACAAGCATATGAGTTTATAATTGAATGAAAAGGAACATAAAGAAGAACAATCTTAAAATACCGGAGTTTCCCTTTAAACAATCCAAATCAAATTTTACATTTAAAAGAATATTAAAGGACAGTATGTTAAGTAAGTACCATTACCATTCTTGTAATTGATGAAATATCTCAAACATAATTATTAATATTATTTTGGCGGTCGTTGCTTATTGTTGTTTTCATTGAGAATCAAAGGATTTTAGACCAGCAGTGTTGATGATGGCTGTTTTATTTTATTATTACTGTTGTTACGAATTATGTTGATCATTGTGTTGTTATTGTTTTGTTGTTTTTTAAATATATTTTTTTATAATATTTTGCAGAGATTATGTCCCGCGCTGAAGCTCCTTATAGGGCAAAATCGCTCATTTTGGCTATATTTTTTCATCCATCACCAGTGTTATCATAAAGTCAGCTCATCTACCCTCTTCAGGTGGGTCAGCTGACCTGGTAAACAAACTTTTGATGACGTCATAGCCGTGCGACACAAAGGTACAGCTGACCTACTTTTAGCCGGCAGTGCTCAGCAACATGGCAGAATATTTATCTGATGCCGAAGAGTCAGACTACGACGACCGGTTTGAGTCTGAGTACACGGACGAGGAGCTCCATGAGAGAAGGATGAGGAGGGAGAGAGACGAACAGCTGGCTCGTGAACAACAAACAGGAGCACGTCCACGACTCAATGCTAACTGGCGGTGCGCTTGTGGACAGTGTTCGCCTATAGCAACAGAAGAGGAGTGTGTTAGCTGCTCAGAGTGGGACTTGAAACCGGCTGACAAGCGTATGGATCTATCCAGGAATATATGTCTGACTACTCTGGAGGATTTCCCTGCAATGACAAACCGGGCTGTGGTAGAGACGGGCGATTTTGCAGAGATTACATCCCGCGCTGAAGCTCCGTTGCCGTGGACCCCGCTAAGTGCGGCTACATCGGTTGGATCTAAATAACTTCTGAAGGACTCCGAGCTGCACGATGTTTGTCTGAGTGAGTATATGAGCATGCACAAACCTAAAAATAAGGTCCAGGTGTCAAAATACCGGAGTTTCCCTTTAATGTCTTTGGTTAGATTATTCCATAAATTAACCCCTTTAACAGAAACACAACAACCCATCTTTTTTGTTCTAATCATTTTTTTAAATCTCTATTCCTCTTAAGTTATAATTTATCTTTTTTCACATCTTTTCTGAAGATTAATGGGTAACAACCTTTTTCGTGCTTTAAACATAAATTGCAAGACAAAACTCTACTAAATCATAAAATTTCAACACTTTTAACTGAAGAAATAATGAGTTGGTTGGATCTCTATATTGTTTTCTAGTAATTAATCGAATAACTCTTTTTTGCAAAATAAAAATAGGCTTTGTTTTGCAGGCATTTTCCCCAAACTTCAACACAGCAGGTCAGGTATAAAGAAGAAGGCGGCAATAAATAAAAAGGAGCTCCCAGATGAGGAGAGTCTCAGGTTGTCTGGTAATTTGTGAGGAGTGTAGAAACTTAAAGCTGCCCGACCCTCACTCTGTTTAGTCCTGATCGGGGGAGCAGTGAGTAAGACCCGGGGTCCTGAGGGGTCTGGGTGCTTCTTATGGCCCTTTTCCATTAGCCCTGCTCGACTCTACTCGACTCTACCTGGCTCTACTCTACTCGCCTTGTGCTGCTTTTCCATTTGCCCCAGTCGCCTGCCCAACGGGGTGCAGTGTCGCTGTAAACAGCTGAGCGGCAATGTGGTGACGTCATTTTTGGCGTGACACAACAATCTGTGGCTTTTTGTCACAAACCGAGTAAAAAAGGAAAGCAGAAGAAGGATGCAGGTGGTAAGAAGAAATACCCCTCGAGAAGCACAGGAGAGTTTTGTAAGCTATACAACAGAATGAAGCCGAGGACGAGAGTAATCGAGCTGCAAAGAAAAGACGTATGAGGGTAAGCTAATGGTAGCTACTGCTAGAATGCTAGGTCGTCGCGCTCATGACTGATTGATGACGACATTGTCTGACCAATCAGTCGGTGATGTCATCTTTTAGTATCGACTCAGCTCGCTTGGAACCAGAGCGGAGTAGGTACTTAAACTAGCTTGTTTTAGGAGGTAACCAGGCTAGTGGAAACACGCTGCAAATCGAGTAGGGCCGAGTAGAGTAGGGCCAAGGCGTGCTAATGGAAAAGGGCCAATAGAGGACTAAAAGATCTTAAAGGTATTTAGTCCAAAGAACACTCAATGGAGAAAAAACTGGAGAAGAAAAACAGCACCAAGGATGAAGAAATCATGACGTCCAAATTTAAGTCCATGTTGGTTACTGCCTCTGACATTAAGGGTTTAATGTTTGAGGAGTGTCAATGGGGAATCAACACTGTGATAAATAGGTTCTAGAAAAACTGCGAGAAAAGTCTGAAGACAGAGACCACAGCTGTGAAAAATAGTTTCACATTCATCAAGACAATGCACCAGCTCTGATCAGTGAAGACCTGGGTGCAGCAGAGTGTTGATGCAGAAGGAGGATCCTGGAGGAAGGAGACACTGAAATATCTTTATGATCAATAATGTTATATGACAGCTTTGGACTTGTGCTCTTATTGCCTTACCTTGAATATCAATGACAGTGATGATGGGAGATTTTTTAAAAACACTATTTCATACAGTGTTTGGTGTTTCAACTTCTTTGGTTTTACCAAACATCACTTTTGAAAAGAGCATTATGTTTTTTAATTTAGGTGTAAATGGTTAATAGACTTGAGCTTGATGACTCAAAGCAGCTCTACACCGCAGGTCACATCTACCCATTCACTCTCACATTTACTCAGTGATGGTGTCAATGTCAGGTGTTCATCAGTGTTTATTAAAACATTTATTCCCTTTTATGAACATTTAAACACTGAAGCAGAATTGGAATCAACTTGCCCAAGGACAAGCAGGTAGTGCTCGTGCCTCACAGCAAGAAGGTTCCCTGTTCCATTCCCGGGTTGACCAGGGCCTTTCTGTGTAAAGTTTGCATGTTCTTACTGTGCGTGCGTGGGTTCCCTCGGGGCACTCCAGCTTTCTCCCACAGACCAAAACATGCTCATTAGGTTAATTGGTGACTCTAGATTACCTTTAGGCATGAGTGTGAATGGTTGTCTGTCTCTCTGTGTGGCCCTGCGACCGACTGGTGAAGGGATAAAGAGCAGTGTTGTGTGTAACGCGTTAGAAAGTAACGCATTACAGTAACGAAACTACTTTTTCGGGTAAAAAGTGAAGTGACGCGCTACTGTTGAAAATTTGGTAACGAAACGTAGTTCCTTTTTTAATGCAGCGCTTCGTTACATTTCCCTCGGACAGATCTGACACTGAAGCGGCCTTCTCAGCTGCTCGCACAGACACGAGCAGCGTTGCCAAGTCCGCTCGTTATAAGCATCTAAAGGCTGAAAATCTCGTGAGTCATGGCCGCAGGTCGTGGCTTTTTGGGCTTGTTTCTAGACGTGAAGTTGCTTCTTTGGGCTCTTAAGTCTGTGTGTATCCCCCTGATTATCTTCCAGCTCCTAACATAAAGGAAAACACGACTGCGGTAGGCAGTTTGTCCACTTCCTTGTTTCCTGGCTATATGCACGCCCCCAAACACACTCACGCACATGGCGCATGCTCCAGAGCCAAAGTTGCCAGGTCTGCTTGTTATAAGCGACGGTCTTTTCTTGAATAGATACTTAGCACTGTGCTATTGAAATGTAATGTAGACGAAAATTATCACACTTTGTGTAGACTTCTCTTTTTAAAAAGTAATATATCACATTAGCAAAGGAAATAGCAGGAGGTTGCTTATTTTGGGCTTATTTTTATTGACCAGGTTGCTTATTTCAGAAGCAAAATGTGGAAACACTGGGCAGGAGCTCTCATTCCACAGGGTATGTGACATTTTGTAAAATAAAGAGCACAAAAACTGTTATGTTCTCTGTAGTAGAACTTTTTGTAGGCCTTCACATTTAGGAATAGATATGGGGTTCTGTCCATGATCAAGCAATGTAAAAGTAACGGAAAAGTAACTTGAGAAGTTACTCTTCATAGAGGGTAACTAAGTAAAGTAAAGAGTTACTTTTTTCAGATGTAACGAGTAACGAGCACACGCTACTTTTTAAAAGTAACTTCCCCAACACTGATAAAGAGGTATAGAAAATGAATGAATGAATGCCCAAGGACACATCACCCTGCGATAGCTAGAGTTGGACTCAAACGCGCAACCTTCGAATACCAACAGAGTGCAATATTAGACTGCACCACCAACAGCACCACTCATTCATGTCAGTGAAATGATCTTGCTTTACAATCACAGGTGCAACTAGAAAGCGCTCAGAGAACAGAGTAGCTAACATATTGTTGTTACATCTATAAGCAACAGATCCATGATAAAGTTACCATCATCAAATGATCCATGACCCCAGGGGCAGAGTGGGACTCATTTTCAGCCCTGGAATTTCATGCCTCAGACCGGCCCACTTTATATCATGACCTATTGTATTAAAATAATGTAATTATAACTTTACATGTTGAGTGCGCTGTTCTCTAAAGCCAATAATACTAAACAACAAGATTTTTTTTCACTGGCAAAATATGCAGCTCTATTGCATCTAACATTCATCTTATTCATTTTCAATTGTGTGCTTTGTTTACCATCTTACTTTTGATGATAAAAAGGGTCACTACTATCATTTGAGCATTAAATTACATTTTAAAAAACAGTCAATAGTCAGCCTTCTGATCAGTTCAAGTCAGTTTCATTATTGTACTGCTGACTCAGTAAGCATCAATTATCTCAGGGCATTTTTCATATAGAGTAGGTCTACACTATACTCTGATATTAATTCTAATATTTACTCAGTGAACAAACCTGCCCACTCTGCACCTGTGCTGGGCTCATGGCTGCTGCTTGGTGCTGCTGCATCTCACTTCTGAGGGGCTACAAGACAAAGTTTCCTCAGTTAGGTGGCGTTGTCGCATCACACGGTGCAAGTGTCATTTTATTCAACATCTTGCCTTACCAGTTTCATCGTCATCCTCTGTCATTTTGGACCGCAAGCTCGTTTTGTTAAAAAAGTGGCTATTTTTGCACATTTTGCTGCATCATTTTCAAGCGCTTTACTCTTTTTAATTCTTATCTCTTCCGTGCCACGCTTGCTCTTTTTATCCATCTTGCTGGCAGCCCAGCACCGTGGCTACTAGCTGGCTCATCGCACAGACTTCTACTAGTGGAGCTAATTGTTTTTAGCCTGCAAGGACGTGTTGTTATGTCAGGATGCCTCTGAAAAAAAAGCTGCTGAATGAGATGGCCCACAGGGACAGCAGTAACAGCATGAAAGTAATACTCACTCAGTGCCATGAATGAACACCAAACCAAAAAAATTATAATAATATTAAAAAATGTTAACACCAGCCGCGGCCCAAACGTCAGGCTGGCCCACCAGGAATTGTCCCGGTCCTCCCGATTAACCACTCCGGACATGCATGACCCTGAAAACCCACACTTAGCATCAGAATCATGTTGATGTCATTATAATTTAGAAAGTTATTGAACAAAAATTATCATTTGCTAATGGTTATCTGGATCACCTCCAAAATCCAATCATTTTTAAGTTGGACCATTACCAGCATCTCCTGAAAATTTCACCAAATATGTCCAGTAGTTTTAGTGTAATCTTGCTAACAAACAAACAAACAAACATACGCTAACAAAAACGTACCCCCCTTGGCGGAGGATAAAATGGCTTGGCTATCCGGTCACGGTGAGCTCAGGGTGTTGGGAGAGACTTAAGCCGGGCATCCACTGTGCGATTTTTGGCCCTTTTGACACGATTTTTCACCCGTGTGACTATTTTGGGGGTCGGGCCGAGTTTTGGCTCAATCGTGCATCTCACATTGTGTAGTATACACGAGTTAACGAGAAGCGATTAACACCTCACAACCACCTCCTGATCGATCTGAGGAAAATGAAACCTGTTTGAAATCCTGGTCGCCCCTCATGAAGTTATGTCACACTACACATGCGCAAACGTAGATACGAAAGAGAAAACAAATGCACAAGACTGAGCAGCATGGCATCATGGCAGCGTTACACTCCCACTAAGTCACTGCACGTTCTTTTTGTGTCTGATGTTTGCCTTGTGAAACCTTTGACATCCTGTTTTCCCCACATTGATGCCAGGGCAATGCGTTTTTGTTTGTTATTCATTCACATCTGTGAGCATCCGACCACTCCCTACTTCTTCCTCTTCTACTACTTCTTTTTACGTTGCATTTCCGGATACGATACATGACGTGTCGTCATGTATTATAAGACTTTACTCTATTATAAGTTCTTATACGTCCATGCGTGTCGTACATGGACGAACAGTGTGAGCAGTCAGATCACATCCAAGCGTCGGGTCGTATAGTGTGAGAAGAAGAATTGTGAGCTGTGAACTGTTAACCCCTGTGATTCACTCGTACAGTATGAGCAGCAGCTGAACATCGTGACCGAAAACGTCGTACAGTGGATGCCCGGCTTTAAGGACCTGAGGTAGGCCAAAGATCTTAAGACCCCAAATACTCTAGAAGACCAATGGGACTCCACTTGTCTGCTGCTGTGTCGCCCAGTTGTATTGAATTAAGAAGCCTTCTTCACACAAATGTTGTCTTTCATAATCAGTCTCATAACAGCAATAGTTTAAACATATATGATAAGATAAATAGTTATTTTAAGGTCCTAGTTATTTCCCAGCCTTTGCCACCCTGAGCTGTGTGTGTTCTCAGAATGCTCTGTGAGTAGTAATTTTCTCCTAAAATATGTAAAATGAATTCATGAAACTAAAACAATACATTGCTGACAAGTAACTACACATTATGGACTGCAGCTTTTGTCTGAAAAGACTTCTTAATTTAAATATGCTGGTTCACGTTAGGGGCCAGGTGCACAGTGCAGTGTGGCAAAGCCACAGAAAATGTAGTGTGCATGCACACAACTAGTTTTGTTGTGTGGAAATGCTGTGATTGGATATATTCTTAACTTGTCCCTACTTTCTACATGACCAAATGATGACTTATTGGATTAAGTCTCTGTCAGACATTTGGTCCAGTTTTTATTTGTTGATGAAAATGTGCACTTGTTGTTATTAATTGTATATGATGTATAGTTTTAGTTGGGGGAAAAAAGGTTATTGAAAAATATGATGGAAATAATTAGTCAACAAAATACTGCCTTACATAGATGTTGAAAGCAACTTGTGAAAAAAACCTTTCAAATCACAGAGCAAAATTAAAACAAACATGCCTAACAAAAACAGTTCACAGAATGAGTGAATTTTAAACTGTATTTATGTCAGTTTTTTAAAAACTGTCTACAAAAGGCTCTTTTACCTTTAAAAGCGGGCTCTGTGACTAACTGTAGCAGATGGTTAAAGTAAAAAAAAGTGTGTGCTTTTGCTCATATGTGTGTTAGTGCGTGTGTGTATGTGTGTGTGTTGCTGAAGGCGGACGGCAGGAATATTGATTCCACCGTCTTCATTAACATGTACCTGTGGGGCTAATGTCTCTGTGGGGTTCTGGCTAGACGAGCGCTCCTCTCCCTGTGGTGGTGGGAGGCCGGTTTGCCACTCCCCTCCTGTGCCGCCTGACACTTTGGACGCAGACGGAGACGAAAATAGAAGCAGGAGAGACAGAACCAGAGACCAAAGTGGAGCAGACACAGATCTGGCACTTATGACAACCACGCTGAGGAAGAGATAAAGCATAACCCAAAACGTCTTTGGCTGCTCCCACTTTTTACTGCTTCATTATTCATCATGCTGCTCTTACATTTAAAATGAATGATAGATATTTCTGACCCTTCTTAATCCATAGCAGTTGTTTCAGTTGTAAAATGACTTAAATAAAATCGATTAGTAAAACATTTTCATGCTCCATAAAACATCTTAGAAACACTCCTATGAAGCTCCTCTTTAAAATGCATCATAAAACATTGTAGGCTTGTTTAAAGAGTGTCATAACGCATTACCCTGCACGAATAATTATATTTATTATGATAGCACTTCTGATAACTGATGTTGCTCATAGTAATACTGTTATTGTCAAAACAGGGTTTATATTGACTTATAAATATCCATCTCTGGAGTTAATATGTTAATAATAGCTGTAAGACTATATACATATTCATAATGCTAAAAATAACAGGTAACGAGAGATGCATTCGCTATATGATGTAATCCCATGCCCTTGTTATGCAGATGAATACTCTGAAAGCTGAGTTCTCGATGATGCACATCTGTTTCTGCATCAAGGGAAGCATCACAAAAACCCATCTCAGAAATATTTGTCATATAATGTGCTTTCAATTAGTGTACTACAGGCATTTGAAGCTGCTAGCTAACTACGGCAGAGTGATTTAGCGGAGGAATACATGACGTGAGTCGGCTTAGGTCCAGATAAACTTTATATTTCCGAAAGGTTAATGCACTTAATAACAATCATATATGTAATGTACTGTTAAACTGTGGTATTACTTTTTGATTTAAGTTCTTGTAGGCTGAGAAAATAGCCTTTGTATTTGGTACGGTATTTTCCTGTTAGCGTCTATTCTTTCGTCACCAACTCTTACAGACTGTGGCTCACTGAGGGAGAGGAGAGAACTTTCTACTGTCTCTGATATACTTAGTGGCCATATGGAGCTCATACAACCCCTCTTCAAAAAAACTGAACTATCCCTTTAAGCATGTTGAAAATGTTTTCCACAGTTATTTAGGATAACTATTATAGAGCATCATAAATGAGCATAAATTGTTATAACGTTTTTACATCAGGGATCAAGATGACATTTGTGGAAGGGATGGTTTTCATCATGACACGTGCAATGGTAGCCTTGCACAGTAGCTGGACCCACCTGACTTAGGCTGCGTTTACACGGCACAGAAAACGGTCAAATCCGATAAGTTTTCATTGCGTTTAGATGAAAACATGTTGCATTTTGTCCTAATACGGAAACCTTTGAAAACAGGCTCCAGAGTGGCAAGTTTCCAAAACCTCTCCATGCAGCTCCGTTTAAACCTGTATCAGAGCGTTTGAAATGCTGATGTCACCGTATGCGCAGTACTCTTTCACATTATGGCTGCGTGCGCATACCAGGAACAACAACAGCTTCGGCTGTCTGCCGAGTAATGTGTGAGCTGCTTACCGTGCTCAGTTTGTTATTCAGAAAAAACTATCCAGACAGATTTGTTGTCCAAACTGATTTGTTGTCCAGAAAATAAACTGCGTCTCTGTGCGTCTATTCGCCATTGTTTTGTTGTAGGAAGTTCTTCTTCATTCGTGTATTGTAGCAGCGCTGCGTCTCTGCAGACCTACACCACCATCTACTGAACCGGCATGCATACTACAGAGGATTCACTCATCTCCAGCGTTGTCATCTAAACGCAGAAGAATTTGAAAATGCAAAGGAAAAATCTTTAAGTCAGGAGTGTCCGTGTAAACGCAGCCTTAAAGTTTGTATTCAGGCAGATCCATCTTTGCATGCTCTATGAACGACCCAAAGCAGGACGGCAAAATCATCAACTTTTAGAGCAGGAAGAGGAACAAGCTACAAGTGAGACGACACCAGGAAGTGACTGCACATGTCCAGACAAGCATGGATGCTAATCCAGACATGTGCAGTTTTATTTTGACAAGGATTTCTTTATTAAACTAGAAAAGCACTCGGAGAGCGCAGACCTCCGCCAGCGCCACAGTCCTCACCCATATTGTGATTTTCCCCATAAATATTAGTCCTACTTTATTTCATCCAAATATTTAGATTCCTTAACCATGAAAACATACCATTAGCAATTGGATTCATAATGACATCTATTTAAAGGAGACATATCATGCTTGTTTCTCCTTTTCACTATGCCAGACTAGGATGCCTGTAAAGCATTTCTGCCCTCAGTACAAGTCATTTAGTTCCTTCATTGCCCCACAATAGCGTTCTCAAAATCCTCATTTTGGGGCATTATGAAGCGCTCGTTGAAACATTCAAATCTCAGGATGACCTAAAGTTACCTCGCTACGTCACAGCCCTTTGTGCTCTGATTGGTCAGTTCTCTCGGGGGCTGAGCCAGCCTGTCCTTCTTCTTCTACTGTATTTTCCAGCAGGCTCAAAGCAGCGACCGCGTATTGAGTCCCCCTACAGGCCAGAGCTGGTAATGAGTGAATGTCAGCGAGGGAGCTATATATTGCTGCTGGTGGATGTGTTCCTCGGTGACGGTTTTGTGGCTAACGGACATCACAGAGGAGGAAGTGTTTTATCAGATTACTCCAATAAAAAGAAAGGTACCTGGTGTCATCACGACGATTTGAATAAACAATAACATTAAGAATATTTTCATGTTATAGTATTGAGCATGACATTTGGATTTTTTTTATCTACTGTTTTCTTAACATTGACAGGTGAGATCAGTCCCTGTCACCAAGCCTGCATTCAAAGACTTGGGGCAGTCTAGATATCTTCTGGGATATTCATGTTTTTTCTTTGCTGGGTGTACATCAATACACTCGGTCTCATAGTCGAGTATTTGCTTAAAATTAATGTCTGGTAGATTTTTGTAAAGCAGATCAAATATGAAGTCCCTTCCTGAAAGCTGTTTCAGTGTCAGTGCTGTTGGAGGCTGCATTGATGGTTATATGCATTTACTGACAAAAAGATTCTTTTAAATCAAAGAAAATACTTACGTTAGATGGGCCAAATGGGAGTTTTGGTGGCCATGATGTGACCCTAAGGCCACCAGTTGATGCTCACAGATGCATTGTGATACCTTAAAGACATGTTTGCAGTGTGTTTATAATGTATATAACTGTATCTGTGGTGCAGTCTTATCATGCGCCTGGTTGCTCTTTTGAAAGCTGTAGGTTCAGGCTCCGCCCTGACTGTCACATGGTGATGTGTCCTTGGGCAAGACACTTAACCACAGGTGTCAAGTCTCCCGTTTTTTGCCACTGAAATGTTAAACAAAATAAGTATAGTCCCTCTGTGCAGCATAAATGACATTTAAGTACCTTTTGTTCTAGATTAAAGTCAGATGAGGACACTGTGAACTGAATTTCAGACTGAGGAGCACATCCTGTAAAATCTGATTCACATTTAATATGACATTTGAAATTAAGCCACTTCATCTCTCTTCCTCTCTTCATTTTTTGTGTGTAGGACTCCCCCGATAGCTCTCCATTAAAGAAACAACATGCAGCTTTTTCACCTTTAAACGTACATTCAGAGTAGAAGAGTACAACCATTTTCAGGGGGCAGAGAGGCACTGGTGTTCTGCATGTAACTACAGTAAACAGTGTGATGCAAGGCAGCTTTTAGATGCAGGCTTGTGTGTAACAGCTCTAGTTTGCATTAACCCTCAGCTAAAATGAAGCAAATTGGCCAGTCAGCTCTACTTGGCTCGACTCTGCCCATTACAGTAAAGACCAGGGCTGCTCAATAACAAATACTTCATATTAATATGATAATTATTAAGCAGGATTACTCAATAATCTTATATCTGTACAAAAATTCTGGGATGCAACTACAGCTGAGCTACAAATCCTGCACAATATATCTTGCATTTGTCACAATTCTGTCTGTTTTGTAGGGGTGGGAGAAAAAATGGATTCACATAAGTATCGGGATTTTTTGTTAGATGATTTTTAATTTTTTTTTTTGTTCAAAAAAATATTTTTTTCTAAATGTAAATACCTCATTTTAGTCTGTGTTATCTCTTTAGGCGCCAAAGATGCAAAATTGTGACACGCGACATTGCTGAATAAAACAGGCCATAGCTGTTAAAATAGTGCTGAATAGAGTTACTACATTTCACCAGCAGATAGTGGACACGTGTTACTTTTATAAGAGCAGCATTTGTGTGTGTGTTTCTATTCAAAGTTTGGGCGTACATTTATTTTGAAGCTCACACACCGAGGGACACGAGTGTGGCTGTAGAGTGCAGCAGAGAGAGAGGGAGAGAGTACTCACGATGCTGAGAGTACTTTCTCAAGTACTGGCTGACTCTAAATCTGGGGAATATTTACTCTCTGAGGATGATGTTCAGTCGTCCAGTGAGGACCAAACTGGAGGTATATGTACGTGCAGCGGGAGCGAGTCCACGCGCCATTACAGTCCCCAAGCAGCACATACCGAGGCCGATGCTTTGCCTCTCCGTGGCCGGGGTGGAAGTAATCGGCGAGTGCCGAGGAGGGGATGTGGTCTGGCATGCAGGGAACTCAAAACACTGAGAAAAGTGACGGTGTTAGCGGGAATGAGAAAGACTGTGGAGCTCTGGGCAGACGAGGGAGAAGCCGGGGGTAAAAGGCACAGTGAAGGCAGCAGAGGCGTTCATGCTCGGCATTACAGTAATGAATTACAGGGAGAAATTACAGTGATGATGATAGGTGGGTTAACTTGGGGATAAGGAAGAGTACCACAGGTGGATCAGAGATTTTGATGTAATAATTGTTTACTTCTCAAGTGTTTTTGCCAATTTGCCATCTTGTGAGCACTGGGACACAAAATAGCTGCACTGTGATCCATCTGAGAGAGAAAATTGTGTATTTGTTGTGAAAATACTGAAATTTCATTGATTAAAACTTTGAATAAAGGTCATTTTTGAGTTGTATGAGAGAGCATGTTACACTTGAGTCCAGCATTTTTCAGGCAAAAATTGAGAAAATATTGAGTGTGTTAAAATTGAGAAATCACTGTACTTTTGGAGACTAGCAGTACAACTAGCAGCCCTGGTAATGAAAGGTTTATATGGCAGTAGAAGCTCACTGAGATCTCGAGCTCTGTGTTGGTGTCTGATCATTTAGAGCTTTGGCTGAGAAGGAAAATCTTGACTTGTATTTTAGAGTTTATGGGACGCCAATGCAGAGCGCCTAAAACAGGAGTAATGTGATCTCTTCTCCTCCAGATTGAGTCTCAAGTGTCTTGTTGGGATCTCCTAAACAAAATTACAACAATCAAACCTAGAGGAAACAAAAGCACAGATACTTTTTTTCAGCATCTCTCTGAAACCAGACAGGCCTGATTCTTAAACATTACGAAGATGAAAAGGAGCCTATAGGACAATCTCGTGTGCATTTGTATATTTCCTGTGTTGTGGCAAGTCTCAGCAACGGAGTAAAAATTTAAATTACCCCAGAGATGATAAATTCTACCACATTCTTGGTCACCCTTATGCATTTTCATGATGCATACCAGTAATATTTCACTGAAGTTTGCTGTGGGTGAAATAATTTTTCATGAGGAAAGAAACGATGCAGGATGCTTAAGAGCCGCTTAAACATCTCTATATTCAGTGTGTTGAAGTCTAACTTCATGTATGTATTGATTTTCATTGTTGACCCTCTGCAGGGGGACATTTATCATTGAATATAGATTTTTTACAGACAGGTGAGCCAACAGAAAATTATCCCAGAGCTAATTTTAGTTCCTACAGGAAGATTTTGAAGGTGTTTTTGCAGTTTCTTTGGTGGACGGATTATACATTTCTGCATTGTAAACACATTATAAGTATATTTAATTCAGTGTCGTCATAGCTATAAGACCATGTTAACTAATAATGCTTTGTGATGGTAACTATGCTGGGAGAGCTTTAAGAGCACAAACCTCTGCAACTCGGAACTTTCAACATTGTTGGGCGACTTATTGTCAAAAATGTGGAAAACTGCCCGATCTCACACTGTCAACAAATCATTCAGAAAATTCCTGGATTCATATCCAAATTCAGATCACGGCTAAAAGTTATCAAAATGTCTCTTATGCTGTAAATGTAAATTTTCATCAACTTAAAGGGACTGTGAGGAGTTTCTAAGTAATTAAAAAAGAGTCTCACTTTTAGATATATGCCTGATCGAAATACACACTTTAAGATGAGTTTTATAGCATCAAAATAGGTTATCTATAAATGCTTTTTCTTAGCTTCACGGTCGGGTCAGACAGGGCTGGACTGGCCTAGATACTCAACTTCAGGAACAAGACAATTAAAATCAGAGCAAATTTATGTTATTCAGACATGTCTTAGAGCACCAGGCTGTAAGTAGCGATAAATAGCCGGCTACAAAACTACAATACTAAGTTTTCCAAAAATTGCTTGTTGTCACACATCAAAAACTACCGCTATGTAACTAGAAAGAGATACATTACCTCGTCGCTTTGCATCCTGTAAGTTGTTGAAAAAAGAAGTTGTAAAGCAATGCAGAGTTCTGAGGAAGGTCTGAGCTGCATTCATTAGCATCACAACAAACACATGCTTTGGATTGGATCACGTCTTTTGGTGCGTTCCAGTTGTAGTCAGAAGTAGGAA
This sequence comes from Scarus forsteni, assembly GCA_036419115.1. Classification (NCBI taxonomy): domain Eukaryota; kingdom Metazoa; phylum Chordata; class Actinopteri; order Labriformes; family Labridae; genus Scarus; species Scarus forsteni. The sequence goes on from JAZDUH010000502.1 coordinate 1,118,447, forward strand.
TTTCCGAGTTCAGAGTAGGAAACTGGAACTGGAACGTCCCTCGAAGTCGGAATTTCTTACTGCGAACTTGGTGAAACCTCGTCACCCCTGAGTTGACAATCAAAGATGGATGCCCCCAGTGTGAACAGTTATTTTATTTGCACTTCTGACTGGGGTGTGTCGCTCTAGATCAGCTGTATACATAGTATTGTTAGACTTATATTTACAAAAATGCTGCCATAGTGATAATCACATTCTTCATGTGATATTTGTGAACAACAACGCAGGGCGTGCTAACAACAGCTAACAATAGCCTGGTAGATTTGCATGTTTTTTCCGACTTCAACTGGAATGCCGATAAGTCGGAGATGTCACTCCCAGTTCCGATGTTACTGGAACGCAGCATTACGACAGTCGCTGCACGTGCTCATGGGTAGCAGAGTCTTAATGTCGCCGGTAATAGATTCTCCTCATAGCACCTTTAAGTTTATAACATTGATTTATGAGTGAAAATGTGGAAAATTGTCGGATTACACAGCGTTAATAAATCCTTTAAAAAATCCTTACCTGTGCGTATTTGGATCACCGCCAAAATCAAATCACTAACTTTATTTAACCTCGTTCATCTTTCTAGAAGGCTCTGACTCCAGTTCTCACAGTGTGAGTTGGGGCTCCAGGGACAAGAGGACTTAAAGAGAAAATGAATCCAACAAAAATGTTGTGCTCTGCCAAATTCTGTTATTTATGGAGCAAACTGAATATATTGTTGAGGAAGCTATTCCAGGAGTAAACTCAGCAAAGAGAAAATAGGCCTTGAACTATTAATATTTAGTCTGAGTTTGAGAATTAGTCTTAAAAACTCAATGATCATAGCCTGTAATGTGGCATTTGCTCAATATATTGACAATTACTTTTACATAAGAGTAAAACAAATATAATATATGATGATTCAAAAGGCTGTTTCTTCTTTGTTTGTTATTAAAGTGGCACAGATAGAAACTGATGAAAATGTCTAAATATTAAAAACATTCAAGATAAAGATTCTATAGGTTTTAGTCATCAGTGCAGATCCTCAGAGAGAGAAACTGGACAGAAAATCTAAGCCCAGTCTTTTAATATGTTTAAGAAGGTCAAAAATCTTGGTGTGGTATTTGACACAGACCTCAGCTTTGACCTTCACATCAGAGATGTTACATAAAAGATGTTTTATCATTAAAGATCATTTCCAGAGTGTGCCAGTGTCTCTCAAGCCAATGCAGAGCCTCTAATTCATGCTTTTATTGCCTGTAGGACTGATTCTTGTAACACTCTTCTTTTAGTCTTCCGAAAAAGATCATTTCACAGCTTCATTGCTGCAAGACTGCTGACGAAGACCAGAAAGACAGCCCACATTACACTGATATTAAAGTGTCTGCATTGGCTTCCTGTATCTTTGAAATTGATTTTAAGATTATTGTATTAGTTTTTAAACACTCAATGGTCTTGGTCCTTTTTTATTGTATTTGCTTTAACCTACTTGAGCCTTCAAGTCTTCAGGTCTTTTAATGGTTCCCAAAGTTAGATATAAAACATACAGCAAACCTTCTTTCCGTCAATATGGTGGAATGATGTAAATTCTCATTTTCAGCTCAGATTTATTGTTCAGGATGTTATTCTCTGTTGATCCATTTCTTTTCCACTGTCCTACTTCAGTAGATTTTATCATGTATTTGGTGTTTGGTTATTTCATTTACTATTTTATGATTCAAATTTGTATTTACTTGTTTTCCAATAGTATTTTTTAATTGAATTTCTTATCATGTTTTTGTAATTGTCATTTTAAAATTAAGCTCCTGTGTTTCCTCATTTTAATTTTAAGATAGTGTTTCCTTAGTCTCTCTAATTTTGAGGCTGGATGGATTTTTCTTTATATTCAATTTTCCATGTTTTCATTTATTTATTCATTTTATTTCTTTGTTTTTATGTAAACACTTTGTGCTACAAGACGTATGAAAAGTGCTACACAAATGAAGTTTGATTGATTAATTGACTGATATTTTAATTAAATGAATGCATATTTTTTAAAATAAAGAATATTTTGAATTTCCCTCAGGATCAATATCTATCTATCTATCTATCTATCTATTAGGGATGTAACGATATTAAAATTTTGTATCACGGTTATTGTGACCAAAATTATCACGGTTATCATTATTATCACGGTATTTTTGTGGTGTGCTCAAAATGTTTAAAATGTACTTTAACACAAAATTGAAATCATCAACCCCTTTAATATTATAAGTTTAATAGTTCTTTTTAGTCTTGTTTGTCAATTAATGTGTCAAGAAATGCCCTTTGAGTACCTTTTTTACCCTTCTTTCATGAGAAATAAATGAAAACAATTCTAGCAAGTATTTGACATTATTAATAAACACTTAAAACAGTGTCTTGTTCTAAAAATCATGACCTGGTTGCTCAGATTTTAACTTTAAACAGGATTCTCTTTATAAACAATTGAAAATTAACAACATTTAACCTATTTTACATGCACTCACAGATTTTAGTTTGCCTGCAGCATAAGTGTCCATGTTACAGCTCGTCATATTAGGCCATGTCATGGCCCTTTTTATTTACTGACAATAGTCCCTGTTAGCCCCCTTCATGACTCTCCTCTGGTCTCCTCCTCCTCTCCCTGGCAGATCTCCTTGATATTTTTTTCCAGAGTACAATCGATTAAATCCATAAAGCACAAACTTTGACGGAAAAAGACAATCAATTTCAAAATACGGCGAAAACACGGCAAAAGAACGGCAAGAATACACTCCAAAATGATCATAATGCTGTTTTTTACAACATCTAGACATTATTTAGACAGAGAATACTGACAAACCTCCTGTAATTCACTCAGGTATGGCTCATTGAATCTTTTCTCCTGCTCTATCTCTCTTTCGCCCTCTCTCGCTCTCTCTCTCGCTCTCTCTCTTGCTCGACCTCCACGACTCCGTCAGTTCATTTACTCGAGGAGTTACGGCAGTTTTAACTGAAGACGTCTATTCCTTTAGCAGCAGCTTCGTGTTTAGACCATAGACTGTAAAAAACATGGACGCCGTGATGCTGGGCTCAAATTGAAGCCGCCACAAAAACTGCTCCCCCTGGTGACTGGCTGCAGTATAGGTCAAATTTCCGTCTCCCCCATTCATCTGGACGGGCCGAAGTGAAACTTCAAAAAATTAATACACCTCGTAGAAATATTTCTCCCATTCGTATGCTGTGGTGACATTAAAGTATTATTGGGCTGCGTGTTCTCCAAGTCCTCTTTTGTCTGAAAAGTTTCTTTTTTATTAGTTATTAGAGTTTAAAAATAACCGCGGTTTACGGCAGCTTCACAATGATTGTGTACGGCGTATGCTGAGGCGTGTTGCGACCGTTTACGACAGCTGTGTCCGGATTATGGCCCAAATTCTCTACTGGTTGCACAATGGCGGCGCCCTGACGGGGATATTTTGGCTTCAAGTCCGTTACATGGCGGAAGGCGAAGCCACGCTATCCAGTTCTTATAATACATCCATGGTTTAGACAGGGTAACTGTCTTCTATCAGTTTCTCCTAGGCATCCTTGTAAAATCCAAAATTTAACCACACTTAAGAGTCCGTTTCCAGAGGGAAATCTCCGCTGTCTGTAACTTCCGCTGAGGCCAAACAATGCAAACGGCGCATGCGCGCATCCCATGAGGCCGTTTCATTCAGGAAGAGCCTCATAGTTCAGGCATTTCTAGGCAAAGAGCAGCATCACCGTGCGTTTTTGACTCATTGTGGTTATCAAACACGGTAAAACGGTAATTTTTATAGGACGCGGTAATGATTACCGTGGGAAATTTTACCGCGGTTTACCGTTTTACCGGTAACCGTTACATCCCTACTATCTATCTAAGCAATGCAAAAATCAATGTTAAAACATCAAACATGTTCAAGCTTGAGATGTTTTATGTTTCATGAATTAATAGAATGCAGTCTTTTATTGTGATGTTATTTGTTGTTTTTGTTATGAAGTTTGTGAATTGTTAAATTTTCTTAGAGTTATAAGCATGATATAATATAAGTATATTTGTAACTTATTATTATCAATGTTTTTATGACTTGAGATTACTATTAAGCATTACAAACCAAATGCAGTATGAAAAATTTTAATACTTTAAACATGCTTATAAAGTGTAAATAATCTATTATAAACCAATTTCAATGTCTTATAACATGTTTGCAATGCGTAAAAATTGCATTATCAACACATTTTAATGTTTTATAAATGTGCTTATAATGTGTCAATAATACATTATTAACACATTAAATGTCTTATAAACATGCTTATAATGACTTAATGCATTGTTAACAAATTTTAGTGTCTTGTTAACATGCCTGTAATGTGCAAATAATGTATCATTAACACATTTTCCTGTCTTATAAACATGCTTGTAATGGGCTAATAAGAAAGTGGTTGTATTTCATTAATGTACTAAACCAAAATGAGGATAGACAATGGCTTAAAGATGCATTTCTTTCATATCCCAAAAGCAAAGGAAATAAACAAACCTGATCTCTGTGATCCTCAGGGACAGCTGTAGGTCAGCTCCCAGCAGCCCCCCTGCCCCTCAGTCTGGATGTAGTGAGGCCTCAGGGTTGAGAGCATCTGCCCTACATCGTGACTGTCTCCTGTGCTCATGTTCAGGCTGTGCAGAAAAGCAGAAACAACAGTGACAGAAGGCTCAGCATTTGGTCCTACCTCTTGAAGAACACAATCCTGATCCTCCACTCCATCATTCCAGAGATGTTCTCCGGCTGAGTGGGACATCTGTGGGTGTTTACAGTTGGTGTCATGATGGAGGACTCCATGCTTGTTTATCTGCTGGGATCAGCCGGGCACTCTTATGTGGGAACACTTCCCGGTGATGTGGATGAACTTCAGCAGCTCATACACCATACTGAGGAAACTGCTGCTTCTCTTGTGGGTTCATGCTGTGAAAACTGTCACCATGCATCACTGATGGTGCACGCATCAAAAGGCAAAAGGTGATAAAGTTACATTAACCCTCCGCCAACTACCCGTCCATTTGGCTCCTGCTCTATCCTGGCATATCCCTTGCTGATGCTGACTTTGTTTCTGTCAGTCCTGTACACAGTAGGAGGGTGTCAGAAGGCTTTCGATGTTCTTTTGTGTGACAGCTTGATATATTGTAAACAAACGGCAGCTTCTCCAGCTCATGCTCTCAGCAGGGCTGCTGCTGCTGTCCGGTTGTTGAGTCTGGAGGTGCAAAGCCCCCCTGTGCGATCAGAGATACGCTTTCAGGAAACATTCCAGTGAAAATACACATCGCAGAGATGTCTGTTTTTATCTGGTTGAATCATTTGTCATTTGGAAATTTCTCAATACTGCAGATCAGTGGACCCCAACTGTTATGTAATACTGCTGACCGGCCTTCACGGAGGAGTGAGCAAACATACATGTCGTGCAGAGTAACTCACAATAACACAGGATCAGAGAGAGCAGTGGGTTTGTTCCTAAACCAAGCAAGGAGACGCTCGCTCTGTTTTGATCAGCTACATTGGTTAAAAGTCACCTGTACTGTCACAGTAACTGATTAAACAGCTACACCTTATGAGTGCAGGGGAATATGTTGTAAATATGGATTGTACCCAATGCAGACAGCTTATTTTATCCATCCGTAATAAGGCCGATCTGATGATTTTATTGACTGTTCGGTGGCATTTTATAAGTTTCAACCTCTGAACTCTACATCAGGAAACTGAGTGCTCCCATCCTCCAGTTATGCACATCATGCAGAGTCAATTACTTTGCAACTACGAAGCCTTCAGAGAGCACAAACCTCTTCCAAGGTAGCTCACATATTGCTGTTTCATCTTTTAAGGTGCTATTTTGTATTTTTGGCGACATGAAGACTCTGGTACCCATGAGCACGCACGGCAACTGTCGTAAAGACGTGACCCAAGCCGAAGCGTGTGTTTGTTGGATGCTAATGAATGCAGCTCGGACCTTCCTCAGAACTCTGCATTGCTTTACAACTTCTTTTTTCAACAACTTACAGGATGCAAAGCCACGAGGTAATGTATCTCTTTCTAGTTACGTAGTGGTAGTTTTTCATGTGTGACAACAGGCAATTTTTGGAAATCTTAGTATAGCAGTTTTGTAGTCGGCTATATATCACTACTTACAGTCCAGTGCTCTAATGCTGCAAAATACATTTTGTTTCTCTGTTTCCCTTTTTTTTATTCGTTTTCTTTCTCTTCTGAACAATTTTAAGAAGACTGTTTAAGAACTAGATCAGCACAACTGTGATCTTACTTTTGAAGAGAGGATACTTTTACATAAGCTAGATGTTTTTAATACCATGTCTGCTGTGCTGTGATAGCTGTCAGTCTCTCCCCTGTCTCTCATTCAGTAACAAACTTCAAAAACAGTTATGAGATTTCTAAAAGCACCTCAAAGATCACAAGACTGTCTTGAGATTTTTAGAAAACTGTATAAAAATGATCAGAATGCAGGAAAGAAATGATTTAAGTATAAAAATGTCAGGGGAAGACCCTCTGACCCCATCTCATCTGATGATGTGAAATAAATATTAATGATTTCTCTGCTGCAAGTTAAACCTGATCCTGTAGAAAAAACTGAGCAGCTACTAGAAAAGCACTCGGAGAGCGCAGACCTCCGCCAGCACCACAGTCCTCACCCATATTGTGATTTTCACTCTAAATATTAGTCCTACCTTTATTTCATGTAAATATTTAGATTCATTGTCCATGAAAACATACCATTAAGCAATTGGTTTCATAATGATATCTATTTTAGTTCAGTAGTTACTCACAAAAATCACATTTTTCGTAATGGCGGCCAGACGCGGATCTGGATTAACACCAAAATCGAATCAGTTCTTCCTTTTCCCATGCTGAACATTTCCTGAAAATTTTCATCAAAATCCATCCATAACTTTTTGAGTTATTTTGTTCACAGACGGACGGACAGACAGACAGACAAACTTTCTCGAAAACATTACCTCCTTGGTGGAGGTAATAGTTAAAAAATTAAAGAAATAAAAAATGTCAACACAGGCTAATTTTAGCTGACTTTTATTTTTGTTGACAAGCTCGATAATCAAGGTGAACACACCGTTGTTTTCATTTAGCTCTAGCTGAAGTATTGCAGTATAATATGGTAAAACACTAACGCCAAGTTAAAGCAACTAGAGTAAATGACCCATTCTAGAGCAGGCATGTCGGGTGGTAAAGCAGTTTTCTTACAGATCTGATCATTGTAATGGTGCAGAACCAGCAGCTGCTGCTCATTTTAAGGTTTAAATGTGTTTTGTGGCGCAGAGAAGATTTTTTTGGTGGGCGTGGTGGGCAATATGGCTCTTTTAAATGGAAAGGTTGCAGACTCCTGAACTAGATGTCATGTGACATCTGCCGTCTGGATAGAGGAGCCTTTAGAGTGATGTTGATGTCCTGGACTCTGCCATACTGCAAGTCATCTCAGCTAGAGCTGAAACGATTCCTCGAATATTCTTGATTATTCGATTACAAATTATCCTCAAGGCAAATTGTGTGCCTCCAAGCCTTGTTTAATATATAATTATACATATAAAATATATATCTGGACTACTACACAGCGCACGGTGTTTGACACGGACGGTCATTTCTATGGCACAACGTGCCTGCTACCTCCGCTGCTGTGCGGCTCGTAAAATCATGAAGGAAGAGAAAAGAGGGGGACAGAAAGGAGAGAGTCCACAGAAGAAATGGCAGAGAGTGTCCCAAGTGTGTGGTCACTACAAGAAGGGACAAAAAGAAAACACAGTGCGTCTGATGTCAAACGGAGTTAGCTTAGCACGTAGCTTTGCGTGATAGCACTTCGTCATGCTGCAGCACGTCAACAGTAAACATCCGGTCTGTGCGTCAAGTCCTCAGAGCCACACAACAGGATGACACTCATGATACATCAACAGAAGCAGCTAATGTGATCAATAACTGAGATATGGGCTCGTAAATAACCTACTTTGATTATGGCTCCTGATTCAGAACGTAAATCAATGCGGAGGCTACTTGCCCAGAATCATGTGTATTTTGTTCACATACTTTTCACATCCAATAACTTTACATTTAATTTGATTGCAGAGAGTAGAAGAGGAAACACTGACAGTGAGTAGAGGAAGCAGGTGTAGGGAATGCTTTCATATGTTATAGAAATGTACATTAGCTAGTTAAATTATCTTAGTATCTAAGTATGAGATTATTTGGTCCTAGAAATAAAGTAAGCAAAATAAGATCATCAATATGGTACAGTAGTAAAGGCAAAAATTTAACAAAAAGAGACAAGCATGAATACAAATAAAATAAAAATAACAAAACTTAAAAAAAAATACTGCAAAAGCAAGATATGGCCCAGAGTAAAAATAAAAGTATAGATTTTGATGTTGAGATCCCATTTATGCTCAGAATGTTCAAAATAAGAAAAATAAGTTGTTAATTTAAGTGACCTGATTTTTCTGTTTTGTGTGTTACTAATAATAATGTGTGGTGATTCAATGTAAAAAAAAAAAATAGCAGTGAGCACAATGTAACTGTTATCTGATTACTCGATTAATCGGCAAAGATTTGATAGAGTAATCGATTACAAAAAGAATCGATAGCTGCAGCTCTACTCTCAACCAAACTGGGGCTTAAGGCCATCTGACCAATGGTGAGGCCTCATTTCCAAAACTGGAAATCCTTGATAGATCCTCAGTTAAAGAACAAGGGATGTGACATTAAAAACTAGAAAAGCACCCGGAGAGCACAGACCTCCGCCAACCAGCACAGTTCCCAGACGGTGATCCGGATCAACACCAAAATTGAATCACATCTTCCTTTTCCCATGCTGAACATTTCCTGAAAATTTCATCAAAATCCATCCATAACTTTTTGAGATATTTTGTTCACAGACAGACAAAAAAACAAACTCTCCTGAAAACATAACCTCCTTGGCGGAGGTAACTATTCACCTTCTTCACTGTGAGAGCGGAGACGTATAATGGGTTTATGTTAAAGGGTTTTTTTTGTTTGTTTTTTTTTTCGTTAAACAGGCTACATAGATGTGTTTTAAGGCAGTAAAAACCCTCTTCTCCTCACACACAATAATTTTGGTGTCAGGTTTCTGCAGCCAGCCCCAAGTGGACACTTAGGGTACTACAGGCTTTGCCACTTCTCAATGTTCAAGCCGGGAGAGTGGCGCCTGGATCAAGGGCAATTTTGTTTACTTTTTTGCTAATTAATTAAAACATTATGGACAGATTTTGATGATTATTAGGTCAAGTTAATAATGGCACAACTAGAAATAATTATCTGAATCCACATCCACAGCTGGATGTGGATCTATAATTTTCTTTTGTGGATATCTTTTCAGTTTCCATAAAATATATAATAATAACAATAATAAAAATGCCTTAACAGAGGCTGATTTATTTTATTATTATTGTTGTTGCGAATTACGTTGATCATTGTGTCGTTGTTTTGTTGTTTTTGAAATTTTTTAAGTGTCTAAAAGGGGCAGATAATATAAGATTGTTCTTCTTTCTGTTCCTTTTCATTCATTTACATGCTTATATGGTTGTATAAAAATGTTTTATTTCAGACATATGAATGAAATAAATCACTAACTAGCTAACTTGTTTAGTTAGTTTCATCTGTTACTTTTGTTCATGAAGATATTTCTACTCCTTGTGGGTGATAGAAAATGGTAAATAACAGGGAAAAGATGACTGCTTCAGAATAAATGTCCAGTTTATTGTATACAAATATGTAGTTTCTTCTCCAAAAAAGTTCATTTTCTTGCATGTGTCCTTTTCTTTTTCTGACAGCACAAGTATCTTTTGCAAATAACCACTCCTTTAAGTTTGCAGTAACTTCAGTGATCATAATACCTATAACTATGAAAATATCAAACTGCTGATTCAGTGAAGAAAAAGTGAGATGTCTTTAGAGATTTAATGCAGTTTTCTTCGACAGTGAAGAGGTAAACCCTCAATTTTCTTCAAGTTTATTATGACTGACAGGTTGGTCTTTCATGTTGAACGGATTTTGGGCTCAAAATTCTGTGTTTTTTTGGTTTGCTGGAAGAAGTGGGTTATTTGTTACTCCTGGTACAAGATGCCTTAACAGAATGCTAAGACAGCACAAGGATTAAACAAACAATATATGAAAATCCACCACCAGGGGTCTCCTCCCTTGATACCTGCTGACCTTCATTAGTCGAAGGAGTCCAGGATCTTATAATCCCAGCCCAATAATCTCCTCTTGTTGTCTTGTTGCCTGCTCCTGAGGTCATAGCTGAGCAGGGAAATAAAGCCTTAAAAAGTTGCTGCTCCCTTTCTTAGAAAATGAGCTGCAAAAATGTCTGACATTCTGGTTTCACTGGTCACTTTTTAGAGAATGTAAAGTGTAGGAAAAAAACAGCAGAACATGTCTGAATGGGAGTGAAAACATCCTTTCTTTTGAGAAATGCTTTTTTGGAAAGAGCATGCAAACTTCACACAGAAAGGCTCCTGTCCGACCCAGGGATCAAACCGTGGACCTTACTGTGAGGCATGTGCACTACCTGCTGCGCCACCGTAGCCTGCAGCCTTCAGAATAATCCTGCAGGTCCATCTTGCCAGCCTCCGTTGTCCAACGAATTCACTCGGCTGAATTCTTGACGGCCCAATCAGGGGAGAAAGGCGGGAGCAGCAGAATATAGACGTGACGACAACTGGAAGTTGAGAACCGGAAGTCAAGAACGGACATGTTGATTAGCCTATTGTCCTCATGGCTACCCAGTGAAACTTGGCGAAATCTGCCCTCCTCAGAAGTTTACTTGTAGGGATTGTCTTTGACGAGGTTCATGTCACATATAAGTGTTAAATGAATCATCTGTGTGGTACAATTTAGTGTAAGATGATAGTATAAGGCCATTAGCTGTTAGCAGCTAAGTTAGTGGCTAACGGCTAACGGTCTTGACTGTTGTTAGCTGTGAGCGGCTAAGTTAGCCGCTATGGCTAACATCCATGAACAGTTATTAACTGTTGTTAGCCATTAGCGGCTATGTATGCTACATTATAGAAGGCAACCCTGCTTGATATGGATTGGTCTGTGATGAATGTGACAAGCCAAACGATTGTCCAATCACAAACTTGTGTTTTTTTGAGCGTTCTACCCCTGAAAACAAATTCAAAGGGCTCCAACCCAGATGGACCAGTGAAATATTTCTGTGGCAGATATATGGAGCTGTCCATCTGGCTTGTCAGGTTAGCGCCACCATGCCACCCTGTCTTTGATTCAGTACAGTCAAATAATTTTATGTTAAAATACTCAATACATATGTACTTAAACCCAATTACAAGTAATTTAATTATATGCAAAATATTTGTCCTTTACTCTTGTTAGATCACATTTCTAAATTGAAGTGCTACTCATTTTTTGTTAGATTTTTAATAAAATATATCAAAAAAAAATGATCAATATATGACTTGTATGTTCCAGGCATATGATGAAGTGGCATCACATGCAGCCCAGATCTTTATACCATGTTTTACAGGTTTAGATGGTAAATACAGCCTAAGGGGACCGCAGCTCCTTTAGGCTGTATTTACCATCTACTGGCTAAAAGAGACATTTTAGTGGAAAGGCTCTCTGAGCAGAGAATCTTTTGGACATTTTGATCAGTTGTGATAAAAAATAAACACACTGGTAAAGCTTTATATGAAGAGCTCTTTTCCAAAACGCTATAAATCCATTTTCATTTAGAAAAAATGACATTATTTGAACTGAACTTTGAAATACAGTTTAAACAGGGTTATATAGCTTTCTTGCATTAAATACTGATAGGGCAGGTAGTACAATCGGTATACAAAAAAATATTTTTGATTTTGGCTTTTAGGGCGGCACGGTGGCGCAGCTGGTAGAGCGCGTGCCTCACAGCAAGAAGGTTCCCGGTTCGATTCCGGGTCGGGAGGGCCTTTCTGTGTGAAGTTTGCATGTTCTTCCCGTGCATGCGTGGGTTCTCTCCGGGTACTCCGGCTTCCTCCCACAGACCAAAAACATGCTCATTAGGTTAATTGGTGACTCTAAATTGTCCTTAGGTATGAGTGTGAGTGTGAATGGTTGTCTGTCTCTCTATGTGGCCCTGCGATTGACTGGCGACCGATTCAGGGTGTACCCCGCCTCTCGCCCGATGATAGCTGGGATAGGCTCCAGCCCCCCGCAACCCCGAAAGGGATAGCCGGGTATAGAAAATGGATGGATGGATGGATGGATTTTGGCTTTTATAGCATTTTGTAGAAGAACTCTTCATATATTGATTCCCATCCCTAATTTGCAGCTGGGACAGAGTATTGTCTCTCTTTCCCACTGGCTGGAAAACTGTTTGAAAACAGTAACAATGGGCTCCTGTCTGCAGTGGGAACGGGTCCAGTCGGTCCAAACCGACTCTGGAAGGGACACAGGATCAGCTCGCCTCCGATCAGCTCCGGTGGGAACATCTCACCCAGGTCAACATGTTAATTAACAGGATGACGTTGGTGTTACGTGCCTACAGCATAATAGCGAGCCCGTAACTTGGGGCAGCAAAAGGACATTTCAGCAACAAATTCCATCGGCCTTCGTATCATCAGTGCCTGAATGTTGTGCCGTCTACGCTAAGTTTGTAAAATTTTAAAGAGGGACAAAAGTACAAAGAACTGAAACAGTTGACCACCGTGTCCATGGCTTCCAAGCTCCTTTCCATTCTTTACCTGGCTGTGTTTCTGCCCGCAGATGATGTCATCAACGTGATAACATCAGCTTGATGTCACCAGAGGAAAAGGTCTGCTCGCAATGAGAAAGGACTCACTTGCCGATTGTTAGCAGGTTAAAGTCGCTGCCTGAATTTTGCAACAGTTTTGCTACTACAGTATGTGTGACAATGGCAGGCGCACACACAGGGACACACACACACATGCACACTAACAGCAGGCCCTGAGGGGAGGAGGACAGAGTGGAGGTACACAGGACTGACAATTTCCACACTTCTTAGCTCCTGGTCCAGTGGACCCGCACATCCTAAAACATAATATAAATATGTGTGTGTGAGAGTGTGTGTGTATTTGGGTGGGAGGGGTGTACAGTGTGTGTATGCACATTGAATATTTGTTCTGATATATGTTCTTCACAGAGTATGAGCCAAGCCCAATGTGTGGCACATGAATGGCTCGCTCAGAACTGCTAATTGGTTTTCATCGTTCGCTTCAAAAAGCTGTTCAAAAGATTTGACTCATTTACAAACGTCACATCTCTCATGAAAACCAACTGTCCTGTTTCAGAGTGGAAGAAGATAATACAATGACACTAAATGGGGAAAAAAAGAAGTCACAACAAGCCCGCAGGACTGTTTAGAGTTGCTGAAGAGTTTATCTGATGACTGTAGGCAGAGGCAGGCTAACACTATGCACTGACTCCCAGTGTTTGAGCTGAGCTGATTAGAAGTGGGTGAGCTCAGCATATCTCCCTATTGTTACTGCATGTGCTGGTAAAAGAATGATGTCTACCTGCTTGTCATGGACTCAGGAGTGAAGCAAGGCAGGAAATAACAAACATGTTGGAGTGTCATGTTTGTAATAAGTGAAACAAATTTAGTTTAGAATTTTCTGAAAATTCTCCTTAAAGATTGACGTCATTCATCTCAAACACTGAAAAAAGGACGTAAAGGTGCTATGAGGAGAATCTATCTGCGGCGACATTAAGACTCTGCTACCCATGAGCACGCGCGGCGACTGTCGTAATGCTGCGTTCCAGTAACCTCGGAACTGGGAGTGACATCATATCCAGCTTGAAGTCGAAAAAAACATGCCAATCTACCAGGCTATTGTTAGCTGTTGTTAGCATGCCCTGTGTTATTGTATGAAGAATGTGATTATCACTATGGCAGCATTTTTGTAAATATAAGTCTAACAATACTATGTATACAGCTGATCTAGAGCAACACACCCCAGTCAGAAGTGCAAATAAATTGATTATTACAGGAGCTAAATAACTGTTCACACTGGGGGCATCCATCTTCGATTGTCAACTAAGGGGTGGCGAGGTGTCACCGAGTTCCCAGTAGGAAATTCTGACTTCAGGGGACGTTCCAGTTGCAGCTCGGACCTTCCTCAGAACTCTGCATTGTTTTACAATTTCTTTTTTCAACAACTTACAGGATGCAAAGCGACGAGGTAATGTATCTCTTTCTAGTTACATAGTGGTAGTTTTTGATGTGTGACAACAAGCAATTTTTGGAAAACTCAGTATCATAGTTTTGTAGCCGGCTATATATGGCTACATACAGCCCGGTGGTCTAAGACGTGTCTGAATAATATAAATTTGCTCTAGTTTTAATTGTCTTGTTCCTGAAGTTGAGTATCCAGGCCAGTCCAGCTCTGTCCGACCCGACCACGAAGCTAAGGAATAGCATTTATAGATAACCTATTTTGATGCTATAAAACTCATCTTAAAGTGTGTATTTGGATCAGGCATATATCTAAAAGTCAGACCTTTTTTGGAATTACAAACTCCTCACAGTCCCTGTAATGTTTTAGAATAAGGGCTTCTACAATAATCATTGAGTCTAAATCTGGTTTGTCTGTGGCATGACTTTGGACAAAGACCTGCAGGATGCTGCAGGGTACAAGTTTAAGTATTTGGTTGGCAAATGAGGCAGAATTTCAAACCACTTTATCACTGCTGAAGCACATGATGAGTAAACAGCATCTGCATGAAGCAATGCGGCGTCCACTCCTTTATACTGTGATGTTGAAGGTAATTGGTCAGGTGAGAGCAGCAAAAACCTGTGACTGCTTCCAACAACAAGCTTCTGGGTGTTCAAATCAAGTAATGAAACTGTTTTACCACCAGTATGCTGCAAATGGGAGCAGAGGCTCAGAGGTCAGAGGACTGGGATTGAGACTCCAGAGCAGTAAAAAGGGTCATTAATGAAATAACACAGGGCAGACAGAGCGATCTGACGGTAATAAGATGCTGGGCTTTCTGTTTAACAGTCATTTGGTGATTCTGGACAATACTTTTGATTGTGTTTTTGTTCTCTGTGAAAATTACAGACAATTTTAAATGATCTCTTCTCCACTGCAGCAGCTGAGAGGACGTGTTAACGCTCATTAGGGAAAGAAACACCTCTGCCCAAAGTGGAGCTCTAAGCAGAAAACTTTATGAGCCTTCTCCAACAACCTCCACCCCTGCACACTTTACAAGATATATTTTGTTCTCTACCTATTGAGTGCAAACCCCAATTCCAATGAAGTTGGGATGTTATGTAGTTGTAAATAAAAAATGTGATTTGCAAACCATTTTAGACCTTTATCCAAATAAATACACTAAAAGACAAATGTTCAAACTGATAAACTGTATTCTGTTTTTGCAAATGCTCACTCATTTTGAATTTGATGCCAGCAACATGCTCCCAAAAAGCTGTGACAGGGGCAACAAAAGACTGAAAGTTCAGACAAACACACTTTGGAACATTCCAGGGGTAAAGAGGTTAATATGTAAAGGTAAGTGTAATGACTAAGTATAAGAGGAAATCCCTGAAAGGCTGAATCATTGAAGAGAAGGGATGGGGAGAGATTCACTTTGTGATCAACTGTGTGAGAAAATAGGCCAGCAGTTTTAAGAAAAATGTTTATCGATATACGATTGTCAGGGATTAAGGGATTTTATCATCTACAGCCCATAATATGATTAAAAGATGAATCCGGAGAAACCTCTGCCTGCAAGCCACAAGGCCAAAAAACAATATTGAATGCCTGTGACCTTCAATCCCTCAGGTCTCACTGCATTAAAAACAGACATCATTCTGTACATCACCACCTGGGCTCAGGGACACATTAGAAAACTATTGTTGGTCAGCACAGTTCATCTCTACATCTACAAGGTCAAGGACAGTCTCTACCATGCTAAGACAAAGGTGGGTTTCAGCAAGATTCAGAAACAACTCCAGCTTCTCTGAATCCAAGCTCACCTGAGATGGACTGAGGCAAAAGTGGTTAGGGGTGTAACGGTACAAGTATCCGTACCGAACCGCTCTAAACGGATGTTCGGTTCGGTACAGTGCTGTATTTTTGAATGAGTACAGTAATTTTACGTTAGCTGCTGCACATGGCTCTTTAATATTCACGGGGTACTCCTCTACGCTTGGCGGGGTTAGGGAAGGCTTTTTAATATTCATGAGGAAAGTGGTCTGTGATTTGTGCTCTTATGATCATGTGCATATCATGTGGAAGTGACGTCTCACAGCGAGCCAATCAGAAGATGAATATCAAAAAGCTTCCGTATCCACAAAAACTTGAGTCTGAATTGTGCATCATGGCTACTGCTAGCAACCAACCGGAGCTTAAAGACCCTCCCCCATCACTGAAATCTCCTGTTTGGGAAACACTTTGGCTTCATTGTGAAATATTGCAATGGAGAAAGACAGGTGGATAAAACGAAGGTGGTGTGCCGATACTGTTCAACTGAGGTCGGGTATTTTCCTACAGCACGTCAAACACACTAACTCGCCTGAAACGGCACCGCTCAAGTGTAAAGATTTAAAACACAGTGTATAGAAAAAAAACACTGTAGTGCAAATTCAACTGCCGTCTGCATTAAAGCAGCCTCTCCTGGACAGTTCAGATCGGGCCAAAGTGATAACAGCATCCATCAGCGTTTTTATAGCATCAGGTCTAAGACCATATGCAGCTGTGGAAAATGCTGGTTTTAAACACTAAAGGTGATTGAGCCCCGGTATAAAGTACCCAGTCGTCCACATTTAAGCCAGGAATTTAAAAAGAAACTCATTATTTTTAATTTCATAATTTTGTTGTTTATTTATTTTATTTAACTTATTAGTATCACCAAGCAGCACATTGAATTTATTTTGGTTTTAAGTTTGTATAATGAGACATTTTTGGATTAATAAACGTGCTAAACAAGCAAATGGTTTTGCGTTGTTCACATACTTTATCGAAAATGTACCGAACCGTGACCCCAAAACCGATGTACGTACCGAACTGTCATTTTTGTGTACCGTTACACTCCTAAAAGTGGTATTAGCATCTTCATTCCTAAGAGGAAAAGGACCATCCAGACTTTCTCAGAGCAAAGGTTAAAAGACAACATCTGTGATAGTATGGAGGTGTGTTAGTGCCCATGGCATGGGAAACTTGCACCATTAATGCTGAAAGGTACATACAGGTTTTGAAGCAACATATGCTGCCATCCAAGAGACGTCATTTCAGGGACGTTCCTGCTTATTTCAGCAAAACTTTGTCAAGACACACTCTGCATATGTTACAGCAGCAATAGAGTGAGGGTACAGGACTGTCCTGCCTGCAGTCCAGACCTGAGTCCCATTGAGAATCTGTGGTGGACTGTACAGCACGAAGTAGACCTCAAACTGTTAAGTCACTGAAATGGATCAAGCAAGAATGGGAAAGAATTTCAATTACAAAGCCTCAACAATCACTGTCCTTCGTTCTCTAAAGCATACTGAGTGTTGGTAAAAGAGAAAGGTGATGTAAAAATGTCTCTGTCCCAGCTTCTTTGGAGCATGTTCCAAATTTACATTTACAATTTACATTAACTACATTTTCTTTGAAGGGTACTTAAATAATTATAGTTTAAGACAAATGCTCTCCAAGGAACAATAAAGTTGATCTGTCTATCTAAAAAGGGTTTGTTGATTATTGTTTCTATTTTTTTTATTTGTTTTTTACGAGGGCTGTCACTTTAGTGCATTAATTAGATTAATTAATTACACCGCAAATTAATGCGTTATAAAAATTAATCGGAAGATTAATCACAGCACACAAACATGTTGATATTGTCCAGCTGGAGGACCCGTACATGGCAGTGGCACATGTCACTTCACACATGCGTCTCTAGTCAAACCAAACAAAGCCCAGGTGACAACAGGAATGGCATATTTAAGACTTAGTCTGATTTTATTTTTGAATGTATTTATCTATATTTACTGAATTCTTTAATAATGCATCAGGCCTAATTGTTTTGCTGGATGTCCTCGACCTTTTTCTTATTTTGAATTTGATTTATGAAACACACTTAAAGTGTAATTTGAGTTGCCTGATTGAGCTTAGAATTTTCTGGACAAGTTGCCCTGACTTTGGTTTTATTTAGTCACCAATAAAAATGTGGATTTACAAATCTTCACTTCTTAGTGTATTCATTTGATTAGTCATGCACTACAATTTTATAATATCCTAGAATTCAAATTCTTTATTTTGGTTCTTTAAGCAGATATGAGATTAAAATGAGATTAATTAGATTAATTAATTATAAATCCGGTAATTAATTAGATTAATTTTTTTAATCGTCTGACAGCACTATTTTTTACATAATGTAGCAATGGGTGTTATGGTAATGTGGCAGGTAGTGCACGTGCCTCGCAGCAAGAAGGTCGATCCCCTTTCTGTGGGCAGGCTGTGTGGACTTTGCATGGTCTTCTTGTGCATGTGTGGGTTCTTTCCAGGCTCTCCGGCTTCCTCCCACAGACCAAAAACATGTTCGTTAGGTTAATTGGTGACTCCAAATTGCCCTAAGGCCTAATGCCGGCTAACAGAGGACAGAACTAAAGGACTGAAGAGGATTATAGCAGCAAATAGGACTTGATGAACAATATAATAACAAAACCTCACCCTACCCTCTCAGGAAAACAAAACAAACTACAAAAGCATTCGGAGAGCGCAGACCTCCGTCAGCGCCACAGTCCTCTCCCATATTGTGATTTTCACCATAAATATTAGTTCTACCTTTATTTCATCTAAATATTTACATTACTTGACCATGAAAACATACCATTAGCAATTGGATTCATAATAATATATATTTTAGTTCATTAGTTATTCACGAAAATCACATTTTTCGTCATGGCGTATCCAGATGGGGATCCGGATCACTCCCAAAATCTAATCATTTGTTCCTTGTCCCAGTACGAACATTTCTTGAAAATTAAATCAAAATCCGTCCATAACTTTTTGATTTATGTTGCTAACAGAGAAACTAACTAACTAACAAACAAACAGATGCCGGCAATAATGCAACCACCTGGCAGAGGTAATTAAAACACACATACACAATAAACTAACAAAATAAAATAAAATGAGGTACCACCAAGACCATAATAATATATTCTTACATCAGATATGAGTCTTGCTATGCACTCTTTCCCAATATTACAGTAAGAAAAACATGAATAAATGCACATTCCATACATCCAGGCTGTGTATTTCCATTTATAATATGTTAAAAACAAAAAGGTTAAAGGGATAAGATTATATCAAATCATCCTTTGGTGAATCTGCTGCAGTTCTCCAGTTATGCAGATTAGTTTCATTTTGCTTATATTATGATTTTTCTTATGATGATATTGGTATTGTGATATTTGTTGGCCTTGTTAATCGTGAGGTGAAAGCCAGATGAGAAGAAGAGGAGGTATTATTTTCCATTATTTAATGCATACAGCCCACCAACAGCAAACAGAAAAGTTGCTTGAAATGTGGAGCCACTGTCCATTAAAAAAGAAAAAATCTGCACAGCAAGCCTTCTGTGTCCCCTGCCGGAAGGGTGGAACAATAAACTTTATTGAGTAATCGAGGCCGGTCCTTGTGTTTCTGTGCAGTCAGTCCTCCTGGTCTCTGTGGTGGAAAGGAAATAGAGGAGCTTAGATATAAATTGTTTGTTGACAGCAGAACCTTACCTTACAGTCTCCCGGATCATCTCTCTTCATATACGACTTTTCTGACTATAATTTTACCTTGACAGAATCCTCCGGCACATGTTCTCATACAGTCGACAGGAGAGACACAAATGCACAGAGGGAGAGTGAGACGAGGACAACGGGCCCACGAGGAAAAGGGGAAAGACGGGAGAGGAGGCTGAATCTCCTGGAGATTGAAAAATCCAGAAAAAAAACATCTGGAATGAGGGGAGGGAGGTCCCAGGACGACTGATTGTCCAGCACAGAGAAGTCTGATTGAAAAGTGAAGACAACACGGAGAGAGAATTAGAAACAGATGGTAACAAGGATGCAGTGTCTTTTCAGGGAGCGCCACTGATTTAAATTCTGCCTCTGTTGACTAAATCACATCATTTGGCGCAGCTCAGCTGCAGGAGCTGGCCCTCAGTCCTGATTCAACAGCATCATCCCTGTTTCTGTCTTGTATTTACAATCTGAAAATAAAAGAAGTGATCAGTGCATCCATGAGGAGCTCTCTCAGGCTATAAATTGCTCATAATTGGATTTGGATGGTTTAACATAATAAAGTGCTCTGAACACATGAAACATCTGTTTGGTTCTGAAGACAGATCCACCTGTGGTTGTTTATTTGGTGTTTCTCCTTCTTATACTGTTTTAGAGAGAGAGCAGAGGAAGATTAGAGGGAGAAACAAAATTCAGACAGGACCCTCAGTCACCTTCTTAAAGGTGTAGTCAGCTGCGTAGCTGACCAACGTAGCTAAGGTAACCCCGACTCATCAGACAACTCGACTGCCGTTATTGAAAACATCACAACAACAGTACATTCTGGCAGATTAGATAATAATATGAATGCCTGACGGCTGTTACTGTTATGTGAAGCACTACAAAGTTAAAGTTGCTTACCTATCCAGCAGAAAGACGGCGACATCCGTGTCCGTTTTTAGGTCTTTCAATTGGCTGAGTTTCCTCCACAGTTGGAAAGCAACACCAATGTTGACCCGGGTCTTCGCTCTTTCATGGTCATAGCCCTTCTTTTTCACTTTCTGCTCCTCTGACCTTTTTCTTTTGGGCTGTTTTTCAGCCATTGCTACTGCACCTATTGTATCTCTCTCTTACGCTAACTGCGCACGCTACACAACCTACAACACCCCCTCCCAGCGTTGCCAGATGGGAAATATAAAATTATCGTACCAGAGTCTCAAAATTATCGTATTTTGG
This sequence comes from Scarus forsteni, assembly GCA_036419115.1. Lineage (NCBI taxonomy): Eukaryota > Metazoa > Chordata > Actinopteri > Labriformes > Labridae > Scarus > Scarus forsteni. The sequence goes on from JAZDUH010000502.1 coordinate 1,139,423, forward strand.
GGGAAATTATCGTACACCTGACAAAATAATAAAAATAACTGATAATGATCAAAATAACTGTGTTATTGTTGCGCGAAAATCACAATTGATCACTCTGTTTAGTGTCCTAAAGGCACTTTTGTGGGCATTCTCAGCCATCCAACAAAATTAGGATCACTTTCCCATTCCTTTCTGTACTTTTGAAGTTGATGCTGCTTACTTGTCTCCTCCACAGCCCTCCAATTCAGCTCCCGCTCACCCTCTTCTTCTCCTCCAGTGCTCATTTTTCTCTCAACTTGACTGACTTCCTCCTGACGGAGCTCCTATGACCGTGATTGGCTGTCAATCGTTCTGAGACGAATGACACTTAAACTATGATTGGCTGGAAACGTCACATGATATAAGATGCATTTAGGGTTTGCAGATAACTCCGTCAGAATGGGGTAGATCTGTAACAACCATACGAAATTGTCAAATTATCGTACATTTTGCCTTTTTTGGAATTATTGATCGTACATCGTACAGAGGGCTAAATTATCGTACAAATACGATAATTATCGTACGTCTGGCAACGCTGCCCCCTCCCCCCTCTGTCTGATCTGTGCATGAGTATGATCGCCCCCTGGATGTGGAGGGGGGTGTACCCTGTTTTGGTAACTCGGCCCGAGCCACAGTATTTACCTGCTGAAATTCAGAGCCAAGGCTGTGTATTGAAACTGGACTTTTTTTTCAACATGCTGTCAGTGGTGACATCTTGTGGATGGAGAGGAGAAATACGATGATTTTGACAAATAGTGCATTAGATTAGAAGATTAGAAGATCGCTGACTACACCTTTAATGCATCACCCTGCCTACCTTCACAGGTGATTCACATCATTAGCTGATAGGGGGCATATGCTCACTCAAACACTGAGCCAATCAGATTCTGCCACCACCCATCTGGCCAATCATACTGCTGCCCTCAGATTTTCAAATCAAGTCTTTGCTCCTCCACAGTTGGTGTCGTGCTGTGTGATCTTGGCAACCCTCCTCCACCCCAGGTACCTCCAGTCGTCTCCACAGAGTCCAGGTCGAAATGTTAGATAAATAACCAGCACAAGTAAATTTTTCCAAAAGACTTTTCTGTAACCGGGATGGGGTCTGTCATAATGTCTGCCAGAGTATCTACCCACTATTTGCGCTGACAGCTCTGTTATTATGAATCAAGAGGAAAGCAGCATTTTTTTTACAATTCATTTTACAGTATTTTTTATTTTATTTTCTCAAATTTCTATGATTTGTTTATTTATGAATTTAGTAAAGAATTCAAATTATGTTTTATAATTTTATTGTTACATTTCTACTGAAGGGGATTAGGGCCACTGAGAAAAAAAAATTGGAGTACATTTTTTATTAATTAATATTTCTTTAAAGAAAAAAAGTCCAAATTCTGAGAAAAAAGTCCAAATTCTGACTTTTTTCTGTCTTTGAACTCAGAATTCTGTGTTTAATGTCAGAATTCTGAGAAAAAAAATTAGAATTCTGAGATTAGAGTCAGAAATATGAGAAAAAAATCAGACTTCTGAGTTTAAAATCAGAATTATGAGAACTTACAATTCTGAAATAAAAGTCAGAATTCTGGGAAAAAGTCATAATTCTGAATTTTTTCTTCGAGAAATATTAAATAAAAGAAATATTGGGCGTTTTTTTTTTTCCTCAGTGGCCCTAATCCTCTTCCGTACATTTCTGTATTGTTAGTGCACTGTATATTTCTTAAATATCAATTGACTGAACAAGTGGACTTTGGGTTTTGGTGGGGGGAGGTTAGGTGTTCATGGTTCACCAATGTTTATTGTAAACATAAAATAACTTGTATTTTTGTACAATGGAATCTCAAACTTTGCACAAATTAAAAAAAAAAAAAAAATGGTGCCCATGTCCAACCCCTCAGAACTCTGGCACCTCAGTCCATTGTATTAGAGTCCCACCAAGCTGCTGAGAAGCCCACTCCTCATCTTATCCTGTATTCCTCACCACCAACACAGTCTAAACTCAAAGGGGGGTATCAGAGGGGGTATCCTAACTCTGACCCTCTGAAGTACAACAAGACATCAGAATGGAGTTTAACCCTTTCATGGATCATGTCCACCACAGTAGACAGAGATTTAGAATCAGTTTCATACCCTTTATGTTGCAGTATCATGTCCAACTATCAGTTGGTGAACTCCCAAACCCTTGTCTCAAGTTTCAAATGAAAATTATCTTTGTACTTTTTTTTTTTTTTTTTACCATACCGAGATATTGCATCCAAAATCCAAAATAGCAGACAAAGGGACATTTGGTATTTGGAATTTAGATTTCACATAATTTTGTTCCTTTTATTTCAAATTTTGGTGTAATTCACAGGTGAATAGTTTGATTAAACAGCAATAATATATATACTTTAAATTTTAATTTTCTTTTATTTACTCTCAATAAATGTTTGTTTGTGGATCTTTATCAAGTTCCACAAAAATAAAATGTTGATGCACGGTGAAGTGGACAGGTGTAAAACTACTTCAAAAATATAACATTGAAAAAAAATGACCATGATTTTTAACTTGTTTGAAGTTAAAAAGAAGCTTTGAAAAAAGTATTCCTTTACGATTTAGTAATTCATGCATGAAAGAGATTCTAACCACAGAGACTTACTGTGCACATTTTCAGTCATCTCAGCTTGTTTAGTAAATAAATGTTTCCTCAGGTATGGTCTCTCCTGATTGAAATAGCATTAATTGAACCAAAACCATCATGTTTGAGGACAGGCCCAGGCTCCTGGTGGTGAGTAGACAACACTTCAGTTTGAACCACTTTTCTGAAGCTGGAAATGACATGAATGTCAACCATCCCTGTTACAGCGTTTGAACCCTGACTGATGTGACTCCCTCTTTAATATGACTTTACTGCACGAGTTAATAAGAAGCTGAACATAATGACTGAAAATCCTGAAGCTGCTACAGAAGTGCTCACACTCATTGACTGACCCAGTTCTTCTGGCAGGGATAAACATTTGAAAAATGTGTTCTCAGTTATTTTAATACTGGGGATTTCCAGCTTTCACAGCCCTGATCATTTCCACTCAGGCCAAAGGATGGAGGAGTTATTCACTATGCCAGGCAGACGGGGTGGGGGGACTTTCTCTCTCTCCCTCCGTCTTCTCGCACAGGTGATCAGCTGATGAGGGGGGGGCCTCACTCACTTAAGCACTGAACCAACCAGACTCTGCCACAGCCTCGATCGCCCGGTCATCCTGCTGCTGTCATATTTCCAAACATGTGCTTCTCTCTCCTGCGGTCAGTCTGTCATTTCAGTATCAGGACACAACCTTCCCCCACAGAGCTGATCGGACACAAGAGGCCGTTTCCTGTTTGACAAGGCTTGTTTAAATTTAACACAGTAATTAATCCTTGTTTTGTTACCAAAAAAACTGCCTGAAAAAGGTGATATCTGACTTTTCTTTATTTCATTTTTTATATATTTATTTTTCATTTTCATTTTTGTTCAATTCTATTTGTTTATTTTACTTCATTTAACTTTTGCATTTTTTTTTTACTTATATCAGATTTATTTTTATTATTATTTTAGTTTAGATGTATCTTTTTTATATATCTTTCTATCTGCTTTGTTTAACTGTTTTAGGTTTCTGACAAGGTTTTCATTTACATATTAACTGTTTGTTCAATATGGGCTGGTCTTAAAGGTGTAGTCAGCGATGTGGGAGAAAATGAGTGGAGAGGTTGTTGATCAATGAATTTAGACCCGCCTCTCCCTTCATACCTCATCCCTGGCTCCACCCCCGAAAGCTGATGGACGTGCGTCGTCATGGAAACGGCCGTAGAAACTGCGTAGCTGACCAACGTAGCTAAGGTAACCCTGACTCGTCAGACATCACAACAACAACAGTACATTCTGGCAGATTAGACAATAAGATGAATGCCCGACGGCTGGTACTGTTATGTGAAGCACCACAAAGCTAATGTTGCTAACCTATCCAGCAGAAAGACGGCGACATCTGCATCCATTTTCAGGTCTTTCAGTTGGCGGAGTTCCCTCCACCATCGGAAAGCAACACCAATGTTGACCCGGGTCTTTGCTCTTTCATGGTCATAGCCCTTCTTTTTCACTTTTCACTCCTCTGACCTTTTTCTTTTGGGCTGTTCTTCAGCCATTGCTACTACACCTATGTATCTCTCTCTTACGCTAACTGTGCACGCTACGCAACCTACGACTCCCCCTCCCCCCTCTGTCTGATCTGGGCATGAGTATGATTGCCCCCCTGGATGTGGGGGGGTGTACCCTGTTTTGGTGACTCGACCCGAGCCACAGTATTTACCTGCTGAAATTCAGAGCCAAGGCTGTGTAGTGAAACTGGACTTTTTTTTCAACATGCTGTCAGTGGTGACATCTTGTGGATGGAGAGGAGAAATACGGTGATTTTGACAAATAGTGCATTAGATTAGAAGATTAGAAGATCGCTGACTACACCTTTAACATGATGAAAGCTACCAGTTTGGCTAATTTTGGCATATTTAGATCCATTTTTATTTATGTGAATTTTCCCTGTTAAATAAACTTAAAATAAGTTTTTCAGCTACCAGCATCTAGGCATATGAAAAACCAAACTGTAAAGTAATGTCCTGGAATTAAGGCTGGAAAATATGGACCAAATTAACATCTTGATATTTTTAGTTGATTGTCGATGTTCTATGAGAAAAAAAAATTGGAGTCCATTTTTTATTAATTAATATTTCTTTCAAGAAAAAAAGTCAAAATTCTGAGAAAAGAGTCAGAACTCTGAGTTTAAAGTCAGAAAATATGGACCAAATTTACATCTTGATATTTGTAGTTGATTTTCGATGTTCTGTTATGTCTTCAGTAAAGAATGAATCACAACATATTCAGTTTTGAGTAAAAGGAATGCTTCAATTTTTTTTAAAGTGTGGTTGGGTGAAGCACATGAAACGAGCCTTGAACATGTGCCACAGTGTCACAGCTCAGTTCTCCCTCTGTTCAGAAAACTCAAGACAGATGCTAATGCTATACATTACTGTACATAGACATATTTAGAAGTTTTCAGAAGACATTTTTTCCATTGCATTTCAATTCATGTGTATTAGCAAAACATTTAACCCTCCTGTTATGTCCATTTGTCAGGAACAGCAATGATGTTCCCGGGTCAATTTGACCGGTGCATGTTTATTTATCCAAAAGATGTCCAAAACCAAAAAAATCCTCCCAAGCAATTCATTACTAACTCCTTTACTAACTATTCTATCAACGTTTAGTGCAATGATGTTCCTTACCTCCACTTTGACTTCTGGGTCAAATTGACCAGAACAGTATCTATGTGATATAAACATGCAGGGGATGGTTGCAAATATGTAAGATGAACCATTTTCATTTTATATGTTGATTACACTAATTAAGGTAAGCAGAAGAAGTTTCATACTAAAAAATACTTTAAACTATTTTTCCTAGACCTTCAAGCTTTAAAATGGGTCAATTTGACCCGTAACATAGCAGGAGGGTTAAACTGATCGTGGCACCTAGGCCAAGACAAAAATGTTTCAGGTGCACAACTGAAAATATATTTTTTACCTTTATTTACAGCCAGAAGACGGCTCAAGCTCATACATGTTGGAGTCATTTTAATATTTTTATCCCTATGAATTAAGAGTCTTTCATACTTTTAAGCCCAGTTTAGTGCATGTACCATGAATATGTGGGAGGTTTAAATTTTCCTCGTCTTCCTTTAAACGTTTCAGTTCCACTGGCAGCCCTGTTTAAGTCTCCTGCTTCCTCTTCTATGATTCTGATGAGCTTTGTTCAGACGATCCCATTTCTGCCAAAACTGATTAAACATCTGTCTTTTTCAGAAAGGTCAACAGGTCACTGACAGAAATGTTCCCAAGGGGCCAAAGTGCCCCATTAGCTCCTGGGATCAAACAGACGGGGTGAAAGTTGAAGCTGCTTAAGGAGATCAATAAAGTGTTCAGATCGATTCTTGGCTGCACGGGAGATTCTGCAGTGAGAGGCAAACACATCTCTAATCTCAAAGTTACAAAGTAGTCTAACCACCTCTCCAATGACCCTCTTCTTTCATTTTATCTAGGTTAACAAATCCCACCACTGATTCTGACTCTACAGGTCTTTAAAAATGTCAAGTCTCTAAGAAAAAGCAGAGATTGTTGTCAGGGTTAAAAGGAAAGAACACATTTAAAGTTCAGAAATAAAGACAGAATAGAAGAGAATAGACTCTGCCTCCCATCTCAAAATCCTGACTTAATCCCAGTATACTTACTCTAATCTCAGGATAGCAATTATGATCTGGAAATGCTGACTATAATTGTTAGGTGTTGGTTGTATAGATGGACCCAGAGCAGAGGCAGAGATCAGATCAAGAAAGGTGAACACCAAGGTTTATTTACAAAAAGGTGATATGTACAAAAAGTGGCGGTGGCAAGAGCTCGTGGAGACCTGAAAGAAAACAGAAGAGAAAAATCTGATTAGTCTTCAGGTTGAGTTCACTAAACATCCAACAGCAAAAAACACACGATGAAGAAATTCCTCAAAAGGAGGAGAAAGAGAGCTTAAGGCCAGCACAGACTGTGAGGAGAAACGAACCACAAACTATGCAATCAGCCGGCGAGGAGAAGAATGAGCCACCGGCTTAAATAAGGCGAAGCTCATCAGGGCAATCAAGAACAGGTGAGGGACTCCTCTGGAGAGCAGCTCCATGGCGCCGCCCACTCTGGTTGCCCAGGAGAGGTGAAAGAGGAGAGTCAGCTCCACAGCGCCAACTCCACACAGGTGCTCAGGGGAAGTGCAGGAACAGACGAGATAGGAGACAACCCGAGAGGAGAGGGAGAGAGGAGCAAAAACTGGAGGACTAGTGTGCAGTCCTCACAATAATCCCAATATTCTGACTTTAGGCTCATAATTCTGTGTTTCATGTCAGATTTCTGTTGACAATCTCAGTTTCTTACTTAAATCTCAGGATTGTAGCTTTAATCTCAAAACTTTTTTTTTTAAATTTATCTGAAACTTAAAGCTTATAGCTTATAGTCCTGCCCCTTCCTTACAAAACAGATGCAATACTGAATTATAACTCAATACCCGCTGTCATTATTCATGGAAACAATGTACATTCATGGATAATAGTTACCCCCTTCTTCATATTAATCCCCATGACAACATACAAAACATCCTAATAATAAGTAAGCACTTCAGAGAAATCAGTATATACATTATATTGTATTATATGTCCATATAATACAAATCCACATATTGTTCAGTGTAACTTTGAATTTATTATCAGTATTCTGATTCTAATCTCAGTATTTTGACTCTAAACCCGGGATTCTGATTTTAATCCCAGCATTTCATTTAAAGCCTACGGATGCTAACTTTTATCTCAAAATTCTAACTTTAACCTCAGGATTCTGTCTTAAATCTTTACACTGACTTTCTTCTGACTTTAACCTAAGGATTGTGACTTTAATCCCAGATCTGTGACCTTAATTTTAGATCCAGTTATAATCTCAAAATCCTGACTTAAATCTCACAACTCTGGTGTTTCCCGACTACTTGAAATAGTTTGTTAACTTCTGTTGTTTTATTTTTACCTTGTTTTGTACAAAACCCAAAACCAGTGAAGTTGGCACATTGTGTAAATCGTAAATAAAAACAGAATACAATGATTTGCAAATCCCTTTCAACTTATATTCAATTGAATACACAGCAAAGACAAGATACTTAATGTTTGAACTGGTAAACTCTGTTATTTTTTGCAAATATTAGCTCATTTGGAATTTGATGCCTGCAACATGTTTCAAAAAAGCTGGCACAAGTGGCAAAAAAGACAGAGAAAGTTGAGGAATGCTCATCAAACACTTATTTGGAACATCCCACAGGTGAACAGGCTGATTGGGAACAGGTGGGTGCCATGATTGGGTATAAAAGCAGCTTCCCTGAAATGCTCAGTCATTCACAAACAAGGATGGGGCGAGGGTCACCACTTTGTGAACAAATGCGTGAGCAAATTGTCCAACAGTTTAAGAAAAACATTTCTCCACAAGCTATTGCAAGGAATTTAGGGATTTCATCATCTACGGTCTGTAATATCATCAAAAGGTTCAGAGAATCTGGAAAAGTTACTGCATGTAAGCGGCAAGGCCCAAAACCAACATTGAATGCCGTGACCTTCGATCCCTCAGTTGGTACTGCATCAAAAACCGGCATCACTGTGTAAAGGATATCACCACATGGGCTCAGGAACACTTCAGAAAACCACTGTCAGTAACTACAGTTCGTCTACATCTGTAAGTGCAAGTTAAAACTCTACTATGCAAAGCCAAAGCCATTTATCAACAACACCCAGAAACACAGCCGGCTTCGCTGGGCCCGAGCTCATCTAAGATGGACTGATGCAAAGTGGAAAAGTGTTCTGTGGTCTGACCAGTCCACATTTCAAAGTGTTTTTGGAAACTGTGGTCCTGGTGTCCTCCGGACCAAAGAGGAAAAGAACCATCCAGACTGTTATAGGCGCAAAGTTCAAAAGCCAGCATCTGTGATGGTATGGGGCGTATTAGTGCCCAAGGCATGGGTAACTTACACATCTGTGAAGGCACCATTAATGCTGAAAGGTACATACAGGTTTTGGAGCAACATATGCTGCCATCCAAGCAACGTTTTTTTCATGGACCCCTGCTTATTTCAGCAAGACAATGCCAAGCCACATTCTGCACGTGTTACAACAGCGTGGCCGTAGTAAAAGAGTCACGGGTACTAGACTGGCCTGCCTGTAGTCCAGACCTGTCCCTATTGAAAATGTGTGGCGCATTATGAGCGTGAAATACAACAACGGAGACCCGGACTGTTGAACAACTTAAGCTGTACATCAAGCAAGAATGGGAAAGAATTCCACCTGAAAAGCTTCAAAAATTGGTCTCCTCAGTTCCCAAACGTTTACTGAGTGTTGTTAAAAGGAAAGGCGATGTAACACAGTGGTAAAAATGCCCCGGTGCCAACTTTTTTGCAACGTGTTGCTGCCATTAAATTCTAAGTTGATGATTATTTGCAAAAGAAAAAAAAGTTTCTCAGTTCGAACATTAAATATCTTGTCTTTGCAGTATATAAGTTGAAAGGGATTTGCAAATCATTGTATTCTGTTTTTATTTACAATTTACACAACGTGCCAACTTCACTGGTTTGGGGTTTTGTATTAATAGCTTTTTCCAGGCTCTGTCTGAATGATCTCTACAATGTTAGCATTTTGAAGAAGATGTTTGAGGAGGTTACTGATAGAGATGTTCTCAAAGGACTAAAATCCCCATTAGCTCCTGGGATCTGACAGACGGGGGATGAAAGTTGAGGCTGCTTTAGGTGATCAATAAAGTGTTCAGATCAATTCTCTGCTGCACAGGAGATCCTGCAGTGAGAATATTGCATATCTCAGGATTCAGTCTGTAATCCCAGGATACTGAAATCATCTCAAAACTTTGACTTTAAAGTCGAATTCTGACTCTAATCTCTGGATTCTGACTTGAGAACCTAACACGGGTAAATGCTGTGTTTTCTTCATTGGCTTTGTCATAGGCAGGAGCGTATCTGTTCTCTCAGACTTTGATCAATACTTAAAACACTTTGTGTACCAGGTCTGTTTAGTGTTCTCTGTCTCTGGGGCTCGTATATGCATGTGGTCCGGCTTTCAAAGATATTCGCTCCAAGATCACAAGACCACAAAGTAGACTAACTACCTCTCTGGTGACCCTCTTCTTTCATTTAATCTGGGTTGTTACCACCATTGATTCGGATACGGCTAGGATCAGGTAAAAAAAAATTATCAGGTTTATGAGAATCAAAAATAATGAGATTGAAGTCAAAGTTCTAAGAAAAAATAACATTTTAAATTCAGAAAAATACAAAATATAAAGAAGTTGAACTTCTGACTCGCATCTCAAATTCTCCCAGCTTCTTTCATTTAAAAATTCAGCATTTAATCTCAACATTTCGACATAATCTCCAGGTTCTAACTTAAAACTCAAACTTATGTCTTATATGTTTGGATTCTGACTGACATTTCAGCATTCTGACTTTTTAAATGCTAACTTTGATCACAAGGCTCAGGCTTGTGACTTTCATCTTAAGATTCTAACTTTGATTGAGGATTCTCATTTTAATCCAAAAATCTGACTCCAAGATCAAAATTCAGACCCTGATCGGAGAATTCTGATGCTAATGCTGTGGCGGCACTGGGGGTCAGCTTGGGGAGGTCTATAGCGCCCCCAAACAAGCCAATAGCTTCCCCCTAGCACCCCAAGAAATGTTCAACCATTTTTCCCTTTATTTTTTACCCCTGTCGGTAAACAAATCATTCTTTGTAAAAGTATTTGACATTATTTGATCTTTACTGACCATATTAGTTACGGTCTAAAGATCTATTAGGCAAATACAGGGATTAACAAACGCTCTGTAGATTAATGGCCCTTTTCCATTAGCCCTACTCTACCCTACTCGACTCTACTCTACTCGCCTTATGCTGCTTTTCCATTTTTGGTCAGGCGGGCTCGTGTTGGTGAACAACCAAATGTGTTTTTAAATCTTTTGGATGCAGAGGACAAGTCACTTGATTTTACTGCAAATCTTGAAACGGGGGCAGAGGAGACTTAAATGGTAAATGGACTTGAGCTTATATAGCACTTTTCTGGTCTTGGACTACTCAAAGCTGCTTTACACCACAGGTCACACCTACCCATTCACACCCATTCGCTCTCACATTCACTTACTGTAGGTACAGAGTTTCTATGTTAGTTATCCATCAGTATCTCTAACACGTTCACACTCTTTCATGCCCATTTACACACCACTGATGCAGCAGTGGGAGCAACTTGGGGTTAAGTGTCTTGCCCAAGGACACATCGCCATGTGTCACCCAGAGCTGGGCTTGAACCTGCAACCTCCCGATCACTGACCAAGCGCACTATCCAACTGCGCCACCGACGCCCCAAACTTAGTTGGAGTTGGAAGAAGAACACCATGAAGATATCGAGGATGACGAGGATATCTTCAACAACTACACAGCTGCTGCTAGTGTGGACATCGCAACTGCCAATGCAGAGCCCGAGGATACTTTGGATATCAGCCAATATCCAAAGTGAAGGGGCAAGACGTCCAATTCTGCAGTCATACTGACAGCAAATGTTTGGGAATCAAAAAACGAGCTTCAATAAACACTGGTATGAGGACTATGTTTGGCTGGAACACAGTGTCAAAAGAGACGCAACATTTTGTTTTGCCTGCCGAAATCTTTTCTAACCCGGTCAGCATGGATTTCACTCTGAGCCAGCATTCACCATCAGTGATTTCAGAAACTGGAGAAAAGCTACGCTCAAGTTCAAGGGACATCATGAAAGTAAAGGGCACAAGTTTTCAATGGAAGGGTGGAGGTAATTCATCGTAAAGGTGGACAGTTGCTCTAAAATATCTAACATGCTCAATGCAGGACGTCCAAACTTGTGAGTGAAAATCGGCATTACATTAAAGATGCTATGAGGAGTTTGTAAGTAATTACAAAAAAGTCTCACTTTTAGATATATGCCTGATCGAAATACACACTTTAAGATGAGTTTTATAGCATCAAAATAGGTTATCTATAAATGCTATTCCTTAGCTTCGTGGTCGGGTTGGACAGGGCTGGACTGGCCTGGATACTCAACTTTGGGAACAAGACAATTAAAACTAGAGCAAAGTTATATAGTTCGGACACGTCTTAGAGCACCGGGCTGTCAGTAGCTATACATAGTCGGCTACAAAACTACGATACTAAGTTTTCCAACAATTGCTTGTTGTCACACATCAAAAACTACCGCTACGTAACTAGAAAGAGATACATTACCTCGTCACTTTGCATCCTGTAAGTTGTTGAAAAAAGAAGTTGTAAAGCAATGCAGAGTTCTGAGGAAGGTCCGAGCTGCATTCATTAGCATCACAACAAACACATACTTTAGTTTGGGTCACGTCTTTACGTCAGTCTCCACGTGTGCTCATGGGTAGCAGTCTTTATGTCACCGGAAATAGATTCTCCTCATAGCACCTTTAAGGCTGTGGTGGAGAATCTGTGCTACACAGCCTGTCAGTGCATTACACAGAGAGGCCATGCTGAGGGTGAGCAGTCACTCAACAGAGGGATTTTATTGAATTGCTGCATTTAATCAGTAAGTTTGACAGCACAGTTGCCAGAAAGATGACAGATAACCGATCAAATGCCAAATAGACACACCACGACATTCAGAATGAGATATTTTTCTGTGATGTCAAATATGCTCAGAAAAGAAATAAGTGATGAAGTAAAGGAGTGTTTCACACTTATGGTAGATGAAAGTAAGGATATCAGTAAAAAGGGCAGATTTCAATTGTGGTTCATTATCTGAACGATGGGAGTATCCAAGAGGAATTCTTACATTTTGCTGCTGCTGATGGATTGGATTCAGAGTCCCTACTGAACATTATCAAAAGTATGCTCACATTGATGTCAAGTCATGCATCGGGCAATGTTACGACGGTGCAGCTGTCCTGTCTGGATGTCACCACGGTGTACAACAGAAGCTCTGCGAAGAGGTGCCACAAGCACTGTATATACACTGCCATGCTCACAGGCCCCATCCACATGAAGACAAAACACTTCACAGTTTCAAAAACGATTATCATAAAGACACATGAGAAAAACACATGCCAGACCTCTAGGGATGCTGTTACGATATGATGGAAACAAGCGGAAACAGACGAAAAAACAGTGGGCATGTGCACTTGCTGCAAGAGTTGTTAACAGAGATTGTGATAAAGTGATCATAAAGTGCTGTAATGTGTCCTTGATAACTGTTTTTTCAACTCGGTGGTGATTGAGAAGAAGGAGATTTTGTTGCAACAGGGATAGTAGGGTCACTAGCTTCATCAGCACATATGCTACACCGTACGCCACCATTGTTATTGTTATTGCAGCGTGTGGTGCATGTGTGTCAATGAAGATATGAAACTATGACGTAAGCATATCTGAAAAGTTCTCAGTAATCACGGAGCTGCGTATACGGCATTTTCATATCTTTCCACTCTAGAAACTGGTTTCGAAAATGATCGTTAACAGACCCCCAAAACACCGTCTTCGAATGGATGATACGCAGATTCGGCAAAAAACTTAAGCATTTAGACCTTGGTTTGTCTTCATGTGGATGGGGCCTTAATCTGGTGTTGGTTGACTGTGTAAAAAGACGTGCAAACTGCAGCTGAGTTCTTCAAAAAGTTGCTGTAGAACTTTTTACTCTGGGTCTGTTGTGCATGATCTACTTTTGAAGAAGTAGAAAGAACTTGAACCAAAAGTGCTGCATGTAGAGCTGAAGAGATTATCTGACACACGCTGGTCATGCCAGTATTCTGCTTTGTGTGCAACCAAGAAAACTCTTCCATCCATTCGAGCTACCCTGCAAGAAATCATCAGCCCTGATGGCTAGGCAAACCCTCGCAGGACTGCAGAAGCAAGGGCTCTATCTGCTATCATGGATGAGAAGTTTGTCTTGCACCTGACTCTCTTTACTGATCTATTCAGCCTGACAAAATTCATGTCAGATCATTTGCAGTCACCAGATCTAGATCTAGCACTTGCAGGAGATCTGGCCCTGTCTGTAATCAGTGCCATTGCTGAAAAACGCACTGAGGATGCATGGAAGTCTATTATGAAGCAAGCAGGGGAGCTGTGCCTGAAAGCTGGCATCACAACAGAGAGCCCATCAGTGACACCACCAGTGCCACCATGCCAGAAAAGACTGACCCAACCTCCTCGACACTTAGAGGCTTTTGTAGTCGAGGCTCCAGTTGAGAAAAGTTACAACACCATGGATGATATGAGACAGCACTTGTTCTATCCTGTTATTGACAGACCCTTAAAGCTAGGGTCTACGATCTGAAAACCAGTTCAGCTGTTGAGACAGATTTGAAAAATGCAGCCTGCCCCCCCTTCACTAGACCCTCCCCTCCGTGTTCCGAGATCCCGCCCCCCAGCTCGTGTCGCCTCCTAACAACATGCCCCCTCCGATAGAGCAAGAAGCCGCCCGGCAGAAAATATCAGCAGCAACTTCAAAAACAACTCAGCTCAACTGAAAGTAACAAACACGGCCATTTCAATTGGACCGGCGGCAAAGCGGGTCTGGCGTCACCACTGTTACCCGATCAGAGCAGAGCCGATTGTGGGCGAGGATTTACCTTTCTCGGCGTGTCTTCACCAGCTCAGTTTACAGTGCTAACGATGACTGGCTAACTCATGCTAAAATCTATTGACAGAGCCTACCCATTCCAGAAGCGGCCTCCCGGTTTCGCTGCTGGTCTCCTCCAGCTCCATGATGCTGCAGTAGCTGTGCAGCTAGCTGTTCACCGGTATATGAGGGAGGAAGTGGGGAGGAGGCGGGACGGTGCGGAGCAGGAGAGATAGGGGATTGGATGGACTCACGGACCAATCCAAACCGCTGTTCCCGGCGGTTCGGATTGGTCAACTATTATGCAGCTTTGCAGCGGATATACTGAATGGATTTTTTTCATTCTTTTTGGTCTTTATATTGTGTAGATTGGACCATAGGACCATAACAGCCTTATAAACGGTGTTATTAAGATGTACCAAGCTTCCAAATCGTAGACAAGAGCTTTAAGTGAAATGAAATAGCACTTTTCATCAGAAGCAAACAATGTGCTCATGGGAGTGACAGCCCTCAACCCTAGACACAAAACGTTTCTTCATATGGAACATTTACTGCCTATGTCCAACTACTATAACATCGGTGAGGATAACTTGATAGCAGAGTTACACCACGTTAAACAGCTGCTACAAGAAAAAGGAGAGGAGAAACACCAATAACAGCACCATGGAGTTCCTGTCATTCATGGGCCCTTACAAGGATGCCTTCGCCAGCAACCTTAACAACAGACGCATCGTTCTTCTCTGAAGATGTCTCATAGGCCAGGTTTACATGCAGACTGTTTCTCATTCTGATTGAAGATCTCAGGTGAACTGTTTACATGTGACCGGATCTATTCTGATCTGGTGTTTACATGTGCTACAACATTTAATCAGAACATGTGTTTTACAGACATTTGATACGCACAGATCTATTTAAACATCACGTCAAAGATGGCAGTAAGTAGGTGTTTAATTAAAAGATTTGAGGGTTAGGGTAGTAACCAGCATTCAGAGTTTTCCAGCGGTTCCTTATTTGTTGGACGTTTTGATCTATCCCGGCTTCGCTGAGTTTTCGTGGACTTTTTTAATTCAATAGTTCAGTATTTCTTGTTTTCCTACCGTCTAAACTTGTGATAATGTTTAGTTCTTTGAAAGTTTGTATTAAAAACCAAACTCTCCGACACAGACCAGTGCTGTGTGCTCTGTTTGGAAGCCGCCATGTTTCCAAGTGAGTAAACGTCACTGCTTGTTTACGTCAAGACTGAGCATGTGCAGACAGAACCCAGCCTGATAACTTTCTAATTCACCGATTACATGACAGGATTTTGCTTTTAATCGGTTTGGGAAAAGGAATATAATACCCCTGTGCAACCGAATGAAATTCCATTCGGATTTGGCCTGCTTATTCTGATTGAGGTGTTTATATGGAGCATTTTTATCCGGTTTGGGCTTCTAATCTGATTCTAATCGGAATTGTAGGCTCCATGTAAACCTGGCTTAATAGTGAGTGACTGTTTTATGACTATACGTGCAGTTTGAGTGAAGGCGTCATTATTTTGTTTTTCAAACAGCTTTGTCCTTTGAGTAGGCTTAACTCAGTCTGTCATTTTCTGCTGAAATAATAACAAACATAATCAGCTAAGTGGGCCAACTTCTGTGCTGCTCTGGAGAGGCAAGGCTGTTGAGGAATGGAGGACAGTGTATTCCCAGAATACTTGTTTTACTTCTTTTTTTCGTTGTTGTTTGTTTTTTGCGGTGGGAATTTGTTTTGGAGCTTCAGTCTTTTGCAGACATGATACTTGATTATACATCAGACTGGAGAATAACAGTGACAGGCTAGTTGAGCACTACAAATTTAAAATAAAGAGACCCACTTGATGTTAAATATTAGTGATTGGTGGCCTGTCTTGCTTCATAATGTGCATGATTTCATGTTTAGACTTGACGTGACTAATGTATAAATCTGTAGGCTATATCCATAACTCCTTAGAACCTCCAGTAACAGTCAAGTCTCCCCTCCTGCCCCCTGGTGCCACAATTGTTTTAGCACCTCCATCAATTTTTAAGCTCCCTTCCAGCACCCCCTTAAAAAATAGTCTTGAGCTGCCACTGCGCTAATGTGAAAATTCTGCCGCTAATCTCAAACCTTGTCTTTAATCTCAGGATTCTAATGTTAATCTAGATTATAAATTTGTTCTTAAAACTCTTACTTTAATTTGAGTATCCGGACTCTAATCCCAGAATTCTGACCTACAACTGAAAATTCTGACTTTAATCCCAAATTTCTGACTTTAATCTCATAATTCTGTCTTTTATGTCAATATTCTGATGGCAATCTCAAATGCTGACTTTAACCCTTTAGGCTAACCGTGTCCCAACTATCAGGTGATAACCACCAAAACTACATTCCCAAGTTTTATAAAAATGTGATCTATGTGTCTTTTTCATTCATCATGAATCCAAAATGTCCAACAAAGAGGGATGTGCACCACGCCCTTCAGGATTAAGTGTTAAATCCTTCTATTTTCAAAGAATTAGTCAGGAAAAAACATATACTCTAATTCAATGAGATGTAAGGAACACTTTTATGCAGTACATTCCTTATTTATTTTCATCTGTGACCAAAAATGAATCTGTCCACTCCAGAGGACATTATGCAGTAAAAAGTATATCCTGTGTATTATGCCTGTATTCAGATTTCACCTAATTTTGTGTTTTTTTATTTGAATTTTTTAACGAAAGTCACATGTTAATAGTTTAATTAAAGGTGTAGTCAGCGATGTGGGACAAAACGAGTGGAGAGGTTGTTGATAAACGAATTTAGACCTGCCTCTCCCTTCATACCTCACCCCTGGCTCCACCCCCGAAAGCTGATGGACGTGCATCGTCATGGAAACAGCCATAGAAACTGCGTAGCTGACTAACGTAGCTAAGGTAACCCTGACTCATCAGACAACTCTACTGCCATTATTGATAACATCACAACAACAGTACATTCTGGCAGATTAGACAATAAGATGAATGCCCGACGGTTGTTACTGTTATGTGATCATCAGGTCATCAGGTACATCAGGTCTTTCAATTGGCGGAGTTCCCTCCACCATTGGAAAGCAACACCAATGTTGACACGGGTCTTCGTCCTTTCATGGTCATAGCCCTTCTTTTTCACTTTTCACTCCTCTGACCTTTTTCTTCAGGGCTGTTTTTCAGCCATTGCTACTGCACCTATTGTATCTCTCTCCTACGCTAACTGTGCACACTATGCAACCTATGACTCCCCCTCCCCCCTCTGTCTGATCTGCGCATGAGTATGATCGCCCCCTGGATGTGGGGGGGTGTACCCTGTTTTGGTAACTCGGCCCGAGCCACAGTATTCACCTGCTGAAATTCAGAGCCAAGGCTGTGTATTGAAACCGGACTTTTTTTTCAACATGCTGTCAGTGTTGACATCTTGTGGATGGAGAGGAAAAAATACGGTGAATTTGACAAATAGTGCATTAGATTAGAAGAATAGAAGATCGCTGACTACACCCTTAATAAGACAATATTAAATACATTTATACTATGCATTTTACTTTGTAAAATTTAATAAATGTTTGTAACAAATATGTGTTTGTGGATCTATTGAATTATTATTCATTTTTCAACTCTCTCGAAATATAACATATTAAAAAAATGCTTGTTTAAAAGCAAAAAATAAAAAATAAAAATCATTCCCATGTGATTTCATAAATTCATGCATGAAAGGGTTAATCTAAAAAAAAATCTTACTCTATTCCTTAACCCTTTCATGCATGAATTATTTAATCTCAAAGACATATTTTTTTAATTAATTTTTACTTTCAACAAGTTAAAAGTCATGGTCATTTTTTATGTTAATTTTTGTGGGAGCTATACATCCGTCCATCACAGTAATTTAGCAGAACTTGATGAGGATCCACAAACACATCTTCAAAAAACATGTATTAAGAGTAAATAAAAGAAAAAAAATATCTGAAGTATATATATGTTTGCAGTAATGAAACTATCTACCTGTGACTTACACCAAAATTTAAAATAAAAAATACCAAATTTTGTGAAATCTGAACACAGACATGATATCAAATTTGTCTTTTGTTGGCTGTTTTGGATTTATGATGCAATATCTCGATATGGAAAAAATGTGCAAATATGATATTTTTATGAAATTTGAGACACAGATTTGGAATTTTCCACCCAGTAGTTGGACATGGTGCTGCAACCTAAAGGGTATATTCATTTATTCCAATTGTTTGTCTACTGTAGTAACCACCATGCATGAAAGGGTTAAAAACATTCATAATTCTTTAGTCTTGGGGTTCTGACTTTATTTTAGGATTCTCATTTGAATCTCAAAATTCTGACTTCATGATAAAATTCTTGTTCTAATCTCAGGATTCTTACCCTCCATTGGCTCTGCAGGCAGGAGTGTAACTGTTCACTCAGACTTTGATCAACACTCAAAACACTTTGTGTACCCGGTCTGTTTTGTGTTCTCTGTCTCTGGGGCTCAAATACATATGTGGTCAGGTTTTCAAAGTAATCCAAGACTTCTTGATCACAAGACCACAAAGTAGACTAACCACCTCTCTGATGACCCTCTTCTTTTATTTAATCTGGGTTAACAAATCCCACCATTGATTCTGACACTACTGGGAAGAAAACGAGTGCCAGAATGGACCCTGGGGAAATTGATTAGCCATCTACTGAGCGGTGGGCTGATAAAGCTCTGTGCAGCACCGCTGAAGTGGCTTAGATCCTGAGTATCACACAGTGTAATGTCCTAATTATAGCTGCTGGCAAAATACCCAATGTGCAATATACATTTCTTTGATGTAAAACGTGTAATCTCATTCCTGATATAAGCTGTTTTATCTCACCACGCTGGCAGCCATAGCGACACACAAAAGCTCTCCCTATGCAATGCTTTATGCTTTTCTTGATTGTATGAAATTCCCTCTACACCTCAGCACACAAACAATACATTTTTCAGCCGGTGTTACTGCCAAAGTTAATTTCGTTTCCTCTATATTGTGAGCTGCCACTGTCTAAGCCGCAGATATAAGAAAAACCCAGACAGACAGACAAGACCAGAGTGTAATCCACACAACGCTGAGCCCTAAATCACTGCCTTTTAAGATGAAAGCCTGCTGGATGCAGACTCAGGGCTGTAAACAAATCAATCCCTGTACTGCCTACCGGCCTTACAAACACCAGTTTGAAGTTAAACAGGGTTGCAGCTCCCTCCAGTGTAAAGTGATGGACAGCAGTGAAATTATTGCCCATTAAAACCCGCCTTGGGCCGAGGCATCGATACAAAAGTACCCGCTGCAGCCTGAAACAAGTCAGCAGGATAAAAATTCCAGCCTAATAATATTTTATGTCTTCAAGCTTTGTGCCTTTCTGCTCAACTCAGAAAGTAATAAAACAGATTATTTCAGCAATATTTTCTCTTTGGGAAGTCTATTTTGACTTAAGCCTTCACTTTGTATTTCCCCTGTTGAATTATATCCTTCTGCCTGATTGATTTGACCTGAAGTCTCACATCAGAGGGTTTGGGATTTTGATAAGTGCCTCTGATTGGAAAACAAGGAGGCTTTGCAGCTTCTTGTTCCAGCTAGAGACAGCAAACCTGCGCTCAATTCGATTTAGCACATTGATTGCATTCATCGCTGCCAAGGTCAGTTTGTAGCTGCATTTTTAAAAGTGACCGTGTGGCAGTCAGACTGGGACATTTGGTCCTACAAAAGAAGAGGCAGAATATTAATTCTCATCTGTGATGTGTTATGGACAGTTCTGTAGAGATAAAAGATGTAGACAAAGTTAAATTGTAATAATTGAATGTGGCAAGAAACATTGAAACCCTTTAATTCATCTGATAAGTGCTGAGTAATTTGCAAACAGCCAAATAATTTTAGATGAGTAAAATGTAGAAAATAGTCTAATTAATTTATGATAATTACTAAATAAAACTTTGGACCTTAAAGTTGACCCTGTGTTGACTCTAATGGTCCTTTTCCACTCGCCCTACTCTAATCTACTCGACTCTACACGGCTCTACTCTACTCACCTTGTGCTGCTTTTCCATTAGCCCCAGTCACCTGCTGAACAGGGTGCAGTGTCGCTGAGCGGCTCTGCGGTACTGTCATTTTGAGCACGACACAACAATCTGTGGCTTTCTGTCACAAACTGAGTAAAAAAGGAAAGCAGAAGAAGGCTGCAGGTGGAAAAAGAAATACCCCTTCAGAAGCTCAGGAGAGTTTTGGAAGCTATACAACAGAATGAAGCCGAGGACGAGAGCAATCGAGCTGCAAAGAAAAGACGTATGTGGGTAAGCTAATGGTAGCTATGGCTAGCATGCTAGGTTGTAGTGCTCATGACTCATGGATGACGACGTTGTCTGACCAATCAGTAGCGGCAGTCGGTGACGTCATCTTTTAGTATGGACTCAGCTCCACGGGACCAGAGCAGAGTAGGTACTAAAACTAGCTTGTTTTAGGAGGTACCAGGCTAGTGGAAACACGCTGCAAATCGAGTAGGGCCGAGTAGAGTAGGGCCAAGGCGTGCTAGTGGAAAAGGGCCATAACTCTGTATCTGTGTGGTTTTTGTGTGTATCCAAAATGTGATCAAGTGCTTTCTCTTGGCACACAGCTTCTCACCTTGCAGAGCAGCTGGATCCCCCTAACCCAATGTCAGCTCCATCTTGCAAAGCTCCAACCTACAATAACCGTGCTCAGCCCAATCAGAGTCCCCGGGAGCAGGGAGCACTGGGAACTACGCACAAGGTGTCAACAGGAAGTGACTGCACTTACAGAGATAAGCCAATCAGTCAAACTTGATTCATATAGCACTTTTCCTACAACATATGTAACTCAAAGTGCATAGAAGCTAGCAACTTCAGGAGCAGTTTTATCAGATCTTGACCACACTTCTTTAGTAAATGAAAAACAAAAAGCAATAATTCACATTCCATTATCATTAGTTCCTCATATTAATTTTAGAGGGATTAATAAAATCGAATCCATGGTAGCTCCTGCAAACAGCACATATATAGTATGACCTTGACAAACAATCATCAATGACCTGCTGCTGTGGACCTGCTCCACTCAAAGTGTTTTATCCTAAAGCAACCATCAACAGAAAGTCATACATTTAAGGACAGTTAAACCAAATTTAATGGCAGTTCAGCTAGATACTCTTGTATTAATCAACATCAAAAATCAACACCAAAGTATATGCAGTTAACTAGACATTACAAAATGATAGGAAAATTACTCTCCAGCTAACACCTAGCTCTAGACAGATTTATTATTAGAGAATCCTCACTTCTGTCTCGGGATTGCAGGCTTGCAGCTGGGGGTTTATGCTACAAAGTTTTCCTGATTTATTTCAACAGCATACATACCCACATTCCAGTGGTGTTGTCAGGTTTATTCTAGTGAGTTAACCCCAACATGCTCTGCTGGATGTTTGTCCAATATGGCCCTTTTCCATTAGCCCTTCTCTACTCCACTCGACTCTACCTGGCTCTACTCTACTCGCCTTGTGCTGCTTTTCCATTAGCCCCAGTTGCCTGCCCAACGGGGTGAGTGTCACTGTAAACAGCTGAGCGGCACTGGTGACGTCATTTTGAGCGCGACACAACAATCTGTGGCTTTTTGTCACAAACCGAGTAAAAAAGGAAAGCAGAAGAAGGCTGCAGGTGGTAAGAAGAAATACCCCTTGAGAAGCACAGGACAGTTTTGGAAGCTATACAACAGAATGAAGCCGAGGACGAGAGCAATCGAGCTGCAAAGAAAAGACGTATGAGGGTAAGCTAACGGTAGCTACGACTAGCATGCTAGGTCGTCGCGCTCATGACTCATCGATGACGACATTGTCTGACCAATCAGTAGCCGGCAGTCGGTGACGTCATCTTTTAGTATCAACTCAGCTCGCTTGGAACCAGAGCGGAGTAGGTACTAATGGTATGTTCCAGTTGTAGTCAGAAGTAGGAATTTCCGAGTTCTGAGTAGGAAACTGTCACTGGAACGTCCCCCGAGGTCAGAATTTCCCACTGGGAACCTCGCCACCCCCGAGTTGACAATCAAAGATGGATGCCCCCAGTGTGAACAGTTATTTAGCTCCTGTAATAATCAATTTATTTGCACTTCTGACTGGGGTGTGTCGCTCTAGATCAGCTGTGTACATAGTATTGTCAGACTTATATCTACAAAAATGCTGCCATAGTGATAATCACATTCTTCATGTGATATTTGTGAACAACGCAGGGCGTGCTAACAACGGCTAACAATAGCCTGGTAGATCAGCATAATTTTTTCCAACTTCAACTGAAAAGCCGATAAGTCAGAGATGATGTCATTCCCAGTTCCCAATTCCGGGGTTAATGGAATGCAGCACAAAACTAGCTTGTTTTAGGAGGTACTGGGCTAGTGGAAATACGCTGCAAATCGAGTAGGGCCAAGGTGTGCTAGTGGAAAAGGGCCATTAGGGCCTTCATATACTGAAGACATTTTACCACATTTTCACCTGATTTATACACCGTCCACTGAAAACAGCTCTGAGACCCACTTATGGACCTCCACCCATAGGTTTATTGTATTTGGAGCTTGATCCTTCAGAGATTGTTCTTTTATCATATAATAAGAGAATAAGTGATGCAGGATACCTCAGGATGAATTTATCATCCAGAAAACCACGAGTGAGTGAAACAGAGGCTCAGAGCTGGACTGATGAAGAACATTGAGTTTTGATTCATCAAAAGGAGGCTGACTTGTCATTGTTTAAGTCTTTGTGTTCACTTCAACTGTGAACACAAAAAAATCAAAACACCATTTGAATTATAAAAAAACACACTAAGTGACTGATGACCCCTCACTGTCCCACATCTGTATGTGTCCTTACGCTCACTGGCACACGGAGGAGAGAGGGCCCAAAGACGTCGAGAAATTCAGGAGGGATTTAGATCAACTGTTCACGTGTACATTGGCTGCTCTGCAAAATGACTGACAACAACACTAACAGACACACTTTAAATGGAAAATATCAGGCCTGTAGTCCACTGAGCAGATCGTGGCTGCATCAGACGGCGGAGAATGCGTCCTCTAGTGCAAAATGGGGCTCCCCATGGATGGTGGGGCCCTACTCGGTATCATTCATGCCTGATAAATTGCCTGTCCATCTCGTCCACAAGTGAGCAGGTAAGGAGGAGCAGTGTTGTTGATGTTGCAGGGTCAAGCTGAGTCTCTTTTTTAGGTTATTGTCATGCTTTATGGGATTCTTCTGTAACTTTAATTAATTAAAGCATGGAACTCATGTAATATTGAAAGATAAAATTAACTAATTGAAAACATGTTTTCTTCTTTTTCTTCTTATCATTCATTGATATTATCATCTGCGCCCCTAGCATTTGACTATACTGCCTATGCCACGGGCCAGCCCTGCAGCAAAGACAGATCTGAAGAAGATAGATTTATGGTCTGGGAGTCCATGGAGTTGTGACCATCATGAATTTTAAGTTTTAGTCCCTTTGGTCTTGATTGTTCGTCACGGTCATACTAATACATGTTTGCTGTTTGGAGAAACTACCATGGATTTAATTTAGTTGATCTCTCGAAAGTTGATATCAGAAACTGTAATTAAAACAGAATGAGGCCAAAGGAAGGACAAACTGTTGTAGTTAAAGAAGCTCTGTCGGTCCACAGCAGCAAGCCGTCCACACAAACACATGCTGAATTCTGAACAAACCTTGAATCGGGAACTTAGAATTTGTTCTTGATGCTCTCTCAACTTTTTGAAATGTGTTGCAGGGGAACATCCAGTAGGCTACATGTACAGACCTGATCAAAATCTTAAGACCAGTTGAAAAATTGCTTGACTATGCATTTTGCACATTTGGACCTTAATGAGGTTTTAAATAGAGCTACAATATGCAAAAGCAAGAAGGGGGAGTGTGACAAAAAGCACTTTGAAAAAGTAATTTATTGAAAACAACAAGTAAACTGAAATAGGCTGTTTATCAGCTGATCAAAAGTTTAAGACCATCGCTCAAAAAATTACAAAAAACTCTCCAAACCAGAACAAAAATGTTTCTCAGTAGGACTCAGTAATGAGTAGCTCCACCGTTCTTGTTGGTCACTTCAAAAATTGGTTTGGGCATGCTTGATGAGAGTGTTTCCAGGAAGCTTTTGGGAACATTGCTCCAAGTGGTGAAGATGGCTTCATGAAGGGCATCAACTGTCTGGAACTGACGGCCATTTTTATAAACTTCCCTTGCCATCCATCCCGCATGTTCTCTATGGGATTTAAATAAGGGAACATACGGGATGGTCCAAAAGAGTGATGTTATTCTCCCTGAAGAAGTCCTTGATCAAGCGAGCATTGTGAACTGCAGCGTTGTCCTGTTGAAAAACCCAGCTGTTACCACACAGACGAGGGCCCTTAGTCATGAGGGATGTCCGCTGCAACATCTGCACGTAACCAGCCGCCGTTTGACGACCCTGCAGCACCTGAAGCTCCAGTGTTCACTGAATGAAAAAGCAGCCCAGATCATGATGGACCACCCTCCACTGTGCCGGGTAGAAAACATCTCAGGTGGGATCTCCTTGTCATGCCAGTAACGTTGAAGCCATCTGGACCGTCAAGGTTACATTTTTTCTCATCAGAGAATAAAACTTTTTTCCACCTTTCAATGTCCCATGTTTGATGCTCCCTGGCAAAGTCTAAACGGGCAGTTTTGTGTCGTTGAAGGAGACGAGGTCTTTGAATTTGTGTTTTGTTTTTGAAACAAATTTCCCACAGATGCCATCTGATAGTTATTGCGCTGCAGTCGGCACCAGTAAGGGCCTTAATTTGGGTTGAGGACCACCCTGTGTCTTGACGGACAGCCAATCGGATCCTCCGGCTCAGAGCAGGTGTAATTTTTTTGGGTCTACCACTGGACTTTTTTGTTCCATTATGCTCAGGATCTTTCAAAAACATTTCGAATGACTGTCTGACTGCGTCCAACCTCAGCAGCAATGGCACGCTGCGAGAGGCTTTACTTATGCAGCTCGACGATCTGACCACGTTCAAGAAGAGAAAGCTTCTTAGCTTTAGCCATCAGGAGGGCATGACCGTGTGAATGCCTGACAGAAAATGAACATTTTGAGCAGATTTTGGCTTTAATAGCCTGTGGTCTTAAACTTTTGATCAGCTGATAAACAGCCTATTTCAGTTTTATTTTTTAATTACAAGTTCCAAATGTTCTTTGTCACACTCCCCCTTCTTGCTTTAGCATATTGCAGCTCTGTTTAAAACCTCATTAAGGTCCAAATGTGTAAAATGCATATTCTAGCAATTTTTCAACTGGTCTTAAGATTTTGATCAGGTCTGTATGTGTTAGAAACATGATACAGTTTCTCAATTTCACCATGTTTAGGGTAGGTTAAGCTTAGCTCTCAAAGGGAGGACTGGGCATTCACAGTGGAAATAATCTCAGCCCAGTCAAAGCATTTAAATCTTCTGTCCGTAAAACAACATTTTAACGACCGACTGGAGCTCCAGCAGTTGATTCATGCCTCTTCAGAGCTGGGTGGATCTGGATGCTCTGCCTGCTGGCTCTTAGAATGCCAATCCTTGAGAACACAATGGCATTTGTCATGTTCAAGTGACATTTCCAAAGGTGAAAATGAGCAGAGAAAGGAAGCCATGTTGCCCTGAGGTAATATCTCTTAAGATCATTTAATGTACTGGCATTTTAAGGAACTTCATGGCTGGGGTTTGGGGGCTGAAGGTTAGAATGTAGTTATAGAAGAACAAGCACAAGCTGCACACGCTCTGATTCTTGGGTGAGAAAATAATTCTTGTGTCTTGTATATGGCTCTTCCTACTTTTTGCAATAACAAGGAGATGTTGATTTATGGAAAACTCCCTGATGTTCAGCTGCAGCATCATCTTTAAGTTTATGACCTACATTAGAGTGGGGAAGAGCTCAAAGTGCACAAACCTCCACAAAGGCATTTATTGTTGAGTTATTAAAAGATAATGTCAGGAAATGGCCTATCTCACAATGACAACAAATCCTTTATCTGTCTCTGGATTTGGCTCACTACCAAAATCGAATCACTTCTCCTTTCTGCTATAGCTGACAGTCCCAGAAAATACAACAGAAGACAGATCTGTGGAGAACTTTTTGAGTTATCTTGAGCACAACCAGACAGAAATGTTATGATTACTACAATAACAAATATTTGTTCTTTCCTTTAGCTTCACTCCATTATCATTACAGTTCCTGATATGAACTTAAGAGATTAACAAGATTAAATCTATGGTAGTTCCTGCTAACAGCACACATATATTCATATGACCTTGACAAACAATCACGGATGACCTGCTGCTGTGGACCTGCTCCACTCTATGAGCTCTATCCTGCATCCACCATCAACAGAAATGACAACATTTAACATAAATTCTCATTTTAATACCAGTTAGACCGTCTATTGACACCTTAAATAGATGCTGCTATGTTAATCAGCATCAATCCTCTCCAGATTATATTTATTATAGATGTTGAAGTTAATATCAGATTGATCTTTCTATGGTTGTTATTTCTTATACCTCCATAATTAATACTTTTACAACCATACAGACATGAGGACCCTCTTGAATGAAAACCCAGTGTCACATCTCAAGGAACTAACCTCAAATGAAGCGGAGCCTTCGTCCTTGACAGTCAGTGCTTACTGAGGCATTTGGTCGGCAAAGTAAATATAAATAAAGCAGCGCAAAATGGAGCATGCTCACAAACAGTGACGTTTGCGACACTGCAAATGAAATGCAACCATTCAATATGGTTAAAAAGCCAGCATTTCAAAAAATGTTACAAATATTTGACAGACAGTGCAAATTGACTGGGAACATTATTTATTTTATTTAAAAGCTCTTGACCTTCCAATTACAGTTAAATACTTTTTAAGAAATTAAAGTTTACTGCTTTTGATACGCTGTACTCACTTTATTAAGACATATATTATAATTACATTAGTGGAAAAAAAGATGTTTCTAAATAATATTGACAATATTATCGTTTATCGGTAATAATATTTTGGACAATTATCGTCCAGCAAAATTTGTTATCGTGCCAGGCCTAAGCGTCTTTATTCATCCCTTAAATGTGTTTTTGAAGATTTTATTGATAACAGTGCCAGATACCATTTCCCTTATTGATTCCTGTAGATCTGTGTCAACAATGTCAAACACACGTCACAGCATAGATAACTGCTTCTGCAAGTTGCTGGTGTTTCCACTCACTAAAGGTTGTGTAGTAGGCGCCTTTTGTAAAAAATTAAGCCACAATGCTGACGCTTCTGAACCCTGTCAGTGGAAGGAATTGATAAGGGAATTGATTAGCAAAAAGACTCATGATATCAGCTGTTTGATGGAGCTGTTAAAAGATTCTCAACTGGAATGGTTTTTGATTCCCATCCCTAGTGGCAGAGTGCTCTAGTGCTAAAATTCTGCTCCCTGTCTTTGCTGTGAGAAATGTACCTTGTTGAGATGCTACAGCAGTACTGAAGCAATAAAAACCAAAAAGCTATTTGACTCAGAAAATTACACACTACAACAAAGCTACAGGAAAATGCAACCAAGCGAACAACAACGCTGTTTATAAAGATGTTTCTGCCAATCAACGCCAACTGTCCACTGCAAAAAGATAACACAATCTGACCAATTATAATTGCAAAACCAATGTTTAATTATATTAACACTCAAATGAATATGTCATGAAATACTTAAAACAGGATAATTAACTTGCAACAGTTCAAGGCAAAAAAAAGCATAAAACAAAAGTCAATCTAATTATATGCAGGAAAATCAATAATAAATTAAAAGGGTTTAATGTTATTAAAGATTACAGCACACAGTGATGCTGTAGAGCATTGGAGAAATGTACATTTGTTTGCATTTCAGGATCACCTGAACTTCAAAAAATCAACATTAATTTCTGTCATAGAGTCTGAAGCACTCTAAATCTCAACAATTATGAATACCTCTCATTGCTAGTGTTATGGAAGATTCACGCTCATCTGTTTCCATGAGGCTTTTCCTGCGGTAAGTCCTGGGCAGCTTGCTGAAACATTTGGCATGTAGTCAGGTCGAGTTTCTCTTCCAGATTGCATTGCGCAGAGTCTTTGCAGCAAAGTAAACATATGCACCAACAACAAATAAGACAAGAAAATGAAAGAGGCACTTAAGGTTATTCTCAAACAACAAATTTGTTCTTGGTGGTTGAACCGCTCTTGGTAGCCGTGTCCATGTGTGACTGGTATCCGATAGTCATCTTCATGGGAAGCCCCAAGCGCTCTTTGTAAACTCGCCTGTAGATGAAAAGTGACAAAGGGTAAGATGGCACAAAGACCGTCACGAGATAAATCTGTAAATGTGACAGGGAAAGTTAGGATTTTTAAAGTGGGGCTGCTCAAGGCCAATGGCAGTGGGCACCACGGGTGTCGAGTAACCCCTCTTCCAAAAAGTCGAACTTTCCCTTTAACACATTAGAAAACTGTAGAACTGGTCTCACCCTATGTGTGTCACAGCTTCCCGGTTCTCGTAGTCTGATGTCCAGACAGCTATTTTGTCTCCTTTTGTGCGGATGTTGACCACAGCACCACAGACGTCGTCACTGTAGTCATCGAAGGCTTCTCCAACTAAGCACAGGAGCTGATGGACGCACACAGGTGACAATAGAGAAGAAAAACTCGTCACAATATTCAGCATCGAGAATCAAAATCATGCTTCAACTCTTGGTACATACAAAACCCAAAACCAGTGAAGTTGGCACGTTGTGTAAATTGTAAATAAAAATAGATTGCAATGATTTGCAAATCCTTTTCAACTTATATTCAATTGAATGCACAGCAAAGACAAGATATTTAATGTTCGAACTGAGAAACTTTATTTTCTTTTGCAAGTAATCATCAACTTAGAATTTAATGGCAGCAACACATGTCAAAAAAGTTGGCACAGGGGCATTTTTACCACTGTGTTACATCGCCTTTCCTTTTAACAACACTCAGTAAACGTTTGGGAACTGAGGAGACCAATTTTTGAAGCTTTTCTGGTGGAATTCTTTCCCATTCTTGCTTGATGTACAGCTTAAGTTGTTCAACAGCCCGGGGTCTCCGTTGTTGTATTTTACGCTTCATAATGAGCCACACATTTTCAATGGGGGACAGGTCTGGACTACAGGCAGGCCAGTCTAGTACCCGCACTCTTTTACTACGAAGCCACGCTGTTGTAACACGTGCAGAATGTGGCTTGGCATTGTCTTGCTGAAAAAGACGTTGCTTGGATGGCAACATATGTTGCTCCAAAACCTGTATGTACCTTTCAGCATTAATGGTGCCTTCACAGATGTGTAAGTTACCCATGCCTTGGGCACTAATACACCCCCATACCATCACAGATGCTGGCTTTTGAGCTTTGCGCCTATAACAGTCCGGATGGTTCTTTTCCTCTTTGGTCCGGAGGACACGACGACCACAGTTTCCAAAAACACTTTGAAATGTGGACTGGTCAGACCACAGAACACTTTTCCACTTTGCATCAGTCCATCTTAGATGAGCTCGGCCCAGCGAAGCCGGCGGCGTTTCTAGGTGTTGTTTGATAAATGGCTTTGGCTTTACATAGTAGAGTTTTAACTTGCACTTACAGATGTAGACGAACTGTAGTTACTGACAGTGGTTTTCTGAAGTGTTCCTGAGCCCATGTGGTGATATCCTTGACACAGTGATGCCGGTTTTGATGCAGTACCACCTGAGGGATCGAAGGTCATGGGCATTCAATGTTGTTTTTGGGCCTTGCTGCTTACGTGCAGTAATTTCTCCAGATTCTCTGAACCTTTTGATGATATTACGGACCGTAGATGATGAAATCCCTAAATTCCTTACAATAGCTGGTTGAGAAATGTGTTTCTTAAACTGTTGAACAATTTGCTCACACATTTGTTCACAAAGTGGTGACCCTCGCCCCATCCTTGTTTGTGAATGACTGAGCATTTCAGTGAAGCTGCTTTTATACCCAATCATGGCACCCACCTGTTCCCAATTAGCCTGTTCACCTGTGGGATGTTCCAAATAAGTGTTTGATGAGCATTCCTCAACTTTCTCAGTCTTTTTAGCCACTTGTGTCAGCTTTTTTGAAACATGTTGCAGGCATCAAATTCCAAATGAGCTAATATTTGCAAAAATTTACCAGTTTGAACATTAAATATCTTGTCTTTGCTGTGTATTCAATTGAATATAGGTTGAAAGGGATTTGCAAATCATTGTTTTCTGTTTTTATTTATGATTTACACAACGTGCCGACTTCACTGGTTTTGTTTTTTGTACATCAGCCTATTTATCAAGAACTGCCTAGGTATTCATTAAGACAAACAGCTCATCAGTCAATCTCAAGGCAGTGACTTAATGCGTTTAGTCATGCAGACATGGTCAAGACCACCTGCTGAAGCCCAACAGTGTGCAGAGCCTTATTTCACACTGAAGCCACCAAAAAAGTCTTTGCTGTGCCACAAATATTCTCAGAATTTAAAGGCAGAAACGAGAAGTAACAAAACCAAGCTGGAGGCAAGAGTCTACAGATCTTACTGCAAGAGGGAGAAACCACAGCATGTCATCACCTTTTCAGACAACAAAGATCTGCATTGTTTATGCACAGCGGGGTAAGAAATGTATGTGTATTTCTTTTTTCTTCAAGTCAAGTTTATTTATAACGAACCTTAAAGAAGACAGCAGCTGTTTTAATTGCTGCACAAAGGATACATGAGAAGAAGTAAACAGATTATAATTAAAAACAATAACATTAAAACAGTAAACACAGAAACAACTACAGTGCCCGTGATTTCTGTGCCTGTGATTTTTCTGCTTATTTATTAGACGACAAGGAGAATATGTGGGTTGTTAGAGAAGATTTAAAAGTCTCCAGGGTCTGGGAGTTTGTAATATCAACAGGGGACTGCTACAGAGTCAACAGAATTTTAAAAAAACAACAAAATAATGAAACTGGCCTGATCAAAAATGATGAACCACAATTCAAAACCAGTGTCTGATATTCATTAGTTCCGTTTTAATATATTTAAATTTATTATTACTTTTGTCAGTTTCAAATTATTTCAGTGAATTATGGGTTTTCTTTCTTTTAAGGAACAGTACCAAAAACTCTGCATGTGTGTACATTTGTTTAGGTTAAGTTGAAACAACAGAGTAATTGCTTAAAAAGCAACAATACAAGTAGAGCCTGGCAAAAAATTGATTAAATCGATGAATTCGAATTATTTTCTGCAGAAGATTTAAAAAATTAAAAATTGAGATTTTTTTTCTTGCCTTAGTCCGATTGTAAACAGCTGCAATTTTTGAAAAAAAAAAAAGCAATTTTCATGATGGTCAGCCTTGTAGGGTTTGCACAAGCACTTTTATAGGCTTGTATTTGTTATTTAAGTAGAATAAATATTTAAGTAGATTAAATATATTCATGCTAATACTGTAAAAATACCTCAGCCTTTTAGTGTTTATGTAGACAAACCTGCCTACATTTATACTACACAATCAACCTTATATGACACAGACTTTGACTTTAAGATGGAAACATTTAGACAACATAAAGGCAAAACTTGATTTGTTTCATTTTTATGTCACTGGGAGTTTTGTTTCTTTTAGGGAGGGAAAAATCGATTAAAATCGAAAATCAAGTGTTGTGGAAAAAAATCGGGGATTTTAATTCTAGGCCATATTGCCCAGCCCTAAATACAAGACAGAGGGCAAAGTTAAAGACAAGAGCAAGGAATCTGTAGATGAGTAAATAATAAAACTTAAAAATAGGAAAAGATGTAACTGATCCTAATGAATCAAGAAGCTTATTCCAGTCAGATGGAGCTTTATATTTAAATGCATGACGACCAATTTCTTTGGTTATTCTAGGGTGAAGGTTTGCGTCATACTTCCTGTTATCTTCGTTTAATTTATCTGTCTGTTTGGGAAGCCCTATGTGCTACAGTTTTTATATGAAAAGTGCTATATAAATAGTTTGATTGATTGAAACTAAATAAATATATGGAACCACAGAGGGGTTTCTGATGCTTATCTATGTGGGTCTACGAGCTGCATGTCTGAGTGCTGCGGGACATGAGATTAGCCCATGGCATTCTGACAATTGTAATAGTTACTCAGGGTTCCCACTCTTTTCTAGAAATCATTTTCCAGGACTTTTTCCAGTGTCACATAACCAACTGAAGTTACATTGTTGCTGTGGGCAGTTTTCAATTCTAGTTAGCTTTCTAAAAAACAAGATTAGAGGTTAATGAACACTACCCCGAGCTATTGATCACACTGATCTTAGAATTTCTTTGTTTCTAACTCTCCAGCACAATATGTATACGTATTTTTTAATCTTTATTTACTCTGCTTTTTTCTGAATAGATTTTTGTTAATTTAACCTAAATTTCATTTTGTAATTTTTTAATTATTTCTTTTTGTCCCCATTGTTTTGAGTTTTTATATTTTATACCTTAACTTGCATTATTTTACCTACTCACATTTTCTGTCTACGTGTACATTAGTAACCGAGTACATTTTTACTTCATTTCCTATGTTTCAAGCTAGAAGGAAGATAAATAATTTTCCTCATTTTCCATTTGTTTTCCATGACTGGAAAATTGGGCAATCATTTTCCAGGTTTTCCAGGATGAGTGGGAACCCTGGTTACTGACAATTCATGTTGGTTGGATGTCTGCTGTTCTGACTGTGACCCTTAGAGCAGCTCAGCAGGACTTCATTGATAGCCCGACAGCTTTAGATGCTCTTATGACACATCACCTGCTCTACATACAACTGACAACAGTGACACTTTTAGTTTTCACGGAGGATCATTTTGTACAAGTGAAGAAAACAAGCTGCTGTGTGGCTCTCTGAAGTTCTAAAGGTGAGCTGACGTGTAATATTGAATCATATCAGCGCTGTGACAGGTGTAATGATGGAGTTGTACTACTAATTATGGCTGCCAGCAGGTAATAAATGTCTTGCTTTGGAGACTGACTGAGGAAAATGATTAATAGCATCATTCATTTTAGTGACAACATTCAATAGGACGCAGAGCGAAGCAGTCAAACCTACAGTTTCCAGCCAGAAGCGGTCCAGGTCTAATCTCCTCTGCTGCTTGTTGAGTGTGATCAGCCAGCGGCCACCACGCTTGTTTCTCTCATCCTCCCACATGGGTTCAATGCCGTCCTGGAGCAACAGTTTAAGTTGTCAATACACATTCCAAACGACTGCAGCAAGACTTCAAAACACCTTAAAAAAGTGAGGCTTCAGCAGGATTTTACATTGGCCTGAAGAAATACATTTCTTTTCCACCTCTGCAATGATACCAGCAGAGAATCTAAATCTGACTCAAGTGTTGAAGCTTGAATCTCAACAACATCGTGAGAGATAAGCAAGTTCCTGATGATTAGGGCTGAACGATTTGAGAAAATAATCTATTGCGATTTACTCTGCAATTGTTTTAATGTTCCTCGTCTTATGTATTCTTAAACAAACATAAGCAATAGATCTTTTTATAGTTAAACCAATATGACATTAAATTAATCTAAGGATAAAGGATTTGAGAAAAAGTGGAGAAGCAAAGAACAGAAGCAAAATAGGTATGAAATTGTAAAAACTGGGTAAAAGTGATATGAAGGTGGAAAAAGGTTAATAAACAGGTGCAAAATAGGTATGAAATTGCAGGGGAAAAAAAGGGGAAAATTGGCAAAAAAAATCCAAAAGTGGCTTGGGAAAATTGATTACAGCAGCAAAATTGGGAATTAAATTTGAAATTAAATTTCAAAAACCATGTAAAAATTCAAAAAATGGTTCTGACAGTAGCCAAAAAAAGATGAATGGGGGCAAAATAGGCATAAAGTTGTTAAAAAACGGGGTTAAAAAAGGTAAAAATGGTCCAAAAGTGGGGAAAAGTGAATGAACAGAGGTAAAAAATAGGCATGAAATTGCAAAAAACTACACCACAATGCCAAAATGTTCAGCACATTTTGGGCTAAAAATATTGAACCTCCTGCAATTTGAAAATTGCAACAAGCCATATTGCGATTTAATCTAATTTGCATTTAATTGTTCAGCCCTACTAATGATGGTTAAATATTCTGTTAGCATCTTTATCCTCCACTGTGCTTCAGCTCTTTGAAGCTCTCCTAAAACACTCCAAAAGCTGCATGATCCATGTTCATGTTTTAAATCTTAAACTGAACAAACACTGATAAACTAGCACCCCTGATATAAACACAACACAATGAAAGTAGTTCACATCTGGTCTGAAGAGCTCTGGGTTGGTGGGTAGATCTTCTTTCCCACGGTCCACGGAAGCAATTATGTTTTCTGCTTGTGCTCACAAATCACTTGGGCATCATGTGTTTTTAAGGAGATTTATTTGACAGTGGTTCCAAGGAAATCTTGCAATTTTGGCTTTATAGCGTGGTAGTATAATATAATGATCACATTCTGTTTAATCACTGAGAATTCTCACAAGTATCTTCAATTTTAAGCACAAGTAGGCCTGAGGCTTCAAGTCTCGGCCTTCAGAGAGAATTGTTTCTCATCATTTAAATATGGTCTTCCACATTACATAAAATGTGTTCACTGGTCTTAAAAAGAGCCCATATTTTGTTTTAACTCAGGATAGATGGCTGCTGGAGTAGGTTCACTTCCAGGAATCAAAGCGATTGGTTTTCATTCATGCTGATAACCGAGGATATTTCCATCAGATCATTTTAATGTTTGCCTCTCCCGTGCACAGATCAGCTGCATGTCCTTGCACATGAGTATGCTATCTTGTCATTTGCAGCGCCTCTGGTCTGTCACGGAGAACGTGGTCACACAGGCTGGGCACTTGATAAGACACCACTGGACACTGGGGTGTAAGGCTGACAAATGAGTGCACAGATTTGTGGTGGATAAGGAGTAAGCCAGCAGCTTGAAAGTCTTTTTTTAGATTTTGCCATCAGCTGCTAGGAGACCAAAGTTCTTCCATCAAGTGGCTTTGCCTGTCCTTCATTTTGGGTGAGCTGTTTGTTTGTGAGGCATTATAAAATTCACAGGCATTTGCATTTCATAATAGCCCACAAACACACAACTGCGAATCCGTTCTTAGGGTTCACCTAAAGAGGCTGTTCAAAAGACTCGACTCGTTCGCGAATGTCACAGCTCTAGCACAAACTACCATGGAAGTAGGTCAACAAAACAAAGCCTCTGTTTTTATGAGGAGAAGATAATTTGATGATAGTAGAAGAAAAAGTGTGCTGGGATAACAATCTGTTTTCAAGCAGCTACTGGCATAAAAAGATGGGGAGAAGGCGACATCATAAAGATTTTTTGTCCTGTGCATAGAAGTACTCTATCATGTGAAGATAACATGTTAAACATGGAATGTCATACGAGCCTCAAAACGCAGAATATGGGCCCTTAAAAAGAAAGTGAAAAAACATGACGTTTCCATACAGTTAAGAAGTGAAGCTTCAATTAAGAAAATATAAATAAATTAACTAACAGCCAAAAAAATGTGTGAACATCATAAATTTCTCCACAAACATCAAGAGAACTCTTACCTTAAATAAAGAGTAATCACAACCAGACATGAGGTTGCTTGACAGCTGGATGTGGTTGTAGAGACTGAAATGAGAAGAATGAAATATAAACAAAACTTGAACATTTACCACTGTTACATATTTAGAGGCTTCTGTTGCTAGCTACTACAGACGCTATAAAACTGTTATGGTTGGGTTTGTAGCTTGTGTTTGTCCTCACGGTTTTCAGCTTGATTTGGTTGACAACATGGCCATTAAACTCCTTTATAATTAATGTTTTATAGTCTATATTTTATAGTGTTTGGGGGATTGTTTTGGAGAACAGAACAGTTTTTGTAACTTTAATTTAGCAGTTACACAGCTGTCTTAAAGGATCTGTTGTATGAAAAGTGTGTAGGTATAACAATTACATATTTTCTCATCCCTAAACAGTGTCTTCACTTTAATCCAAAAAAAACATTACCATGCACATCTTTAATGCTGTTTATGACATTTTGAAGAAGAAAAACACAGTGATAAATTAACTTTATCAAGTGTTACCCCAACGAACACCCATTATATCTGTTTTATAATTATGGAGAAACAAATAAACATATTCAACCTGCATACAACTACAATTATCAGAATGTAATTTTCCTTGTTTTTATGTTACATTTAAACACATCATCATTACATGATATTTATTAGTCTAATTGTCATTCTTCTGTGCTGTCATTCAACACATCCTAATGTAACATTAACGTTTGTTCATTACGGCCCATTAGACTCAAGCGCAGCAGTGATTGTGTGGAGAGAAAAGGGCAAAATGATTAAAATCTGTTTGGTTCAACATTTCATCAAGTCCCGATGGACCCTTTAGGATTTTTCCAAGCTTGATCAAAAATAATTCCCCAAGGGACGGTCAATGAAAACTTTCACAAAAAAACCCAAAACAATATAAAAAAGTACTTTAAACTAAACGATTCTCATAAATTAATGAATATACAAGTTAAAAAACACACAAGCCGTTTTTTGTACAGTTACAACAGTACAAACTTTGTTTCTTGAATATTACCGTGAATATTATTTAAATCAAGAACGGCCCTGATACACTGTTGTAGTAATATGACAGTAGAAAATAATTTTGTCTTACGCCCAGAAGTCTTCAACGGTGTCAAACTTGGAGATGAGTCGCAGGTTGGATTGCCATGTTTTACTCTTATCGTTCTTGAAGAACCACAAAGACCATCTGTTGGGAGAAAAACAGGAAACATGAATAAAAGCTGATGTCAGTATATCTAACCTAAAGTGACAATGTGTCCTTGGGCAAGACACTTAACCCTCCCACTGCTTCATCAGTGGTGTGTAAATGGGAATGAAAGGATGTGCATGTGTTAGTTGATGCTGATGGACAACAGACAGAGAAACTCCATCAGTGATTGAATGTGAGAGTGAATGTATAGATGAGTCCTGTAGGGCTGAAACGATTCCTCAGATAATCCCGATTATTCGATTACATAATATCCTCGGGGCAAATTGTGTGTCTCAAAGCCTCGTTTAATATATAATTATGCATATAAAATATATATCTGGATAGACAGTGCACGGTGTTTGACACGGACGGTCATTTCTGTGGCACAACGCGCCTGCTACCTCCGCTGCTGTAAAATCATGAAGGAAGAAAAAAGAGAGGGACAGAAAGGAGAGAGTCCGCAGAAGAAATGGCAGAGAGTGTCCCAAGTGTGTGGTCACTACAAGAAGGGCGTCAAGTCCTCAGAGCGACACAACAGGGTGACACTCATGATACATCAACAGAAGCAGCTAATGTGATAACTGAGATATGGGCTGGTAAATAACCTACTTTGATTATGGCTCCGTGTAAAGGCTGGTTCAGAACGTAAATCAATGTGGAGGCTACTTGCCCAGAATCATGTGTATTTTGTTCACATACTTTTCACATCCAATAACTTTACATTTAATTTGATTGCAGAGGGTAGAACAGGAAACACTGACAGTGAGTAGAGGAAGCAGGTGTAGGGAATGCTTTCATATGTTATAGAAATGTACATTAGATAGTTAAATTATCTTAGTATCTAAGTATGATATTATTTGGTCCTAGAAATAAAGTAAGCAAAATAAGATCATCAATATGGTACAGTAGTAAAG
This sequence comes from Scarus forsteni, assembly GCA_036419115.1. NCBI lineage: Eukaryota > Metazoa > Chordata > Actinopteri > Labriformes > Labridae > Scarus > Scarus forsteni. The sequence goes on from JAZDUH010000502.1 coordinate 1,177,415, forward strand.
GCAATAATTTAACAAAAAGAGATAAGCATGAATACAAATAAAAAAAAACCAAAATTCATGCTCACAATGTTCAAAATAAGAAAAATAAGTTGTTAACTTAAGTGACCTGTTTTTTCTGTTTTGTGTGTTACTAATAATAAAACGTAGTGATTCAATGTAAAAAATAAAATAGCAGTGAGCGCAATGTAACCGTTATCCGATTACTCGATTAATCCCCCCCACCCCCAATTTGATAGAGTAATCGATTACTAAAAGAATCGATAGTTGCAGCCCTAGAGTCCTGTATAAAGCTGCTCTGAGTGGTTAAAGATGAGAATAGCCCTTTATAAACTCACATTTATTTAACATTAACATCCTGGAACGTAACAATTGCATAAGCACACAGTGCAGTTGAGATGTTCAAATGATATATTGTTCAGCCCTAAGGTGGAGCCATAATTAAAACAGAAAATATTGCACAGCTGATCATTTTTGTGTTTTGCTCAGACTCAGAAACAAAGTATCTAAAGTGCAAACACTTAATGTGAAGGCACTGAACTTCTCCAGCTACTCACTGGAACCAGAAAAAGTGTATTGTTTCTATGCAGGGATCTCGCATCTTCCTGCAACTGTCCTCTTTTGAAGGCTTTTTGTTCGTTTTAAAAATAAAACATCTTTAATTATGCATGAGCACGGTGCTGGAGTTTCCTGCAAAGTTGCATTTTAAGAACTGGTGAAAAAAAAACCCACACACACACAAAAACAATGAGAAACACATTCAATAAGCAGAAAATAGGATTATAGTAGTAAATCTTAAAGAGGGTAAATCATCTTAATAATGCTGCACTGTTTCCACCCCCAATACCTTACACTATTTTTATTATATATCCCATTTCACAGGGGCGAGCGGTGGAGCTGTGAGCTGCTGACCAGCTGACAGTGTGTAACTGACTAAACCAGCTGACTGCAGCTGAAACAGGTGATGTGCCTTGTTTTCTAAAACTAGCCAGAGTGAGCTTTACAAGCTGACGCCTTCAGTCAGCTTGAGGTGAACTGGACTCGGCAGTTTACAGAGCTGCATCTTCCCCCTGCAAGTTTCAAAAGTGCTTCCTTGAGATATCAGCCTTTGTGTGAGCCCGCCACATTTTGACCTTTGAGCTGAATTTCTTCACTTTTCAAACACGCCAGCAGGTCCAATTACCCCGAGAGGAAATGAGCAGGTCATAAAAACGGGATGACTATTGGCTAAACTTTTCCAACTCAATGCTGGCAAATGTGGACCATCGTGCAGGGATGACCTCATTCGTTAATAACATAAGGTGAAAAAAAATCAATATCAATTAAGCTGGGACATTGTTTAAAGAAATAAAGACATAATGATTTACAAAACCTTTTCAACCTTTAGTCATTTGAATACACTTAACAGATGAGATGTTTAATGTTTAAAATGATAAACTTCACTGTTTACTTGCAAATATTCCCATTTTGAATTAGATGCCTATAACACGGTCCAAAGTGGCTGGGACAGAGGCAGTAAAGACCGGGAATGTTTAGGACAGGGCCGAACGGTTTTAGAAAATATCTACTTGAGATTCTATTGGCAGATATTGTAATTTTAATTTGATTCACAATTTCCTTCAAATCAAGCTTCAGCCTAATATTAAATATGTTTACAGAATAGACAACAGTAAAGAGTTAATGATCAAAAGCACATAACACATTATTCATCATCTAATATTGATGATAGATAATCTGTTTTCATTATTAAAGGGATTCTCCAACTTCTACTCCAACACAGAGGCTTTGTGTTGTTACCAGCACTTCTGTGAAATAGTTAACACAACAGATCCTGCATCTGTCAGGAGCTGTGCAAAAAACTGCAGCTTCCTATGATTGTGTTGTCTAAACCTGGGATTTGAATCCGAAAACAATTAATATTTCAACTCTGTTTTAGGAATGTTCAGAACACGCCTGTTTGGAACATTTCACATGTGAACAAATGAACTGAAAACAGGTGAGTGTCATTATTGGGTTAAAGGGAGCCTCCAAAAGGTGAAGATTCACAACTTTGTGAAAAACTGTGAGAAGGTTGTTCAACGGTTAAAGAGATGATGTTTTATAACATACAGTAGTAAGAAATGTAGGGATTTTATCATCTACAGACCACGATATCATAAAATGATTAATCTGGAGAAATCTCTGCTTGTAGGAACAAGGCCGAAACAAACACTGAATGCCTGTGACCTTCGATCCCTCAGGCAGCACAGACGTCATTCTGTAAATGATATCAGCACGTGGGCTCAGGAACACTTCAGAAAACCATCGTCAGTTACCGCTGTTCATCTACACCTACAAGGTCAAGGTCAAACTCTACCACGCAAAAATAAAGACAAATATCAACAACACCCAGAAACACCGCCAACTTCTCTGAGCCGAGCTCATCTGAGATGGACTGAGGCAAAGTGGAAAAGTGTGCTGCGGCTAAAGAGGAAAAGGACTATCCAGACTGTTATCAAAATACAGGATCTGTGATAGTATGGGGGCGTGTTTGTGCCCATGGCATGGGTAGCTTGTACCATTAATGCCTTCTCCTTCAATGTGTTTTCTTTGTTTTCATCACTATTTACATTGTAGATTCTCACTGAAGGTATCAAAACTATGAATGAACATGTGTGGAATCATGTACTTAACAAAAAAGTGTGAAATAACTGAAAACATGTCTTATATTCTAGTTTCTTCAAAGTATCCACCCTTTGATCTGATTACTGCTTTGCAGACTTTTGTCATTCTCTTTATGAGCTTGAAGAGGTAGTCACCTGAAATGGTTTTCTCTTCTCAGGTGTGCCTTTCCAGGGTTAATTAATCTAATTTCTTGCCTTATTAATGAGGTTGGACCATCATTTGTGCTGTTCAGAAGTCAGGCTGATGCACAGCCGACAGCCCTATTAAACAACTGTTAGAATTAATATTATGGCAAGAACCAATCAGCTATGCTAAGAGAAACGAGTGGCTATCATTACTTCAGTGAGAATCTACAATGGAATTAGTGATGAAAATAAAGTAAACACATTGAATGAGAAGGTGTGTCCAAACGTTTGGCCTGTACTGTATATACAGGTTTAGAGCAACATACGCTGCCCTTCAAGAGACGCCTTTTTCAGGTGCTTTAATGCAACTTTATTGAAATTAGGGTTTGTAGAATTTAGTCATTTTGCCATTTACTCAGCAGATTAAGAGAATATTCTTCTTACTTAATCGTGATGATGTGCATCAACCAATCAAAGTTTAGCCCAGATCACTGCGTTCCTATTGGCTGTTCTACTGCACATGCACGTGCCGCTGGCAGAAGGAGAGAGCAAGCGGCAAAGGCGGACAGTGCACCAGGTAAAATCACTATTCCAGCATTGGCTACAACTGCCTACATGGCCAAACAACCCAAAAAGGGAAGATAGAAAAGTCATGTTAATATTGGCAGAGCATTCTAGAAATGGAGAGAACCATGTGATAGCCTCGGTCTGAAGTTGGATTTGGAGCTGGCTCCTCTTCTCTTGGACAGCTAAATGCTAAATGAATAACCTCGTAATATTTGTCGTAATGTGTTGCAGTGATAGCTGTGTTGTGTAGTTAGATTTCATTAAAGCACTTGACACACGGCTACCAGGAAGGTGAATGATGCTAACAGTTTAGCCATCTGCTAACTGTTATTAAGAGTATGGTTGAAGCTATTTGAAGTCTGTGTCTAGCTGATGTAGTCCTCTGCTAACCACAGCTAATCATAGCCAACCTTTCTTACCCGTTACTTGGACATTATTTAACATTGTGCAAAGTGGACCAGTGAATTCCAGCAGCAGCTTGATAGCGACTCTGTTGAAAAAATGCTGTGTGTGCCTGGTCGTCTGGTAGAAGAGGCAAATGAAAGTTAACTCAGATGAGATTTAAAAAGTAATCCTTTTCTGGCTTTTCTACCTACTGCACCTTTAAACTAAAGTTTTGTGCACATTATAAGAAAACTCTGGAACAATTTAACAATGTAACATCTTTTACTTTCACTTTCTTTAGATCCTATATTTGAACCATGTTGTGAAAAATATCCTTGTGGAGTTAAAATATACATAAAATATCAAATTGCTGTGTATTTTTATTCAGCTCAGGGAGGAAATGGGACCAATTAACTGTGAGAAAACAGTGAAATGCTCTGGACAGGTCAGCAGACAGTCACAGCCACACTGTGGGGAAATAAAGTCTCCAGTCCATCAGACTGCATCGGTCTGGACTGTGAAAGAAGATCCTCTTTAATACAAGAGGAAAAAGAAAACAAACAGAGCTGGGGCCAAAAGAAACAGGGCTGACACAGAGCCACCATCACAGTTATAATCACAGAAATAATCAGCCCTGTACCAAAGTCTTCACAGGGGTAAGATATTTAACTGAGGACGCCTTAAATAGATAACTTTCTTTTTTTGCAGTGGGGCTGCTTAAAACCAGTGGCACAAGTAAATATAATTACAGAAACTTGCCAGCTCTTACGATGCTGGGTGATGGCAGTCAAAAAGCCTCATAATGACCTACACAAAAGCAGCACTGCCTTGACAGGAAATCATCATGAACTGGAGCGCACAGAGGAAGACCTTTTCAGGATGGAAGGAGGGAGAAACTGTTGTGGAAACTGAGGAGCAGGACAGATCAAGAGTTATCCGGTGGTGTAGATGCATGAACTGTGAGCCCATACTCTTCAACCAGGAGGCCTAATGCTGCTGCAAGTGGGACTTAGTACCTCACTATGCAATACATGATCTCTGATAACAATATAATCACAGTGCAGTGATTCTGTGACCCTTACGGCCCTTTTCCACTAGAATGCCTTGGCCCTACTCGATTTGCAGCGTGTTTCCAGTAGCCTGGTACCTTCTAAAACAAGCTAGTTTTAGTACCTACTCCGCTCTGGTTCCAAGTGAGCTGAGTCGATACTAAAAGATGACGTCACCGACTGCCGGCTACTGATTGGTCAGACAATGTCTTCATCGATGAGTCATGAGTGTGGCGACCTAGCATGCTAGCTGTAGCTACCATTAGCTTACCCTCATACGTCTTTTCTTTGCAGCTCTCGTCCTCGGCTTCATTCTGTTGTATATCTTCCAAAACTCTCCTGTGCTTCTCAAGGGGTATTTCTTCTTACCACCTGCAGTCTTCTTCTGTTTTCCTTTTTTACTCAGTTTGTGACAAAAAGCCACAGATGGTTGTGTCGCGCTCAAAATGGCATCACCGCAGAGCCGCTCAGCGACACTGCACCCCATTGGGCAGGCGACTGGGGCTAATGGAAAAGCAGCACAAGGCGAGTAGAGTAGGGCTAATGGAATTAAATGATGGGTCCCAATAATCATTTCTGTCCATCCCTTCAATGTTGGAAGCCAAACTGTATCAAAACTTTGGATTAATTACTGGCTGGGCCATCCTTCAGTGACTTTTCTTCTCACTGTTGTCTGACATTTCCACTCTGGAAACGTTCTTTTCTTCTGCTGGTAATCTCTGTTCTAGTTTCACTCATTGAAGTGTGGAGCGCCCCCTTGAACAGCCATCAAATAGGAAGATAAAACAACAGAGATATTCAGCATGTTTAGAGCACCTCATTTTATTAATTAAAACATCAATATTTGGCACCACCATATTGATAATATTATCACAGGAGGGAGGAGAACAATCATTGCCGTATTGATTTTTTGTCCCACCCCTGATCCTGATGTCCATATTCAGAACAAGCCAAAGCCAATGGGAGAGTAACAGCAAATACTTGTGTGCAATGAAGGGCGAACAGGACAAACTTCTGAGAACAGAATCAAGAGGTCTGGATGAAAAATGAACCAAACTGTGATCAGCACTGGAGGAGCACGTTACCTGTTGATGCAGGTGAGAAAATTGTGGTCAAACTGGTTAAAATGAGTATGACTATGTAAAAAAAATCACTGCAGGAGGTTTCAAAACAGATTTTTTACCTTGACTTGACTTACTTTGTCACTTAACCCCCTACCCTTGCCCCCTGGAGTAAGAACCCTTCCCAAGTTTCCTTATAAAGGATTTGTAAGTGGTGTTATTGCTTAACCTTTGAAGACAGAAATACCAAACTATTTCAATGTTTTCAAAATGGTAGGCCATGCTATTTTTGCATCAGCTCAAGTTTAAGTTTCTATTTGGTTTTCCATAAGATTAAACACTAACATGACCTTTCCATGTTAGCTTAGTCTCAACACTGACAAGTGTGGCTACATCTAAGCTACATAATATACCTTTGATAGCATAATAACAGCCTACACTTTAAATCTAAGAGGAAAATTCAGTCTAGTTTTAGGATAAATTGAAAAAATATAAGGTCAAATCTTGATTATTTTATGTCTGCGTCATACAGAGTTTTTCTCTTTGAGGGGGACAAAAATGTTTGAAATTGGAAGCTGAGGTTTGTAACAAACAGATTTATTTTTAGGCTTTATCTTCCTTATCTAATTATTGATGAAAATCACAAATACCAAAAAATTACTGCAGCAAGAACAAATAATATCACAACTGTTCCTTGATTATGCCTGTGGTGCTATGAATAAGTCAAGAAGAAATATTTGTGTGAAAAAAGAGCATTTCCTTCTCAACCAAAATATTAAATCAGAAGCAATTTTACAAACTATGGCATGAAACTCAAAAGAATTGAAAGAAGAACCACAGAAGCGAGACAAATCTGTACAATTCTACAGATATGCACACTGACCTGCCTCAGAGTGGAATAAAGTCAGCATCTGAGCCAAACCAGACATTAACATTCAGGAGGGTGCCAAGGCAAATACTCAAAATGGTCTGAAATCTCCATTTCTCCGTCCTCAAACAGATCTCTGAAATAGCTGTTTTTAATTCCCTTTTTATTGCAGACTCTTACCTGTTCTGGAGGGGATGTTTGATATAGGCCTCAGGGCTTACAATCTCCTGCCCAGACTCCTCAGCTCCATCTTCATCAGTCTGGGCTGGACTTGAGCTTCTTTCCTGAAATGCCACGAGGTAAAGGTGAGACAAAAACAACCAAAACTGGAGGAAGGGCTGCCTGGCTATGGTGGAAAATCACAAGAATGCAAGTATTTAACACAATTACTGATAAATTATACAGCATCTGCTCATTATTTATGAAACTGACACACTTTGACATTCTGTTCGTAAAATACGTAAAATAGTATGATCATAATAATGAGCAATAGGGATACAAATGCACAAACATAAGTTCTCAGAGAGCATAAACTGCCAAGATGTTTCTCAAATTCTTCTGCAAGTAATTCTTCTAAATCTAAATTCTGAATCTTCCTCATCTTTCAGTGCTTCTATCTGTATCAATATTAGGGCTGGGTTAAAAAAAATCAATTTAAATCGATTTCCCTTTAACTGGTTCATAATCGATCCATAAAATCCAAAGATCGATCTTTTAACTTGGGTAGTTTTTTCTTCTTTGGATGTGCAGAGAAGCAGCCTGTGGTATCAACCCTGTTAGTCTGGTGTGATCAGCGTTTAGCGTTGCTTTCTACTGAACAAGATCTCATGAGATGTTACTGCAAACAAACATGGTGGAAGCACTAGATGGGCACCACTGGCAAGTTTAAAAGCTGATGTTTGGATGTACAGTATTTTAGATTTAACAAGTACAAAGGAAAATACAAGTTGGACAAAAATAGGGCTAGGCAAAAAATCGATTTAATCGATTAATTTGAATTATTTTCTGCAGAAGATTTTAAAAAATTAAAAATCGAGATGTTTTTTCTTGCCTTACTCCAATTGTAAGTAGTTGCAATTTTTGAAAAATATACAATTTTCATGATGGTTCGCCTTGTAGAGTTTGCACAAGCACCTTTATAGGCTTGTATTTGTTATTGAAGTAGATTAAATATTGATCAGAGAGTTTCAGGCTAATACTGTAAAAACACCTCAGCCTTTTAGTGTTTATGTAGACAAACAGTTTGACGTTTATACTACATAATCAACCTTTAATGACCCAGACTTTGACTTTAAGAGGGAAACATTTAGACAACTCAAAGGCAAAACTTGATTTGTTTCATTTTTATGTCACTGGGAGTTTCGTTTCTTTAGGGTGGGAAAAAATGATTCAAATCGTAAATCGAGTGTTGTGGAAAAAAATCAGGGATTTTATTTCTAGGCCATATCGCCCAGCCCGAGACAAAAAACAAGTAATATGCAGAATATGCATTAATGCATATCATTAAAATATGATGAATGTAACTGCTTTGGGTTTAGTTCATGTTAAAACAATTTTTAATGATGTACCAGGTCAAAAGGTCACTTTTTAAATTTACAGCACTATTTTAACTAAGATATCCCAGACTGAATAAATATTGAATTGAATCGTGAATCGAATCGATTTGAGACCTTGTAAAATCGAATCGATTCGAATCGATCCAGAAAATCTGAATCAATACCCAGCTCTAATCCATATTGGAAACAACACACGGACACGTTCACTTGTTCCTTGTGTCAAACAAAACATTCCCTGAAAGCTTCAACACTATGCAAGTTATCTTTCAAACAAACAAACAAACAATCAAACACTGTCAAAATCACGTCTTCATACTGTGATGTGTTTGATGACAGCTCAGAAAAATGACAAGTTAACAAATAAGTACATTATTTTTGATATGTTAATGTACAACATTAAGAAACAGAAGAGTACATGTTCATCCAAAATCTTAAATGATAGCAGTTGTTTGGAGCATTATGAAAAAGATATCATACATTCCCTATGATTGACAAGCAATTGAAAAGGCTATATTTTTATAATTATTGACTTCCTTAGCTTTATATCATTAAACTGAATCAAGGGTGGCTATTTTTGACATTTCTGACACTCTTCTTTTTTGTTGCAAGGCAGTTTTACAAAATCAACCTGAAACTGTTTAAATAAAAGGGAAATGTTATATACAAATATGCACAGTTTGCTCTTACAGATGTTTTAATGAAAAGATTTTTTCTCAAATGGGTTTCTTTTAACATGTAATGTTGATAACAAACTGTGATTTAATACAGTTAACAAAAACATATGAATGTATACATTACAATGTTATTGGATATCAGCATCAACTTTTATAAAAATTATTCAAAATTTTGGATTATTAAAGCATAAATAACATGATAAAAACTTCCGGTACTTCTGACCCCTTTGATTTGATCACTTCTTGCTTTCATGACCTCAACTAGTAACAAGAAGCACTAACGGGCCCTCGCCCCACGGATCACCCACGCCCGGGGCACCGCCATTTATGTTTGTCAGCTTTTCAGCCTGAATCACCAAAAGCTGTGGAAAAGCATCAAAGTTTTGAAAGGCGCCATAACCATGCCCTTTAACCTACCAGCTGGATTTTTGGATGTGACGTGTCTAAAGGTCTCTTCTATACACTGGAGGTAAATTAACCTCAGATTTGAAAATTCTTGGCTATGGAGGTAGCCATTTCTAGGCTATGCAAAAAGCACTATTTCTGTTTGAGGTGTGCTGTTGCCAAACTAAGCCTGCTGTTAGAAAGTTGTGCAGTAGCTTTAAAATGCACTTTTGTGGTTACCTTTGGCTGGAGTTTAAGCTTGCTATCATAAAATCTGTAGGAGTAAACTTTAAAAAAAAGGCCTAAATCTGCCAAACTCCTGAAAAGCCACATTTCTAATCAAAATGACTGACTTCCTGATTGATGTGGTGCTTGGTTCAGAGGCTTTTTGTTCGTCTTGAAATTCTTCATAAGCCTACTGGATCTCATAGCTGTGCATCAAACACAGGAGCAGAGCTGAATTTTTGAAATTTTCAAGGGGGCGCTGTGGAGCCTGTTTTTGGTATGTCTCTATTTTGACACCAGAATCATCAAGCTGATGCCTTTCCTGATCTACGTACCAGATGTCATCAGGTTGTGGCATTCTTAGGTGATATACAAGGATGCTAAGTTTTGGAGAGATGATCCAGCGCCACCATGGCGCAGTAACTTGAAATATGTTGATGATTTATTTTCATCAACACCAATGTGGTAGCTGTGACATGAATCAATTTTTGGCTGCATTGCATCAACATAGCTGAAGTTATTGTCCAAAATGTGGACATACAAAGGCAATAATGGCGTCAATGTGTTCAGAGTTGCACTTTTATTAAACATTGAGAGTTTGGCACCCCCCTACGGGTGCCAGCACAACCTGGCAAAGGACCTCTTTCAGAATAGTTTTGCCCAAAAGTAAAGAAGCAAATCTATTGTTCTGGAACTATCACTTGAACCTGAAACAAGATCAGATTCACACATGTCATACATGTTCTGAAATTGCACCAATGTCCAGCCAGTCCATGCATGGCAGTCAGAATCTGACAAGGTTTCAAACTTCAGTTTGGGTGATGTCTCATGTTTGGATACTTCATGTAGAATATATATAATATATATACTTCATATATAGAATATATGAAAAAATATATAATTCAATTGAATGCACAATACTAAATTGAAGTTAACATCCATTTGCTGCAAATTGCATGGAATGAAAAATTAACCTTGATATAATACAAGACATGGAACAGTATCCTGATTCTTCCACAGTAACCCAACCTGTTAATTGAACAACTTTACCGGTCTCAGAATTTAATGATTTTTTCCCCACTTTGAGAATATATATGTGGCCAAATAATTTGTAAGTATTTTAGGTGTACAGCAACTGTAAGTTGATCAGACACATCTCTAAAGAATTGAATTTGTTGAAAAAATCATAAAAAAACTATTTTTTTTCCAGTTAAAATTCAATAACTTCTTTCAATTGTAATACTTCGCTTTACATTTGATTTCAAAAGATGCACCAGACTTCAGTGAAGGTGATTTGACCCAATTTGATGATTTATTATTCGTGTTTGAGTAAGTTTTGGGGTAAAGTGTGCACCCTGGCTCACACCTATGGCAATGATCATAAAATAGGTCATAGTACAAGCCCTGGATGACTTTTGGATTTTCTAAAGGTATATTCTTGGGAGTCTCTGGGTGTACTACAAATAACACACAATAAACAAAAAACTGGACTGTGGGCAAAATAACATGTATTGTGAAAGAGGTCCTTTAGTCCTTTTTGGAACAGCATTGAGTTTTTCTAAATACCTGTGACAAAAAAAAATAAAATCACATAACAAAATGTGCAAATCACCAAAATGGGGCGAACACAAATTCGTAACAACTTCTCTGTGCGGTTCAGAAAAAAGTCCCAGGGATTAAAATCAAAGATCCCGATGAGTACTACGCACATACCAAATTTCACACGCCTACGAAAATTGACCAGTTGTCATAGTCCAACGGGGGCACTATAGTGCCATGAGAATACACTCATTTTAGCCAGACCCGAACTGCCTGAAATTTTTCCTGACTTTTTAGGCATTTTCAGGGGGTCAATGACTCAATGTCATTTGTGCCAATATATAATTTTGTCAGAAGCAGCTGACACTCTTATGTTGTGTCTTGTGTTTTATTTTGTGACATGATGTTGTTGCCACTGAAAGTCCTTTGAATGTTGACTTTTGTCCACACAGAAAATCCATAGGAATCAATACGGGAATTAAATCTCTAATTAGAATCACTAATTAAATTAGTATCAGTCAAATCTAATCAATTCCCATTGCTAATATATTTACATACACACTTGGTACAAATCATCGAAGTAAACAAAGTACGATAATACATGGGGAATTAGAAAACATCTGGTACTATTGTCCTCTAATTGCGAGGCATGTTAACATTTGAACCCTTTTTACTTCAGATTTATGATTGATGTCATTTATGCTCTTAAAGAAAATCATCTCACGCTCTAGTGTTGTGTCTTCAGTTTTATTTTGTGACATGCTTGATTTTTTGTCACTAAAAGACTCCTGAATGCTGACTGAGAAAATGCACAGGAATCAATATGGGACTTTTAACCAAAAAAATTAATCAATTAGCAGAATTCAGTAACTGTATTGGTAAGAATATTGTTGTATCAATTCCCTTTCCCAATATATATGAATACACACTTCATCTGAGTAAACATAGCATGAAATAACACGGTGCAATAAAAACATCTGGTACATTTGACCTCTAATTGAGGCAGGTTTAGTTAGATCACTTCTTGCTATCATGACCTCTACTGGTTACACTACGCATAATAAACTTTTTCGTTCAGATTGAAGCTCCATGTCCATGTTTAACTCCATTATATATTATTTCCAGAAAAGCTCACACTCTCGCGTTTTGTTGTCAACTCTTGTCATACTTGTTAAGATGTTGACAAATCCACATAATCGTTAAGGAATATTTAGTAAACACCCACTAATGTGTTCTGGAAACAATTAATGACCCCATGCTTAGATTTCAGCTGATATTAACCTGCTGAGGCTCGGAGGCTCGCCGTGAGCAGATGCTAACAGCTCTGAACTGTTGTGATTATCTGTTCGGAAACATTCTCCGCTAATTCATAACAATCAAATGTGTCCTATAAAACCACTGTCTCGGCTTTAACGTGAGCCTTTGGTGTGTTAATCCTGTCAGTACTGCCATGGAGTTCCTCGTAACACTGATCCAAAGGTGAATGGCACGTCGGTTAGCCATAACGTCAGCCCTAAAGTTTGGAGCACTTTCAGCAGACCACTTTACGCCTGGGTCGTGGCACAGAAGGCAACTTCAACCGAGTCGGGACACCACATGTGACCCTAACAACGAACAATACGCCTCTGGAGCCTCTTATACGAGGCAGTACGTTACCATTCAACGCCAACTGACCACCCACAAACGACACAAAACGGCCACAACTGTTTTCAGCTGTTATTTAAAGAAAGTACTCACCGGTTCGGCGGTCGCCATCTTACAAATCTCCGTTTGGAAACTTTCCGCTGATTGGTCGGAGCTGCCCCACGTGACGCCCCCGCTGCGGACATGCGCAGTGAGCCGCCGCTGGCAGGCTGCTCCTCTGCGGCTCCACCCCTCCTGCAGACGAAGGCATGGCGAGCACCGAGGCTAGAAGAGAGTGTGAGACAGAGGGCTGCAGCAAGGACGCCAAACTTCAGTGTCCAACATGTATCAAGCTCGGGATTCAAGGCTCGTACTTCTGCTCCCAGGTACCGTGGCTTTCCCGCCCCGTCCTGTAAAGACCCGGCTGTAAGCAGCACCACGGCCCGGTGTGGCATCACGCGGATGCTAACTGTCAAGCTAGGTGGACATGTGTGTGTGCTTGGGTGGCCGTCATAATGTAAATAATCAACAAAACTAAAGGCTTCCTGCTTTGTAACCATAGACAGGCTTTGGTGGATTAATAATGCAGTTGGTGTCGGCTCCTGGTGCCGTCTCTGTGACACCAGGCAAAGGGAAACCGTTAGCTAGCGTTAGCAAGCTGCTACCAGGTCTGCTCCAGTGATATATCGTCTCTGGTCAGAAAGATGCCTCAGTGTGAAGTTATTCTGCTGACAGTGTTACGCTTCTACTCTTTAATTAGGTGCCTTTCTGTGGGAAAAAGCTAACTAGAGCTGGATGATATCTAGGGAGGTCTGCTTTGATGCACATTGGAAGTCATGAAGTGAAATCTTCAGATAATGTTACTGATTTCTATTTCATATTGAGCCATTTCACTTGGAACTTTTAGTTATTACATATCAGTCTACTAGTTCATCTATGTCACACTGCAGCCCTGTTACAGAGACCACTGCACTCGGGTCTTCAGCTGAGCAGAGCAGTGCAGCAGGTCTTCTTCAGACAGTTGCCCCAGATCCTCTCTTCTTCTCTTAACTTCTGACACCGAATTTAAGCCTCCGTTTACATGACAGGAGGAGGCAGAGTACACCCTGGACTGTTTGCCATCCAGTCACTGGGCAGTAAAGAGGGACAGATGCACACTCACCCCTAAGGACAATTTGGAGTCACAATTCAACCTAATTAGTTTTTGGTCAGAGAGAACTCACACAAGCACAGGGAGAACATGCAGGCTCCACGCAGAAAGGCCCTGACTGACTCTGTTATTGAACCAGCAACCTTCCTGCTATGAGGCACATGCATGCCAGCTGTGCCACTGTGCTGCCTCAAAACATATTTCCAGATTTGAGGTGTCTTCCTTTAGACTTTATCTCAGTTTTTCTCCTGGAACCACCTCCTCAAAATGAGACTCTTAATGTCAACAAACACGTCAACATGGCCTAGAGTCTACAGTTACTTTGTTGCATTGACATCTTTGGCCATGATGGTATACTCCAGTGCTGATTTGTACCAGGATTGTGTTAGAAGATCCAAGTTTCATCTTATGTTATCTTATGTCTGAAATAATGTTTCTTTCAATTTGTACCAAAATTAACACACCACACAATTTGACTGTGCCTTCTTTTTGATCAGGGATCAAAAGTTTTAGGACAACTTTGGCACACTTGATCATGTAAAGATTTTCTTGCAAAGTTTGCCAATCCGGTCTCTATATCAGCTGAGACCGTTTCTGTTCTAATTGTAGATGTGGTGATCATTACGAGTGACTTGTTCAGTATGTCTAATGATGGGCTGCACAATCTGACCGTATGATGTCTGTGTCAGCAGATATTAGTGTAAAAAAATGAATTTGGGTTTCAGCAGATATTAAAATCATTGCTAATATTTACAGATGATATGTTGGCCATGCATACTGGCCACAGATATCCTTCACATCGACAAACAAATGCACCTCATATCACTGTGTTAGTATATTTAGAAATCATGTCTTTCATTCTTTCAAAAGTGAAGCTGGTTTTTTATCTGTTCTCTACAAAAATAGACTGTTACATTTATAAAGTTAAGATTTTGTGCTCTTGTTGAAACACAGCAAGTATGGGTACTGGGAATAATTAGTTTGGCTATATCAGTATATTGAATATCAAGCATCCCTAGTCAGTGTTTTCAGAAGATTTTAATTTGCATGGGCGCCCAAGACTTTTAGCACCTTGGGCGTCCTCTGCCTTCATAAAATTCTTAATGCCATGAAACTGTGTTTTTAATAATAATAATATATATGTTAAGTTAAAGTACAGTTCTTTTCCCTCCGTTCTTGAATGGATATTAGAATATCAAGTGTAAGGTTCAGCCCTACCCTCACTCTAAAAATCTACAAAAGTAAAGTAAAAAAGTTCATTAGTTTAAATGTACTTAGAGTAGAGCTGGGCAAAAATCGATTTAATCGATTAATTAAAATTATTTTCTGCAGAAGATTAAAAAAAATAAAGATGGAGATTTTTTTCTTGCCTTAGTCCAATTGTAAATGGCTGCAATTTTTGAAAAAAAACTTACAATTTTCATGATGGTCAGCCTTGCAGGGTTTGCACAAGCACTTTTATAGGCTTGTATTTGTTATTTAAGTAGATTAAATATTGATCAGAGAGTTTCATGCTAATACTGTAAAAATACCTCAGCCTTTTTAGTGTTTATGTAGACGAAGGCAAAACTTGATTTGTTTTTATGTCACTGGGAGTTTTGTTTCTTTTAGGGAGGGCACATCAATTAAAATCGTAAATCGAGTGTTGTGGAAAAAAATCGGGGATTTTATTTCTAGGCCATATCGCCCAGCCCTAACTTAGAGTAATGAGTACTTTGATTCATGTCACAGAGGGTTGACAAACAAGACCTGGTTATCTTAGTGTAATGTAACATATGATTAGAAAAGCATATTATAGCCATTTCAATTTTAAATCTTTCTGCAGTTATGCATGAAAGATATCATTAAAATTAATTGTTAAATACTGTTGGTCATAGATGTAGTGTAATCAGAATGTATCTAAAAGGGGATTCATCTGTAATCAGCTAGATTAATGGACATGTTTGTGGCTGTGCAGTCTCACACTTTATTTAATTTAGGATCTGATTTATCGGGTCTTCTCAAAGACTTTCTGTGATAGTTTTTCCTGCTGATGTGTTAACTGTCATCTCTCCTCTGCCTCTACCCTGATCCAAGCCGTCAGGCGTAGGCTGTCATGTTAATTCTGGACGACGTGCACAGCTGACACGCTTAACTGATAATGGCCATCATTCGTCAGCAAGTATGTCTCCAGCTTAAGACCAGTTTTAATTTTGACAGCGCTTTTTAATTTAGTTCTAGTTATAGTCTTTTGCATAAGAAACTTTTAGTGTTAGTCATTATTTAGCCATCTTAATTGATTTAATTATAGTCTAGTTTTAGTCTGAAATCTTCTGTAAATTTAGTCGACTAAAATATGAAATGTAAAAGGTAAGACATTATTTATGTTTCCTTCAATTTCTAAAGTTATATTTTACACTTGGATAAAATGAAACAGCCTTGTATAAGAGGCGTTTGAATGTCTAAATGAACAGAAACAAATGTTCCTTTGTATGAACTGCAGTCACCTTTATTTAGTCTACCTGGCAGAGCATCTCAGTTACAACACCAGAACTGACAACAAACAGTGAACCTGCTCTACATGAATATATCAATTCATAAAGAGAGCAGCTCTGATTGGATCGCTCCACAACTTATCCCACCACCACCAAGCTAAGGCAGCTGTGATTGGATGTCCCTCTGAACTCATCCAACCTTTAACACAACCAAAGTAGCTGTGATTGGATAGATTCATCACTTGTCTCTACTTTCTACATGACCAAATTATCTGATTGGATTAAATCTGTCAAACAATTTAGTCTAGTTTTTATTTGTTGATAAAAATGCCGGTTCATTTAGTTTGAGTTTTTGTATGTGTGCACTTGTTTTTATAAATTACTGTGTAGTTTTCAGCAGGAGAAAAAAAGTTCTTGTGATATTGTGATGAAAATAATTAGTCAACAAAATTAACACTGCTTAAGACATCCCAAAAACAAACTTATGGAAAAGTAAAAGCAGTGATTTAAAAGAAAATCATTAAAACATCAAAGTACACTAAAGAGAGACTCACTGGCAGTAACTTAGTAATCAGTTACTCCCCACTCTGTCTGTATATTAAAGTAAAAGTACAACAGTAACCTGCATTAAGAAATTATTGCTCAGTTTAAACTTTCAGACACAAGCTAGTTTTACTTTAATTGCTATTTGATAATCATGGACATCTGAGACCTGGCTCTTTACCAGCATGAATGACTGAACATCTTTTGTTTGTGCTTTTCTTTTCAGGACTGTTTCAAAGGGAGCTGGGTGTCTCACAAGCTGCTGCACAAAAAAGCGAGTATGTATCACTAACCAGCATCACATTTGTCTTTTTCACTTGGTAGATGACCGTGTAGAGGAATCATTCAAAGCAGAGGAGTATTAAGCAGGGCTACAGGCTTGATTTAATGTGCCTAAGTTGCAGAAATGTTTAAAGCTGGGGTTGGCGATCTGATTTAGATACACTTTTTGTAATATGGGTTAAAATGGTCTTTATGACCCGATGGTAATCAACTCATAATGTGTTTTTAAAACAGAGCGAAAAATATCCGCAATCTACAGCAGGAGTGAAACAGGGAAAACACCAACCAATAATCATGCCGGGACACCTGTTTTTAAACCAATCAAATCCCATCGCCATTCTGCCCGCCTGCTGCACATGCATTTTCCCGGCGTGCACAGACTCGGTGCGCGTAGCTGAGCTCATACGTATCAGAGTCCACCGGGAGAAAGCTTACCTTTCAAGTTTTGTCTTTGAAAATAAGGGAAGCCCGCCGTGAGCTGTCCCACAACCCCAACCAAGCTCCAGTATCCCTCATATTTTGAGACAGATTTACAAGAAATCTAAAAAACTCTTTGTTTTTCTAAGTTTGTTCTGCTGCTCTAATCTCGCGGTAGCTGCCACCCAGGCTACAGCAGGTGGACGTTCTCGCGAGGCTTTTTCTTCTTCGGTTTTACGGCGGTTGGCATCCATCATTTTGGAGCATTACCGCCCCATTCAGGCTAGAGACAGAGTTCAGTTTGGAGAGGCAGAGGAATGTTTTTATTATTATATCATCACACGGGAGATTTACAGGAGAATACTGATACAGGAAGACATCAGGAAAGAGGATAAAATACGTAAAATACGGTAGTTTCATGGCCAAAACAGGAGACTTTACAGCTATGTGGAGAATGTCAGAGGAACTACCTATACCCCGATCAACATCGGGCTGTGAGCATTAACTAACTTTACATGTTTGTTTGGTGTTTTCTTACTGCTGACTGAGACAAGACTTGGTGTAGTGTAAAACAAACACGTTGTGCTGAGAGTTGAATCAGTCTTCTGGATATATCAGCTGCGCACATGCCTGTGAGGGGGGGGTAGGCGAAGCCCTGAGGAGATGCTACTTTCAAATTCATGCTAGTTTTCCAAAATCGCCAACCCCAGCTTTAAGTTTAGTGTAAAATAATAAATATTGTGTGTTTGACAGGCCACATACGACACTGTGCTTACCTTTAAATAATTTCTTACAATAATTATTAGGGATGCACAGTAATACTGTATATCGGCTTGAATATCAGCAAATTACCCAAACGTACAATATTGATGCACCCTCCCATCACTGCATGGATACGTTTAAAAATCAAGGGTTTCATTTTTGCAAGAGTTAAATGTTGTTTTTCTTTTGCTACATCTGTTTCTCACAAAACATGCTGTAACAGCGAAAGAAACAAGTCGATTTTTGTGAAGTAGAGAGCTTGAGCTGTTGATCAGAAATACCAGAATCTGTGATAAGTATAATCAGCGAATCGGCAAAAATCTGATATTGTGCATCCCTTATAATTATTACTGGAGATTATGAAATAATGTGAGAAAAGTATTCTTACAAGCATCTTGGATTATTTATTTCTCATTTAAACTTTGTGACTTTGTACAGCAGTCAGAGTTTTGGGAGTTTTCTTTTTAACAAGTGAAATTGTTACAGGGTTCAGAGTGCAACCATTTTGGGCGCACATGCACCCAAAATTTGGGAGAGTGCACCTAACATTTTTTCTTGGGCGCACTGGTGCAGCAAGAAAAAATGGTAGGCGCACCCTTACAAGTTAAAGTTGACAAAAGAAACTGAGGCAGCAGAAAAATCAGCCGAAAACAGACAAGACACAGCAGCTGCACGCTGTTCAGTATTTCATTTCAGTAAAGCACTTTAAGCACAAGCACTTTTATTTGGAAATGTTTTATTTTGCTTCTTGTTTCAGTTTGAATTTGTAAGTTTCATTCAGTGAAGTACTTTAAACGCTCTTTTTCTTTTAATATATAATTTTGCTTCAAATAAAAACAAGTATTTCTTTACATCTTATTCTTGTTAAAAATCATTTACATTATACAGAAGATAAAATGGTGACCTTACAGCATTAAAGGTGACACTGAAAAATTTGGGTGCAACTATTTTTTTGGCTGGTGCACCTCAAAAAATGTTTAAGGTGCACCGTTACAACCATGCAAAAAGTTAGTCTGGAACCCTGTGTTAGGGCTCTGCCTGGTACTCGTGGTGTTTGGGGCTGAACGATTTGAGAAAATAATATAATTGCGATTTTTTTCCTCGATATTGCGATTTACTCTGCAATTGTTTTAATGTTCTTCATCTTATGTATTCTTAAAAAAAAACATAAGCAGTAGATCTTTTTATAGTAAAACCAATATGGCATTAAATTAATCTAAGGATAAAAGATTTGAGAAAAAGTGGAGAAGTGAAGAACAGAAGCAAAATAGGTATGAAATTGTGAAAACTGGTTAAAAATGATATGAAAGCAGAAAAACATTAATAAATAGGTGCAAAATGAAATGAAATTGCAAAAAAATGGGGAAAATTAGCAAAAGAATCCAAAAGTGGCTTAGAAAAATTAATGATGGCAGCAAAATTGGGAATTAAATTTGAAATTAAATTTCAAAAAACATGTAAAAAATCCAAAAATGGTTCTGACAGTGGCCAAAAAAAGATGCTGGGGGCAAAATAGGCAGAAAGTTATAAAAACTGTGTTAAAAAAAGGTAAAAATGGTCCAAAAGTGGGGAAAAAGTGTATGAATAGAGGTAAAAAATAGGTATGAAATCCCAAAACACTACACCACGATGCCAAAATGTTCAACACATTTTGGGCTAAAATATTGAGCCTTCTGCGATTTTAAAATTGCAACAAGCCATATTGTGATTTAATCTAATTTGCAATTGTTCAGCCCGAGTGGTTACCAAGGTGTGGCATCAGCATCAAAGTCAACTTTGACTCCCTGCAGACCAAAGTTTAGGGGAAAATAAAAGGTAACACACTTTTATATTTGTTTTTTTTTTAATTATTTAGTGTGGTTTATTATCAACACATGACATTGAAACTGTAAGTGGCTCTTTCTATCAAGTTCTGTGGTGTTTTTAAATGTTCCAGAGGACACCTCATTGGCTCTCTGTGGGCTACCAGGTGCTCACCTCACCTTGTTGGGTACCCCTGATCCAAAGTATGATTCTCATATGGTTTTATTAACAATACAGATTTAAAAGCAACAGCATCATAGACCAACTTTAGCGAATAGTGTGCATTTCAAATAAGGGTGAGTATTGGCAAGAACCTCACGATACAATTAAATCACAATATCACAATACTGTCATATATTGCAATATTCTACAGTTAACTAAGAAAAAACTAGAGATGGTGTATATGTAAATCACACAATAATACTCAAAACTACAAGGTTTCCATTTTGTTTTTGAAATATGTCAAATACATCCACTTAACCTAAAATCAGAGTGCATCAAGTCACTTAAACTAATGAAATTATTCTTGCTTTCCGCTCAACAAAGTATTTAAAGCATCCAAACCTGCAGTGCAGCTCAAACTATAACTGAACACATGAGGAACAAAGTGCTTTAAGTTACTGACAGCACAACAGCAAGTAAAAAATGATGATTGTTGTGTTATCTTTTTTAGAAGAAGACAGGAACCAGAATGAGTCTAAGAACTGTGTGGAGAAGGACATCAACACAGACCCGTGGCCAGGATATCGTTACACAGGAAAACTACGCCCTTACTACCCACTGGTAAGTTCTCTTCAATCAACAGTCCAGAAGTTTGACTAATTTTCCACGTGTGTCCCGATAGGAGCATTACGTGGCAGCTGTTCAGGATTATTTTTGGAAGTGGAGATGTCCTGCACTCTCATGACTTCTGTCGGCTGGGTTATACCAAAATTCTCTAATAGTGAGGAACAGCTTAGTTTACTGTTCACCATAGAGCTTCATCTGTATTCCAGTTCTGGATTTTTTCCTTATGCTTGAACGTTAGGTTAGAATATAAATGATTAATTGGATTGGAAGTAGGTATGATAAGTAGATGTAAATACACTAAATAAATACAATACATTTTTGGGTTTACACACAAAGCTCATTAATAAATCAGTCCTCATCATAGCTAAAGCCTTAACCTGGCCATTTTATGGTGATTGCCCCTATGTGGTACCTGCTCAACATGCCACGGCCCTGCATGGGACCTGCTTCTTTTTCCATTATTGTCAGTTCTTTAGTTGTCATAGCATAGCTGTGTAAAACTCCCATGGCATTCTCAAAACAACAGCGGAGGAAACAGAGGCGATAGAGCTGCTGGCCCCTGTTTGGCTTTTTGTCAGTGAGTAGATACATTTAGTTTTAAAGATCGATTGAAGCAGCAACTTCCAGAAGCAGAGGAAACTTTGGGAAGTAATACAGCATTATGCCGGTTTCACACTGACAGCATTTTGTTCACGTGCATTTGTTGTGCATGTCAGCTCTGGTGAGTGCAGCCACAGCTTTCACACCAGGGGTCTGATTTATAAAGCTTGCGTACGCACAAAACGGGGCCTGAAACTGGCGTACGCCTTTTCCCATGCAAAGTTTGTGATCTATAAAAACAAACCTGACGGTAAAATGTGCGCACCGGTAAGCGAACTCTGAACCAGGCGTACGTACATTTTGGAGGCATGGGAAACTGGCGACACAGACGGTGAAGCGGTGAACTGAAGCATCCAGATACATGTTGATGTCTCTCCAACATTTTATTTCACTAAATATCAAACTTTACTGACAGATCCACGACATCATAACCATTCAAACTAACTGTTTTATTTGGGCTTTAAATAACGCGTGTAATTGGCCGTTTCCTATAAGTCACTTTCATTATGAAAATATACAAAAAAACCCCAAAAAAACTAAAAGTCCGCCACATACATATTTCTTCAGTTTCTTCATTATCCGGACAGACCTCACAGGACCGGACACTAATGTTTTCGTTGATGCAGAGTTAAAAATTAGACTAACACAGAAACCTCAGAGCCACCAGTTTTCATTAACATCTGTAAATTTTGCGCATTTATTACCAAGTGCGGTTTTTAGTTGTAATAAAGATGCCTGCGTAAAGACGCACAGAGCGCACAGAGACACGGCGGTGGCTTCACACAATTCTCCTCCTTCATCAGCACATCTTCATCAGCTGCACGTATTTATTCTGTAAATAATCTAAGTGTGGGGATTAAATCAGGGCATCTCTGACATGATCATTCAGACTACATATCCTCATAAATAAAACAGACGGAGTTTCCCAGGAAAAAAATGTGGCCAAACATTAACATTTTTTTGTTCGTCGATCAAAACTTAGATTTATAATAATACTGAGGTAGGGAGACTGCTGACTGACGCATGCTCTCAGAAAGTATGTAAAGAAGTCCCGTTAACATGTAAACATTGCACACTTGTGTGTAATGAAGAAGGTGGGTGTTTTGGCACAATGGATGCATGAAGCAGATTTTTGTGAAGTGTGTGATCCACTGCTGCAGCAAACTACCGACATGTCCATTTTATCCATCACTTCATTCACAAACTCCTCTGTTCATGGGTCGACTTTTAGATCCGACCGCTTCTTTTTGATCTGTGACACTGTCCTCTCTGTTGCACTTGCTGCATTAACAGCAGCAGCGACCAACAGCCACTCGCTGCCCTTTCTTTTGTTGGAGATTCCAGTGCTGTGAGACCCGAATAAAATACCTTTCCTTTCCTCATCAATGAGGACTTCAATCTCCGTCTCCGAGAAATTCCTTTTTGGGTTTTCCTTTCGGTCGCCATTGTGACATGTAAAGCGTAAAAGGCGAAAGGCTTATTTATATACCCAAATATTCATGAGGTGCTTTGCGTTGACCATTTATGGTTAATTATGGGCGTGCGAGGGGTGGGATTTGCAGCTTTTCCACGTGCGCACTTCTCCAGGTGGATTCTGATTTATAAATGGAAAATTGCGTCCCGGAGTGCGAGCGAACAGTTTTATAAATCAGAATTTTTTTGTGCGCACGCCATTTCCGGGTTTTTTGGCGCACGTACACTTTTAGTAAGGATTCCATGCACTCTTTTATAAATGAGACCCCTGGTCTCTAACTGTCCACAGCCTCAGTGGACAGCCTCCTGCTTTCACAGCTCTTTTATATCGACCCAATAGTCAGCTTCTGCTGAAATAAAGCATTCTGACGAACAAGGGAAGTTTCTAAGCAGAGGAGGTAAACGGAGGCTTTAGCTCTGAGAGGCACAGACAGGAGTAGTAATTGGACTGATATCTTTTCTGTCACATCATCTACCAGCTTTCTACCGGCTGGGTTAAGGTGCATGTGGCTCTGCATTTTGGCATAAAACTTTCTATGTGGTTCAGGAATTGCTTGCAGGGAAAAAATCGAGCCTGAGATGCACGGCTTGCACTTCCAGTCCTAAAAGTCTGACTTGAAAACGTACACGCCAAAATGAAAACGGAAATGCTGCTTCTGCCCCGCATGTAAAACTCATCCACTGTGATGTGAGACTTACGAATTCTCTGATCATTCAGTTGTCAGCAGGGTTCTAATGTCACATTTAGTCCTGGCCCAGCTCCATTAGAACCTGCTTATAGTGAAAAAAGAGGTAAGGGGGTTTGAAAAGGATGTACTTCTCCATGGGGGGCACAACCAGCAAAGACCAGCAAGACTGCTTCTTCCCAAGTGCAGGACCAACAGAGTGACTTTTTTGTCCATCGGGCTATCAGACTGTACAGCTCCTCACTCAGGGGGAGGAGGAGTAACAGGAAGACAGAGGACAGGAAGGAGCAGTAGCCAGCCTGTAGACATATTTTTTTTATCTATATTTGTTGATTTATTTGTTTATATCTTTTTTCTTTCTATATCTTTTTATCTGCTATGCAACTGCTGCTGGAACCTTATGGCCCTTTTCCACTAGCACGCCTTGGCCCTACTCGATTTGCAGCGTGTTTCCGCTAGCCTGGTACCTCCTAAAACAAGCTAGTTTTAGTACCTACTCCGCTCTGGTTCCAAGCGAGCT
This sequence comes from Scarus forsteni, assembly GCA_036419115.1. Classification (NCBI taxonomy): domain Eukaryota; kingdom Metazoa; phylum Chordata; class Actinopteri; order Labriformes; family Labridae; genus Scarus; species Scarus forsteni. The sequence goes on from JAZDUH010000502.1 coordinate 1,201,630, forward strand.
GAGTCGATACTAAAAGATGACGTCACCGACTGCCGGCTACTGATTGGTCAGACAATGTCGTCATCCATGAGTCATGAGTGTGATGACCTAGCATGCTAGCGGTAGCTACCATTAGCTTACCCTCATACATTTTTTCTTTGCAGCTCGATTGCTCTCGTCCTCGGCTTCATTCTGTTGTATATCTTCCAAAACTCTCCCTTGCTTCTCAAGGGGTATTTCTTCTTCCCACCTGCAGCCTTCTTCTGCTTTCCTTTTTTACTCAGTTTGTGACAAAAAGCCACAGATTGTTGTGTCGCGCTCAAAATGATATCACCGCAGTGCCACTTAGCTTTTACTGGGCAGGCGACTGGGGCTAATGGAAAAGCAGCACAATGCGAGAATAGTAGAGCCAGGTAGAGTAGGGCTAATGGAAAAGGGCCATTAGTTTCCCTGAGGGAGTTTCCCAAAAGCATGAATACATTTGTATTCAATCTTATGTCTAGTCTAACAACGGAAACAAAAATTGAGACCCACTGATTTATTTTTTGAGGTCCCTGTTCAAGGGGTTCAACTGATAAAGAGGGGCTTACCCTTGTTGAGGTAGTACGCTTACAATAAGGTCTGAATAGCACGACCCTGAAGCACCACTGGCCCAGTGTAGGCAGCTTGTAGTACTTGAAATAGATTTTAAAAGTAGCAGACAACGATGGAGGATATATTCAGTTAACAACTCTGGTATGATACCAAAAAACTCAGTTTCACAACCGAGTCCTGATATACCAGAAGTATGGCCCTGTTAGTGTCTGCACACTCTCTGCTGTGTGTCTTTATTCCTCATTGTGAAGGGTAAGAAGCATAACAGAAGAAAACTGTTCTTTGTTCTTCCATGATTTATAAAGCTAACATGTTCCAACAACGTTAAGACAATGGGTTTCACTTTGTTGATGCAGAGCAGAGCGACCACAGACAGCAGGCAGAATCAACTTAACAAAATCTGGCAGCTTCCCCTGGGGTTGTGTGTGTTTGTGAGGGGCTGTTTCTGGGTTTGTTTGTGTTTAGAGACATTACCACAGTGCAAAAATAGCTTTTTAACACTTTGTTAAATAGTTTTACAGCATTTGATTATGTTATTCAAAGGGTGGACAAGAGGAAAAAAGAGTTGACAGTGATTTCGATCTTATTTGTAGTTGCTGGTGTTGTGTGTAATTACAATGCAAACCATCACAGGTCTTACAAGAAGGATAAAAAGACCTCACCAGAGAAGAGCCACACAGTAGGTGGTCACTCAGCGCAGTTTAAAACTACATGAATGTTTTTATGCAGCATACATTTATACATTCATTACAAAGTTACAGTGAGTTTCTGCTGCTTCAGAACAGAAGGGGAATTTTTTGATCATTACGTTTAGTTTTTATATTAATATTTGAGTCAAAGCACTTATCTAATATGTGTATACTATCAGCCCAAAGTTAGAAAAAACATCAGTCCTGTATGTTCTGCAGTATTGTCTGTGGCTCATTTGCCAGTTTGAATGAAAGATGGTTTCTAACTGACCTCCATGCACATGTTATAAACATAATTTGGTCACTTAAGCTTTTGAACATGGTGTAGTTTAAAGTGCTGCATCATGTTGGCTGTGTGAATTGTAGAGTGTCCACTCTTTTAGTTTTTCAGCTGGTTTTGTTTTGCTGGCCCATCATATATACACTGATGTTTAGAAACACAGAGCTGTCTTTCATAAAAATCTTTGTTTACCTCGGCACCTCTTCTGTGACTGAATCAAAGAGAACACAAAGATAAATGTCTCTTCACTCTCATATAAAACTGCTTTAAGCACTTTTTTATTTTGTTAAATCTCATTAAGTTGTTCAATTGTAAGGTATTGTAACACCCTAGCTGCATATCAGTTTGGATTTCCTCAACTGTTTGCTCCTTCTGTGACCTGAAATTAAAATATTGTTTATTTCCCCTCTTACAGACTCCAATGAGACCTGTGCCAGGTGACATCCAAAGGCCGGACTATTCTGATCATCCCAGAGGTAACTCTCCTACACACTTATAACTGTATATTTATTATACAAAGGCATTATGATGTCAAACTTTCCCCTCATGATTGTAACAGCCATGTTATTAGTAATGACAATATTATTACTATTGTTATACATTTTGGAGATGTTCAGTGGTATTGGTTGAATCAGTCATATCTGTCCAAATAATGTTCAAGAAAATGCCCAACACTAAATAATTGGGTAATACCACCTAATGATGGAGCTGAGGGAATGAGTTAGTGTTTGTTTTCGGCTGTAACAGTATTGTTTTGTGATACTACAAACCTCAATTCAAATGAAGTTGGGATGTTGGATAAAACATTACTATTCATTTGAATATACTAAAAAGACAAGGTACTTATGTTCAAACTGATCAACTACAGTGTTCAGTGTTTTGCAGATTTTCTCTTCATTTTGAAATTTAGCCTGTAACATGGCTGTGACAGGGGCATGTTTACATCTGTGTTAAATCATCACACACTCAGTAAGCATTCAGAAAGGTAAAGCTGGGGTTGGCGATCTGATTTTGATACACTTTTTGTAATACTGGTTAAAATGGTCTTTATGACCCGATGGTAATCAACTCATAATGTGTTCTTTAAATAGAGCCAAAAATATCCGCTGTCTACAGCAGGAGTAAAACAGGGAAAACACCAACCAATTAACATGCCGGGACACCTTTTTTTAAACCAATCAAATCCCGTCGCCATTCTGCCCGCCTGCTGCGCGTGCATTTTCCCAGCATGCACAGAGTCAGTGCGTGTAGCTGAGCTCAGACGTATCAGAGTCCGCTGGAGAATGCTTACCTTTCAAGTTTTGTCTTTGAAAATAAGGGAAGCCCACCGTGAGCTGTCCCAAAACCTCAGCCAAGCTCCAGTATCCCTCACATTTTAAGACAGATGTACAAGAAATCTAAAATAAACACTTTGTTTTTCTAAGTTTGTTCAGTTGGCTCTAATCTCGCGGCGGTGGTTGGCATCCATCATTTTGGAGCATTACCGCCCCATTCAGGCTAGTGACAGAGCTCAGTTTGGAGAGGCAGAAGAATGTTTTTATTACTATATCGTCATATGGGAGATTTACAGGAGAATACTAATACAGGAGGACGACAGGAAAGAGGATAAAACACAGAAAATATAGTAGTTTCACGGCCAAAACAGGAGACTTTACAGCTATGTGGAGGATGGCAGAGGAACTACTATATCCCGATCAACATCGGGTTGTTAGTACTAGGGATGGGAATCGAAAACCAATTCCAGTTGAGAACCGTTAACAGCTCCATCAAAGAATCAACATCACTAATTTTTTTGCTTATCAATTCCCTTATCAATTCCTTCCAGTGACAGGGTTCAGAAGCATCAGAATTGTGACTTAATCCTATCTGCACCTACTACACAACCTTAAGTGAGTGGACACACCAGCAATTTGCAGAGGCAGTTATACATGCTGTGACATGTGTTTGACGTTGTTGCCACGAAAATCAGACCAATATTTGCTCAGATCGAAAATATGCAGGAATGCAGGAATCGATAAGGGAATCGTTAAAGAATTGGATCGATTAGCAGGATCGTTAACAGCATCGATATTGATCAAATTTTATCAATTCCCATCCCTAGTTAGTGCCAACTAACTTTACATGTTTGCCTGTTTACTTTACTATGATAATGTTTTGGTGTTTTCTTACCGCTGATTGAGACATGACTTGGTGTAGTGTAAAACAAACACGTTGTGCTGAGGGTTTGGAGTTGAATCAGTCTTCTGGATATATCAGCTGTGTGCGTGCATGTGAGCGGGAGATGCTACATTCAAAGTCATGCTAGTTTTCCAAAATCGCTGACCCTAGCTTTAAGACACTAATTGTCGAAGTTTTGTAGGTGAGATTCTTCCCCATTCTAGTTTGATGTACAGCTTAAGTTGATAAACAGTCCAGGGTCTTTGTTGTTGTATTTTGAGCTTCACAATGTGCCACACATGTTGAATGGACTGGACTGCAGGTGGGTCAGTCCAGTGCCTGCACTCCTTTACTATGAAGCCACACTGTAGTAACACAGCAGGGAAGTCCCTGAATAAGACCTCACTTGGATCTCAGCATATGTTGGTCCAAAACATGTAGCTCTAATGGAGCCTCCACTGATGTGCAAGTTACCTATGCCATGGCAACTAACACCCCCATACCATCACAGATGCTGTCTTTTGACCTTTGCTCTGATAACAGTCTGGATGGTCCCTTTTCCTCTTTAACTCCGAGGACACCACGTTTATGATGTCCAAAATCAGTCTGAAATGTGGACTCAGACCACAGCAGACTTTTCCACTTTACCTCAGTCCATCTCAGCTGAGCTCAGGCCCAGAGAGACCCGCAGAGTTCCTGGTGTGGTTGATATTTGGCTTTGTCTTAGCAGGGTAGTTTTAACTTAACACTCGTACATGTAGAAACGTGCTGTGTTCACTTGTTTTTTACTGGTAATGGTTTTATCTTATTTATTTATTAGATCCCCATTAGCTGCTGAAATTAACAGCAGCTACTCTTCCTGGGGTCTCACCAATCTCATCAACCAAAGAAGCAGTAAACATCAAACACTTTAACATTATATCACATTCATACTAACAAATACACACGACTCAGATTGCAGCTCATCACTTAAAAAATAAATAAATAAGTAATGCTCACTTGACAATGCATTTTCACAGTTATACATGTTGGGTAACCAGAAACAATTTCAACTTTTTCTTAAAGCACATCACATTACTCTCTGAGACCAGAAAAAAGGGTAAGGCACTCCATGCCACTGTTGCTCTGTAACACATTGGCCTCTGTTTAAAGTTGGTTCTACACCGGGGCAACACCAACCAACGCTCCGATGACTGTCGGGTAAAATGATAATGAGTATATCAGTGTATCATTCGTTCATTCCATATCTGTTTTAGATTCCAAAATCGGAAAACGGATAGCAACTTATTTCATTTCTTGTTTTCAAATCAAAAATCAGAAAACAAATAACGGCCTATTTTTCGCTGTTTTGATTTTGTTTTGAAATTAAAAATAGAATATGAGAGAACGGAATTATCATGGGATTTTTGTTCTATTCGTTTTTGGTTTGTATCATTTTCAATGTGTGTGACGCGGGAGTTGTTGACTTTTTTTTTCTCAGGGAGGTCAGTCAGTCTCTACCGGGTGATTCCATTGATGGGTGAATCGAGCAGCACGATAGCTAACGTTTTAGTTATTATTAGAAAGCGGTTTAGTCAAGGATGGCGGACGTGTACATGCTTTTTAAAGAGGGGAAGCGTGTCACACTTAGGGCACCCATCTCCCGCAACGTCTGTGTGGGTCTTACCAGCTATGAACAACTGCTTAATAAGATCGGCGTATTGTTCTAGTGCGGCCATAGTGGTCTATTTATATGTCACTCACTGTATATCGCCTTCTCTATCTCTGTGAACAGGTTTCAAGATCCGCGTGGTTAAAGACTGGCCTCTCTGGAAAAAAAAGTCAACAACTCCCGGGTCACAACACATCGAAAATGATACAAACCAAAAACGAATAGAACAAAAATCCCATGATGAATCCATTCTCTTATATTCAATTTTTAATTTCAAAACAAAATCAAAACAGCGAAAAATAGGCCGTTATTTGTTTTCTGATTTTTGATTTGAAAACGAGAAATGAAATAAGTCGTTATCCGTTTTCCGATTTTGGATTCTAAAACAGATATGAAATGAACAAATGATACACTGATGCGAGTATCTGAAAAAAATTCTAGGGTCCTGTGTTGTATTTCTGGTGTTTTTGTTGTTATATTTTTGATAAGACATATTAGTGAATATTGCACCCTGCATTTAACACGTAACCAAGCTTAAAGTATCATTCATTAATCCAACATTTGTTTGGAATGAGCATTGAAGGATTAAACGGGCTGCTTTATGTTGGGCCACCTGTAACCTATTCATATTACTCTCTGTTGTACTTGACCAAATTATAGAGCAATAGTCTTTCTGAAGTGTTTCTGAGCCCGTGTGGTGTAACTGTATCTTTTACACAATGATGCTGTTTGTAATGCGGTGCTACCTGAGGGATTAACAGTCGCAGGCATTCAGTGTTGTTTCTTGGCCTTTCTGTTTACATTCAGAAATTCTTTGGGTTCTTTTTATGATGATATTATGGACCGTAGATGACAAAATGCACCATTTCCTTGCAAGTGTACATAGGGAAACATTGTTCTTAAACTGTTGGACTATTTGCTCACACAGCTGTTCATAAAGTGGTGAACACCCCCCACTCCACCACCATCCTTTCTTGTGAATGACTGAGCCTTTTGGAGAAGCTCCTTCTGTACCCTATCATGACACTCACCTGTTTTCCATTATCCTGTTCACATGTGAAATGTGTTTTTTTTTTGTGTGTGTTCCTCAACTTTCCCAGTCTTTTCTTGCCCCTGTCCCGGCTTTTTTGGAACATGTTGCAGGCATCAAATTAGGAATTAATCAGTTGAACTTAGATATGTAAAGGAGTTTCAATTCATTGTGCTGTTTTATTTACACAATGTCCCAACTGTATTGGAATTGGCGCTTGTACAAAATTGAGATGTTTTGTATTTTCAAAATCCTTTTTTTTTTTTGCCACGTCTTTATTCCCCAGAATAAAGCTTTTGACGTGGCATTCAACTCGTGCCTGTGCGCAGAATCACAAGCTGTATTCACAGTGCACTGACACAAAAGCACTGCAGTGAAGCTTTGTCATCATCAGGCCTCAGGACATTTGCATTAATGCAGCGAGGGTGTCTTATTTGTGTCAGTTGCACGGTGCAATACAGCTGTGGAGGGAAGCTTAAGAGGGTGTTACTGGGCCTGATTCACAGACACACAAAGTCCAACACACTCATACAGCTACTGCGTCCCACTGACTCAGCAGGATTTCTTCTTACCAATTTTATGCTTCTGGAGATGGAGCAGATGAGGGGTCAACTCATCAGCTCTGTCCCGCATTGATGGACAAAATTGTTTGTTGCAGCCTCACTGGAATTTTAACCAAACACACCAGACAAACAGTTTTAACAACGCACAGCCCATAGAAAGTGTTTGGGAATGTGCAGAGCCTTTCAGAAGCAAATCCAGCAGCTGATTGGTAGATAATTCTGTTAATCACATTCATTACAGGCCAATCAGGAAATGCAGAAGATGGGCAATACTGCTGAAGCCCAAAGGACAGAAAGAGAAACTTAAAAGGATACTCCAGCATTTTTTTTTTCATGTCTTGCTTCACTCCAGAGTCCATGACAAGCAGATAGACTCCATTTTTATGACTGTGCATGCCGCAACATGAAAGACATCGGCAGAGCTCGCCAAGTGCTAATTAGCTTCGCTAAAACACTGGAAGTCAATGGGTAACGTTAGCCTGCCTCTGCCTACAGACAAACTCTTCAGAAACTCTTTAACGGTCCTATGTGCTTGTTGTGACTTATTTTGTGTCTTTTTTTTCACTGCATTATGCTTTTTTGTCTATTTCATTCTACTTAAGTGCTTGTAGGCAGGTAAACAAAACAAAGCACTTTCCCTGGTGGTTTGCACATGTGCCCTGTGGTTTATTACCTCCGCCAAGGAGGTTGTGTTTTCGGGAGAGTTTGTCTGTCCGTCCGTCTGTCTGTGAACAAAATAACTCAAAAAGTTAGGTATGGATTTTTATGAAATTTTCAGGAAATGTTCAGCATGGGAAAAGGAAGAACTGGTTCGATTTTGGTGTTAATCCAGATCACCGTCGAACATGCCATGACGAAAAAGGCGATTTTCGTGAACAACTACTGAACTTAAATAGATATCATGATGAATGTAGTTGCCAATGGTCTGTTTTCATGGTCAAGGAATCTAAATATTGAGATGAAATAAAGGTAGGACTAATATTTATGGTGATAATCACAATATGACTGGGAAGTGTGGTGCTAGCGGAGGTCTGCGCTCTCCCAGTGCTTTTCTAGTTTTCATATATATTGCTTTCCAAGATTCATATAGTGCTAATCTTACTCCAAAAAAAGATAACAACATAATGCTGTAAAAAAAATGAGTCCCAACAAGCACACAAAACTGTTGAGATGCTGAAGAGTTTATCTGATGACTGTTGTCAAAGACAGGCTATTGCAACCCTTTCACTCCCAGTGTTTAAGCTAAGCTAACTAGCATTGGGCGGACTCTGCTTGTCTCTTCTTTGTTGCTACACACACAGTCATATAAATGGAGAATCTGCATGTCAGGGACTCGGTAGTGAGGTAAGACATGACAAAGAAAATACTGACATATCCCTTTGATAAAGTACACTTTCAATTATATATGGAAATAGAGCAAAAATACTTTATCTATTGAAAAGTGCTTTCAGTGTTACTTGTTTTTCTTGTAATAAGGAAATGTGATCCATAAAATCTGAAAACTTCCACTGAAGCTGTTAGCATCTATACTAACCTCAGTATGTGCCGTCACTTCGTGTTTTCGTCCCGCTCGTAGCTCCACCTCTTCCTGCTTAGACAACACTGATTCAGCAGTGCTGCTTTAGGCGGAGCTCATTTGCTGTAGATTAGAGCTTGGCAAGATGGATCTGTCTGATTACAGACGTTTACTCAGGTGGATCCAGCTGCACTGTAAGGATAGGAAGTCAGTGCTTTTACAAATATTTTTGTTTCTTTTGCAAAAACACTACAATTCAGATTCTGCCAGGGTAACGGATATTAACAGGTAAGGTTTTGTAAAACAAATGAACCTTTTAACCATAATTCATGCAGGTACTTTTTAAAAAGAGTTTTAAACCAAAGCTGACGTCAACAAAACTTGAATTGATTTCACCTTCGATTGGCTGACTGCTATGCCTCAGATCTCCTAAATCTGAAGCTCTAATGTTAGACACAGAGGAAAATGGACCTGCTGTGCATTGTTACTAGGCCTGTCACGATAATCAATAAATCAATTAACCGAACGGTAAAAAAAAACTTCCTCGGTAAGTTTGCCGGCCTCGATCAACTGACACGTTCATGCATGTTTGTTTTCCTCCTCTCTTTCTTCCAAAGAGACTGGGTGAGAAGATGGCTCACTTTGTCCATCTTTCTTAACACCGGAATGTGTAAAGAGTGTAAAGCGGAGTGAGCATCTGTCACACATGCAATCTTTGGGGGAGAGGCGGGACTGCTTGTGCGTACACACTGAGAGAGCTGAAGTGAGCGTCCTGAGGAGTATCGAGGAAAGAAACACGAATATGAATGATGGCACGAAAGCTACGATTCTTAAGCAAGCTGCCACAGCCCCAGGGTGGGCATATTTTGGTTTTAAACAGAATAAACAAGGTGTGAGCCCATGAACACCGACGAGCCGATATGTCGCATTTGTTTGAAAGTAGTGGCAACAAGGAAGGGGAGGTGCAGCGGAGCCTTCATCCTGACAGTCAGTGTTTACTGAGGCGTTTGTTCGGCAAAGTAAATATACATAAAACAGCGCAAAATGGTGTGCGCTCACAGTCAGTGTTGTTCGCAACATTGCAAAAGAAATGCAGCCCTTCAATACGGTTGAAAAGCCAGCAGTGTTACCAACGTTTGGCAGACAGTACAAATTGACTGGGAGAAAGTGCATGTCACAAACAACTACAAAACTGTATAAATTCACTTTTACTTATTGTTTTTATTGTTGTGTGTGTTTTTTTATTTTATTGGAGTTTTGTTTTTTCTGTACAGAGACAGGGTCTATTTTTATTGTTTTTGACAAGTAAAATTATTTTTATTTACATGCAGTTTTTCCTAAAAGTCCGTTTCATTTTCATTGTTTTTTTTTCTCTGTTTTGTTGTTAAATTTGTTATATTGTATGTTTAATTTATTTTATTTAAAAGATCTTGACCTTCCAATTACAGTTAAATACTCTTTAGAAATTAAAGTTAATTGCTTGTGATATGTTGTAATCATTTTATTATGACATATATTAAAATTACATTAATAAAAAAATGAAAAAAAAAATCAAATTGATATTGACAATATCGTTTATAGGCAATAATTTTTGGGACAATTATCGTCCAGCACAATTTGTTATCCTGACATGCCTAATTGTTACTATCAGTGCTCTACTGAGTTTGAACCGTCACACACCTATAGATGTTACCTTCCTCATTTACATCTTCATCACCGGGCAAGTTGCAGCCATGGCAGCCTCTTCATCAGACTGCATAGATGGGTGCTCAGGTAGTCATGGTAACAGTCTCCTTTTCTTCTCCTCTGACGCCGTCTCAGGGACCGCGGCTTGTTTATATTTTTAATGAAGCAGTTTTTCAGAGTTTCTCTTAAATTAAACACACAGTAAACACACACTGTGAAAGGATGTCACCCTAATGGCTGCGTGTTTGTATTCACTCTCACTCTATCATGCATCATCTCTCTCTGAGCAGACTCCATCAACACAGGAGTAAGTCAAACCCGTACACACACACACCCTGAAGGCTCCTCAGGTCTTAAGCAGGGCTGTGTTTGACGTGCACACTGTCCTTACCTTAGTCTGTGTTGCTAGGCAACTTCATTCAGCAGTCATCATCCTGAGATGATAAATTATAAATCAGTAAATTGTTGATGACTCAGAGGCTTTGACCAGTGTGTATTTAAAACTATCGTGTTATTTTAAGGCCAGAATGATATATTAAGTCTTCAGTTCATTTCACGGTAAAGCAGTGGCACCTGTTCTCTACACACAGAAACAAACCTCCTCTTTTCTTCTGAGTTGACGGTGCGAGACTCACATGAGGCTGCCACTGTGCTCACGCTGTGGCTCATTCCAGGCTGGAGCGTCTAGTTCCTCAAAGACATCCTCCTGAGAGATCATTGCACTGTTTATTGAAATTTAAGAGCCAAAGGGTCAGCTCAGACGTGTTTGAAATGGGGCTGGATGAGGAACATGCCAGCAGAGCAAGGGTTAGCCACAGACTGCACCTTTAATTTTAAATATCAGTAATGATAAAAATGAAACAGTGAAAAATGTCAGTGTCTTTATCTTCAAACATTGGCACAACTTTCAGTGTGATGCTGTTGTGTCTCTGTTGGGAAGAAATGTGGGAGAGGGTGTAGACTGCTAACCTTGCAGTGCGGAAGTGTTAATTTTGTTAGTTTTAATTTGACTAATTATTTTTGGCACAGTTTTCATCAACCTTTTCTCCACTGGCGGAAACTCGATAATAACTTAAAAAAAAACAATTGTACATGTACAAAAACTAAATAAACAGACATTTTCATGAATAAATAAAATCTAGACTAAAAAAATTGACAGAGGCTTAATGCAATCAGATCTAATGTGGTCATGTAGAAAGTAGAGACAAGTGATGAATCTATCCAATCACAGCTACTTTGGTTGTGTTAAAGGTTGGATGAGTTCAGAAGGACATCCAATCACAGCTGCCTTAGCTTGGTGGTGGTGGGATAAGTTGTGGCTCAGAGCTGCTCTCTTTATGAATTGATATATTCATGTAGGGCAGGTTCACTGTTTGTTGTCAGTTCTGGTATTGTAACTGAGATGCTCTGCCAGGTAGACTAAATACAGGTGACTGCATTTCACACAAAGGAACATTTGTTTCTGTTCATTTAGACATTCAGACTTTACTAACATTCAATAAAGGGTTATTAGATGTTTTTTAGATGTAGAACAAGACTGAGATGAAAACAATTGTGATTCGTAAATTGTGACCAAAACTAAAAGATATGGCAGGTAGAAGACTAGAACTAAATTAAAACATGCTGTCAAAATTACCACTGCAGTGCAGCTGGAACTCTTGATAGTGTACTTACTCAGTAATACAAAGTTGCAGTCATTGCTTCATCAGTGATGTGTAAATGGGTATGAGTAGACTTAAAGGTGTAGTCAGCGATGTGGGAGAAAACGGTTGTTGATAAACAAATTTAGACCCGCCCCCCGAAAGCTGATGGACTTGCATAGTCATGGAAACGGCGGTAGAAACTGTGTAGCTGACCAACGTAGCTAAGGTAACCCCTACTTGTCAGACAACTCGATTGCCATTATTGATAACATCACAACAACAATTCATTCTGGCAGATTAGACAATAAGATGAATGTCCGACGGCTGTTACTGTTATGTGAAGCACCACAAAGCTAATGTTGCTTACCTGTCCAGCACAGAGACAGCGACATCTGCGTCTGTTTTCAGGTCTGTCAATTAGCGGAGTTCTCTCCACCGTCGGAAAGCAACACCAATGTTGACCTGGGTATGATCGCCCCCTGGATGTGGGGGGGTGTACTCTGTTTTGGTAACTTGGCCCGAGCCACAGTATTTACCTGCTGAAATTCAGAGCCAAGGCTGTGTATTGAAACCAGACTTTTTTTCAACATGCTGTCAGTGGGGACATCTTGTGGATGGAGAGGAGAAATACGGTGATTTTGACAAATAGTGCATTAGATTAGAAGATTAGAAGATTGTTGACTACACCTTTAATGTCTCTCCAAAATTAAAGGCAGTACAAGAGGCCTTGTGCCCTCTCATTTGAGCCGACCTGTCACATCCCATTAGAAGCTGGATTGATGAGGGTTGCATAAAGCCAGCTGTGACTGTCCCGCTTGGTGCTGTGTCTAAGAATTGATAGACCTGGGACAGGTGCTCCCTTTTGAGTCAGCTCATCAGCTTCAATAATTTACCTTGTGAGTGATGACTCTTGTCTGTTTCCTTCACACAGGGATATCTGAGTCTGAGCAGTTTCTGAAAGGGACGTCCCAAATCAAGATCCTCTCTCCTGAAGACATTGAAGGAATGAGAGTAGTGTCCAAGGTATGTAAGACACTTGAGCTGTTTTTTTTTGTACAAATGATCATTTTTTCACACACAGTTCTGGTTTTGGCTTTCAATTGCAGCTTGCACGAGAAGTTCTGGACATTGCTGCATTGATGGTGAAACCCGGCGTGACTACAGAAGAAATCGACCATGCTGTACATCTGGTAAGGTTCATGAGGGTGCTTTATCTAGGCCTTCACACACGTTCAGATTCCATGTGAGGTTTTTCTAGCTGTCCTGTGGTTGTTGCAGATCTTTCAGAGAGTTGAAAGATTGCCTCCTTAGCAGTGTCAAGTTCTCCATGTCAGTATGCAAACACGCAAGTCTGAGATGATGAACATCAGTAAACATTATCCCCTCAAACACGTTCAGCTTGGTTACACATGTTTACATGCTGTCAGAAGCGTTCAGTTCAGAGCTTGGCTTGCTTTTTTCTTTTAGACTTGCTGAACCCTTTCGTGCATGATTTATTAAATTACAAAGAAACATTACGGTGGACACCATGCATCAGTGTTAAAAATATTAATTTAATGGAACTTAATAAAGATCCACAAACATGTCTTCTACAACATTTATCAAGAGAAAATAAAATAAAACGCCAAATTTGAAGTGGAGGTATTATTTCTGATAAATCAAACTTTTCACTTGTGAATTACACCAAAATTTTAAATAAAAAATGCAAAATTAGGTGAAATCTGAATACACTCAGGTACCAGAATATGCCCTTCAGTCCGTAACATCTGCAGGAGTGGACAGATTCACTTTTGGTCACAGAAAAAACATACAAGAGAGGTATTTTTCTAAAATCTGCATAAAAATGTTCCTAATATATTGTTAAATTTGAAGATAAGTTTTTAATCTTTCTCATTCTTTAAAAAAGAAGGATTTAACACTTATTCCTGGAAGAGGTTTGTGAAATTAGGTCTTTGTCAGCAATTTTTTTATTTATAATGCAATATCGTGATTCAACTTAAATATGCAAAGACAATATTGTAACGAAACTTAAAGGTGCTATGAGGAGAATCTATTTCCGGCGACATTAAGACTCTGCTACCCATGAGCACGCACGGCCACTGTCATAATGCTGCGTTCCAGTGACCTTGGAACTGGGAGTGACATCATCTCCGACTTATCGACGTTCCAGTTGAAGTCGGAAAAAAACATGCCGATCTACCAGGCTATTGTTAGCTGTTGTTAGCACGCCCTGCATTGTTGTTCACAAATATCACATGAAGAATGTGATTATCACTATGGCAGCATTTTTGTAAATATAAGTCTAACAATACTATGTATACAGCTGATCTAGAGCGACACACCCCAGTTTGAAGTGCAAATAATTGATTATTACAGGAGCTAAATAACTGTTCACACTGGGGGCATCCATCTTTGATTGTCAACTCGGGAGTGGTGAGGTTTCACCGAGTTCCCAGTAGGAAATTCCGACTTCGGGGAACGTTCCAGTTGCAGTTTCCTACTGGGAACCCAGAAATTCCTACTTCTGACCACAACTGGAACGCACCAAAAGATGTGACCCAAGCCAAAGCGTGTGTTTGTTGTGATGCTAATAAATGCAGTTCAGACCTTCCTCAGAACTCTGCATTGCTTTACAACTTCTTTTTTCAACAACTTACATGATGCAAAGCGATGAGGTAATGTATCTCTTTCTAGTTACGTAGCGGAAGTTTTTGATGTGTGACAACAGGCAATTTTTGGAAAACTTAGTATCGTAGTTTTGTAGCTGGCTATATATCGCTACTTACAGCCCGGTGCTCTAAGACGTGTCTGAATAATATAAATTTGCTTTAGTTTTAATTGTCTTGTTCCCGAAGTTGAGTATCCAGGTGCCTGTTTTTTTATGAAAAACTGACTTCCTGGGTGTAAATTGTATTTCAAAATCCAACATATAGGCTGTTGATTTGACAGATCATTTGGGAGAGTTTTCCATTATAAGTTGGCGCTCCCTGTTTGTCCTAGTTTGTTTGAATATATATGAACAACGATGCTTGCCTGAAAGACGTCTTGGCTTGCCTGAAATCAGCCCTGGAGGGTTTCAGTGAGAACATGACCGACCCAGGAATTGAACAAACGGGCCGACAAGTTAAGTCATCTCCTTGCTGTAGTAGTACAAGCAGCAGCAGCAGTATTGATCATAAATCACAACTACCAGACAATTAGGTTGTTGGCATTACTCGTCATCTCTACCGCAGCTCATCACAGGACTTAAAATCAAGTGTTGAAAATGAGTGTTGCCAGATTTTGCTCCAGAGACAAGCAGAAAGGTTGATGAAAACAGGCCCAAACCAAGCAGTGGGGCAGTAACAGCTCAGTCCAGATGGACTTAGGTTTGGGACCAAAGGGTGGCCGGTTTGGTTCCTGACTGAACATGTTTGGAAGTTGGTTTGGTAGCTGTAGATGTGCCAGCGGACTTCCTGTGAACTACAGCAAGGCAGTTAACCCCAAAACTGTTTGGAAGTGCTTCTTCAGGAGCAGCAAGCCATCACTCTGTCATCTCTCTGTTAGCACATGATCTTTAAACACACAGGGTGAGCCAAAAGTTTCCATACATAGGAAAATAATCATTCATGTTGGA
Source organism: Scarus forsteni (assembly GCA_036419115.1). Classification (NCBI taxonomy): domain Eukaryota; kingdom Metazoa; phylum Chordata; class Actinopteri; order Labriformes; family Labridae; genus Scarus; species Scarus forsteni. Next base: position 1,217,034 of record JAZDUH010000502.1, read on the forward strand.
CAGCTGTTTTGATTAATTTAATGTGCTCTATATAATTACCATTGTTTTAGAAAATAAATATTAATTTGTGTTTTCGGCTGTTGATGAACTTGCATTAGCACAGTTGAAGTTATGAGTTCAGATGATTTATGTCTCACATCTTCACCTGATCAGGGGTGGACAGTAACAAAGTAAATTTACTTGAGTACTGTAATTAAGTACATTTTTTGAGTATCTGTACTTTACTTGAGTATTATTATTTTTGCCAACTTATGACTTTTACTCCACTAAATTTGAAAGACAAGTATTTTACCTTTAACTTCACTACATTTCTATGAAGGGCCTAGTTACTTTTAAGTATAGCTCTGAAGTCAGTGGATCAAATTTCTTTTCTTGTGTGATTTGCTCAAGTGGTGATGCAGATAACAGCTCTTGTCATGTCATGTCTTGGCTGTCATGATGGTAACAACAGGTACAGATGATGATTCCACACCAGAACACCCTTGGCCATATCTGAAATCTATATTTGAGATTGTCGAAATGAAGAATGATTTGTCTCATTTTAAATGTATGCTCAGTTTGCCGTACGCAAACTTCATCACTGCCTGCAAAAACTGTCCAGACTAAGAAAGCATGTGGTGTGTTGGCCAAAAAAATGAAAACAGCAATGACTGTCCTTTTATTTTGAGTCAGTTTTATTTCAATAAGCATTTCTATAGGCTAAGTAGCATATTTTACAAGCTTTTTATTCTACAGTTTCTATTAGCAAGTCAATGCATTCAGGAGGCTGTTTCAGTCCTTGTGGCAACAATACAATTACATGTTGACAATAAAAGCAAAATGTACTTTTAATACTTAAGTATTTTCAAATGCAGGTACTCCAGTACTTTCACTGAAGTAAAATTTTGACTTGATGACTTTTACTGATCTTGGAGTAATATTTGACCAGGAGTATCTGTACTTTCACTCAAGTAATTAAGGAAAGTATTTTGTCCACCACTGCACCTGATACCCCGTGGCCTTAAAGTGCCCCCAAAGGTAGATTTCAATATTTTGCTCTTTCGTCAGACACATCTACGAGGGCCGTGATTCCCAAACTGGGGTACAGGAAGTGATGCAGAGGGGACGAGAATACCTGTCAGGTTTCAAACAGTTGTTTTAGTAGTTCAAACTGGCAGATGTTTACATTGTGAGCGTTGATAAAGGCCTGAAGTGTTGCTAGAGAGGCTGGAGGATGGATTGGTGAGGCGTCTTAGAGAAGGAAATCTGTCCTGAATTATGTAAGATTCTTATAGTAACATAAGTTCAGTTAGACAGCCTTCTCATTAGAGCTGTGGTGAGTTTGTAACAACTTCAAGTTCATGAATGAATCTGTTTCAGAAACGTACATTTCTTTTTAAAAAGTGAACTGGTGTTGCCCACTGACATTGCAGGTAAATAAATCCATTTAGTGAGAAATAATTCACTTAAAGAAATTTTATTTGTATTTTATGCATGTTAAATGTGGGAGGTGGGGGTGCAGCAGGCTTACACACACATTTCTTTTTTCTAGCTGTTTTGAGTGTGTGAGAGTAGGGAGTAAATGGCTGGAGGTCAAGAGTCTGAAGGGACACAGGCTTTGAAAAGTTTGAGAAGCATTGCTTTCGGGTATTTGAAACATAAAAAATAGACATTATACGTTTTCCTATGTATGGAAACTTATGACCCACCCTATATGTATATGTATTTGTATATGCAACATTCTGCCACACATATCTTTACCCACACCAGTTCACGCCACATATCACACCGGTCCACTAAAATCTCTACCGGCTTCCAATTTAAAATCCTCCTCCTCACCCACAAAGCCCAAAACCACCAGGCCCCCCCTCCTACCTCACTGACCTCCTCCACCGGCACACTCCTGTCCAAAACCTTTACTCATCAACCTCCTCACGCCACCCATCAGAACCAAGCACCGAACCTGGAGGGACAGTCTTCTCCACTCTGCTGCCCCCTCCCTCTGGTACACTCTGTCCCCTCATTTACTGAAATAACTGAATATCGTTGGTCATTTGCATTTATGTTTGAAAACCATTTCAGCTTGATTTTGAGGAAAGCTGACAGCCTTAGTGTCTTCTCCTGCTGTTCTTTCATCTATTGTCATGCACAGTGTCTTGGAGTTTTGGGAAGTGCCTTATGCATTATATATATTATACAAAACCCAAAACCAGTGAAGTTGGCACGTTGTGTCAATTGTAAATAAAAACAGAATACAATGATTTGCAAATCCCTTTCAACCTATATTCAATTGAATACACAGCAAAGACAAGATACTTGACATTCGAACTGGTAAACTTTGTTATTTTTTGCAAATATTAGCTCATTTGGAATTTGATGCCTGCAACATGTTTCAAAAAAGCTGACACAAGTGGCAAAAAAGACTGAGAAAGTTGAGGAATGCTCATCAAACACTTCTTTGGAACATCCCACAGGTGAACAGGCTAATTGGGAACAGGTGTGTGCCATGATTGGGTATAAAAGCAGCTTCCCTGAAATGCTCAGTCATTCACAAACAAGGATGGGGCGAGGGTCACCACTTTGTGAACAAATGCGTGAGCAAATTGTCCAACAGTTTAAGAACAACATTTCTCAACCAGCTATTGCAAAGAACTTAGGGATTTCATCTTCTACGGTCCGTAATATCATCAAAAGGTTCAGAGAATCTGGAGAAATTACTGCACGTAAGCAGCAAGGCCCAAAACCAACATTGAATGCCCTTGACCTTCGATCTCTCAGGCGGTACTGCATCAAAAACCGGCATCACTGTGTAAAGGATATCACCACATGGGCTCAGGAACACTTCAGAAAACCACTGTCAGTAACTACAGTTCGTCTACATCTGTAAGTGCAAGTTAAAACTCTACTTTGCAAAGCCAAAGCCATTTATCAACAACACCCAGAAACACAGCCGGCTTCGCTGGGCCCGAGCTCATCTAAGATGGACTGATGCAAAGTGGAAAAGTGTTCTGTGGTCTGACCAGTCCACATTTCAAATTGTTTTTGGAAAATGTGGTCGTCGTGTACTCCGGACCAAAGAGGAAAAGAACCATCCAGACTGTTATAGGCGCGAAGTTCAAAAGCCAGCATCTGTGATGGATCTGTGAGGGTGTATTAGTGCCCAAGGCATGGGTAACTTACACATCTGTGAAGGCACCATTGATGCTGAAAGGTACATACAGGTTTTGGAGCAACATATGTTGCAACATTTTTTTCGTGGGCGCCCCTGCTTATTTCAGCAAGACAATGCCAAGCCACATTCTGCACGTGTTACAACAGCGTGGCTTCAATCATTGTATTCTGTTTTTATTTACGATTTACACAATGTGCCAACTTCACTGGTTTTGGGGTTTGTAAGTGTGTGTAAATTATCACCGAGATCAGATCTCTGCCTGTCTAAGCTGATTTCACACATACATTCAGTCATTATTAGTCATAGAAAAACACAAAACCATCACTATAGGTTAGGGATCATCAACTACATTTGTACATGGGCCATTTTTTTCTTTGCATGCTTTGGGGGCCAGATTCAAGAAACCAGTAATAATTAACACAATTATACACAAACAATTATAATGAAATAACTGGTCACATTAAAATATAATTCATTCAGTCCCATTCCTCAGACCTGAAGCACCCATATGGGGTTTGACAATGACAAACAAAATCCTTAAACAACAAACTTTTACCCTGCACATTTTCTAATTTTGTAAACACTAATTACCTTAAGGGCCCAAAAAAGACTAACAGAAAAACAGAGAAAATCAAAGGTTAACTTGTGTTAAAGTCTGTGAATTATAAAGAATTGGTTAGAACTCTAAAATTTAAGTACAAATCATGTGGAGAAAAGTAAGAAGTCAAAGAATTAAATCATTCTTTATTATCTCCGCCAAGGAAGTTATGTTTTTGGGAGAGTTTGTCTGTCTGTCTGTGAACAAAATAACTCAAAGTTATGGATGGATTTTGATGAAATTTTCAGGAAATGTTCAGCATGGGAAAAGGAAGAACTGATTCAATTTTAGTGTTGATCCGGATCAGCGTCTGGATCCACCATGATGAACAATGTGATTTTGGTGAATAACTACTGAACTAAAATAGATATCATTATGAATCCAATTGCTAATGGTATGTTTTTTTTTGTTAAGGAATCTAAATATTTACATGAAATAAAGGTAGGACTAATATTTATGGTAAAAATCACAATATGGGAGAGGACTGTGGTGCTGGCGGAGGTCTGCGCTCTCCAAGAGCTTTTCTAGGTTGAGATATCTATCTTTAGTTTTAGAATATGATTTTTCTTAAAATCCTGATTTTCCTTTTTTTGGTCATACAAAGTTTCATCTATATACATGTATCTATATATATATATATATATATATATATGTATGTATATGTATGTATGTATATGTATGTATATGTATATGTATGTATATATATGTATATATATGTATATATATGTATATATATATATATATATATATATATATATATATATATATATATGTATATACATATATATATACATATATATATATACATATTTGCATTGGGCCTGATCTTGTTTGTTTAATGATTATCAGGGGGCCAGATGGAAAGCTTGAAGGGGCCTGATGTGGCCCCCGGTCCGCCAGTTGTGATTGCTGCTTTAGGTCTTCATACCAGCCCTAAAGTGTCTGTGTAACGGGCTTTGGCTCACAAGTCCAACGTCACATGTCCTACAGTGTGACTATCGCACACTTGTGTATCAAAATCTTGGTGTGGAAATGATGCATCGTTCAGAATAATTACTTAGGACTAATGCATGAATGATCATCGCACACTTTTTAGGACCATTATGGTGAAAAAGTGTTTTTACTCCAGTCAAACTCTCATGAGTTACTGTTACATAAATATTGTGTATGACAGTGAAATTTAATTGATGGTTTCATTTGTCAAAGGCCAGCCGTATGTCAAATCAAGCATCGTCATGTTTGTATTTGTATTTACAGGTACACTCTGGATTTTATTAGCCAACAGGATATAAAGCTGCCATCTTTATAACCACATGGTATTGTCTTTTCAGGCTTGTACAGCAAGAAAATGTTACCCCTCACCTCTTAACTACTACAACTTTCCCAAATCGTGCTGCACATCAGTCAATGAGGTCATCTGCCATGGCATCCCAGACAGGAGACAGCTACAAGAGGGGGACATCCTCAATGGTATGCCTGTTGCACCACACAAAACGAGATGGCATGTCCTTTTTATTCATTTGTGGAACATCTACTGCTTTCTGTTTCCAGTCATGCAACTAGAAGTTAACTTAAAGTGTATTCCTCATACAAACTGCATCCTCAGACACATAAACTTCCATGCTTTTGTTGTTTTTAACGTCAGACTTAAGCTCCAGGTATTTTGAGTTTAGGGAAATGTTTCATGTAAGAGCTGAAGAAATAGACTTACTCTGTGAAAAATGGTTGCACCGGTATCCTCAAATGGTACCAGCAGGGGTTAAGCCAATTTTAGCCTCTTTATGAATATCCTGGCCCAAGCAGTGTCTTCCATCCGCCACTCCCCTCAGAGCGTCTGATCGAGTGCTTGCCAACAACTCATCTCTCACTGCATGGTCCGACAAGACAAATTGTTTCATTAGCCTTTAACAGCAGGGACTTTCCAGCCAGAGTCTTTGCTCTGGTTATTTCTCCTTTAGTTGCAAAGTTGTAGTTTGCAAACTTGTAGATCTGGTGTCATCAGCAATAATTAAAACAGTGCACTTTTTTGCCTTTTCAGATGTTGACTAAGTTTAGGTGGGCTTTCACAAAAACTCCCGTTTTCAGACAGAAAATAAGAAAACAAGTGCACATGGACAAAAACTAAATTAACTGACATTTAAATCAGCAAATAAAAACTAGACTAAAATGTTTGACAGACTTAATCTAATCAGACCTAATTTGGTCATGTAGAAAGTAGAGACAAGTGATGAATCTATCCAATCACAGCTACTTTGGTTGTGTTAAAGGTTGGATGAGTTCAGAGGGACATCCAGTCACAACTGCCTTAGCTTGGTGGTGGTGGGATAAGTTGTGGCTCAGAGCTGCTCTCTTTATGAATTGATATATTCATGTAGAGCAGGTTCACTGTTTGTTGTCAGTTCTGGTGTTGTAACTGAGATGCTCTGCCAGGTAGCCTAAATAAAGGTGACTGCATTTCACACAAAGGAACATTTGTTTCTGTTCATTTAGACATTCAGACTTTACTAACATTCAATAAAGGGTTAGTAGATGTTTCATTTTATCATTTTACAGCTTTCACATTGTTTATAGAATGAAGTAGAACAATAAACTCACCCAGAAGGCTTTCCTGATCCAAACAGTGCTTCAGGAGATATTTAAATCCAAAATGGAGCGGCGGACATCCGTATAATGGTAGCACATAGGGCATACAGCTCCGCTCCTAAAACTGCAATAATCATCCAAAAACTAATTTGTTTCTTCAATATTCCATCATGGTCCGCTCGCGCTACTCCTCCATTACAGTCTGGGGTTGCTCCACCCATGTTTTTGTGACTGTGCTGACCTCTGAACTGGAAACTTTCTTCACGGCTGCCGTGCATGCGCAGTACGGCGTCCTCCTTTCGATGAGCTCCTCATCTGTAAACTCTGGCTCGAAACTGTAAGGACACCCTTCATATTCAAAGTTCTCCTCCACAACATCTTCATCAGATAGATATTCGTCCATTTTGCACAAAACTGGAAGAAGAAAGTCATTGTGTAGCCGGCGGTCGCCCCTGAAACAATGAGCGGTACTGCCCATGCGCGGCAGCTGTGAAGAAAGTTTCCAGTTATCAACTTAAACTAGACTAGAATAAAAAGAATTTAGATGAATAAATTATGACCAAAACTAAAAGATATTTTTGGCCAAAGACTACAAAGCTAAATAAAGAAGTGCTGTAGAAAGTAACTCTGATTTGACTTGACATTCACATATTTCTCTTAACTTTTTTTAAAGTTGACATCACTGTTTACCACAATGGTTTCCATGGCGACCTCAATGAAACCTTCTTCGTTGGAGAAGTGGATGAAGAAGCAAAGAAACTGGTCCAGACCACGTATGAATGCCTTATGCAAGCCATCGACTCTGGTAAGACTTCACTTCTGTTCTCTTTAGATTTTGCTGATGTGTCTACACTGTACTTCCTGTGAGATGGCTGTCAAAGCTGTGTTGCTTAATCTTTTCCTGAAACAGAAGTCTGCAGAAAATTAAAGATTTTTTGTTTTTTAATCCTTTTAAACCGTTTTTCTCAACTCTGAAGCCCTGTTAATATTTGGGTGAAGATGAGATGAAACTTACACTCCGGTTGAAAACTGGTTAGGTCGTATCACTGCGACTGAAGGAGACAAAGTCCTTTTCCCATAACGACTCTCTGTGCTTTAGTTTTTCTAGTTTTCTTGCTCACACCAGATAATAATAATAATGATGAGGACGATGATTTTTAGAGTCCTGCTACGGTTGCAGTTCTGCTTTTGTCAAAAGAAAAACAAAGCAGTCTGGACTTCAGGGCTGTCTGCTGGTGCTTTTTCAGAGTAGAGGGTCTACTTTGACATCGTAACCTGTGCGACAGACTCACAGTCACGCTCACTGAGTGACAGAGAACAGTGTTAACTCTAGGCCTGTCACGATAACAAATTTTGCTGGACGACAATTGTCCAAAAAGTTATTGTCGATGAACAATATTATTGTCAGTATTGTTTTGAAACATAATTTTTTCATTAGTGTATTTTGAACATATGCCATTATAAAGTGAGTGCACTGTATCAAAAGCAATAAACTTTAATTTCTTAAGAGTTTTTAACTGTAACTGGAAGGTCAAGAGCTTTTTATGAAAATAAATTAATAAAACAATATAATAAATTTAACAAAAAAAACAATTAAAATGAAATGGACTCTCTTTTGGGGAAAAAATGCATGTAAAAAAAATCATTTTACTAATCAAAAACAATAAAAAAAAGACCTAGTCTCTGTAAAGAAAAAAAACTCCCATGAAAACACACACAACAATAAAAAACAATAAATAAAATGGAGTTTATACAGTTCCTGAATTGTTTTTTTGACATGTACGTTCTCCCAGTCAATTTGTACTGTTGTACTGCGCTGCTTTATTTAAATTTACATTGCCAAACTCCTCAGTATGCGTTGGGAGGACGAAGGCTCCGCTGCACCTCCCCTTCTTCGTTGCCACTACTTCATATATATATAACAAACATACGACATATAGGGTAGGCGGCGTTCATGGACTCACACCTTATTCATCCTGTTTAAAACCAAAATATTCCCACACTTGGGCTGTGGCAGCCGGCTGAAGAACCATAGCTTTCCTGCCATCATTCATAATAGTTTTTGTTTCCTTGTTACTCCTCGGAACGCTCACTTCAGCTCTCTGTGTGTACTTGCGAGCATCCCCACCTCCCCTACAAAGATTGAATCACTGACAGATGCTCACTCTGCTATAAATCCGCTAAATTATAGAACCAAGTCATCCAGGTGTTGAGAAAGTTGCACAGAGTGACCCATCCTCTCATCCAGCCTGTTTGGTAGAAAGAGAGGTGGAAAACAAACATGCATGCACGTGTCAATTTATTGAGGCTGGCAAATTTACTGAGGATGTTTTTATTTATCAGGTGGTTAATTGATTTATTGATTATCATGACAGGCCTAGTTTACTCATTTATATTTATGCTAAGAAACAGTGATGTGGTTAATTCACCTGAGAAGTGCTTTGGAGGGGAGTTTTAAATCAGAAGGCCCTGGTTATTCTGATTGTGTTTGTTACCAAGCATATAAATTCTATTTTATTTTACATTTTATGCTGACTAAATTAAACTTTTGAAGCCATAAACTTTCATTTTAAAAATAAGCATTTATAATTTTAAGTTGTAGGATGAAGCTCTGTAGAAACGGTTATAACTCTGCATCTTTATTTTGTCCAAAGTTAGACACACGTCTCCGGTTTTTGAACTTTCTCTAAGCATGGTGATTTAAAATAGAAAAATAAAACATAAAAGCCTTACAAAAAAAACATGTTGGCAGCTAAATTGGCTGCATTTCAGGCTTTACCGTCTGACTGGAGCTGCAGTAGCTCCGTTCTCACTGCTGTAGTTGTCCAGTTTAACACAACAAAAGCTTAAGAATGTTTAATAAAGGATGTGATAAAATGATTGAAACAACAGTTTTTATGAGGGATTTCATCATATAGCTCACTACATGTAATTTAAGTCAACACTTTTAATGCAGCGATGGTTCAGGCTTGTAGAAAACTGTTCTGTTTTTTTCATGAAAGATCATCAGTGACTTGTTTTTATGCTGTTTTAGCATTAAGGCTGTGGTACACATCATGTAGTCAATGGCAGTTACGTGTTTCCTGCCCCTGTGCTGACTTTATTTTCCTCTTTCTTTCAGTCAAGCCTGGCATTCGCTACAGAGAATTAGGAAACATCATCCAAAAACATGCTCAGGCTAACGGCTTCTCTGTGGTGCGAAGCTACTGTGGCCACGGCATCCACAGACTTTTCCACACTGCTCCAAATGTCCCACATTATGCCAGTGAGTAGCCGCTTGGTCGTCATCAAACATGTTTGAAAGTGTTTCCACAGCCTTTGACCCGACGATCTGCGCTGATTCATTTCCCAGAAAACAAAGCAGTTGGAGTCATGAAGCCCGGTCACGTGTTCACCATCGAGCCCATGATATGTGAAGGTGAGTGAGCAACGTAAAGGGTAAATACTGGGGCGCTACTGTGTGGTAGCAATAGCTCACTGTCCACTTCATTAGGTACACTTTGTTAATGCTGTGTAGACTCGCTTTTGACCTGCCCTAAATCTGCATAGGCTCGACAAGGTCTTGAAAATATTCCTCTTTGCACACAGTTACTGCAGATTTTGTCGGCTGTTCATCCATGAGGTGAATCTCTTGCTTCAGCACATCCCAAAGATGCTGTTGGATTGAGATCAGGTGACTGCAGAGGTCACCGAGGTGCAAGAAACCAGTTAAGATGATTTGAGCAGTGGGATGTAGGCATGGTTTTAGGAAAAGATCTGATTACGATATTTCTGGCAGATATTGCTATTTCAGTTCAGTTTAAGATTTTTTTCAGCTCAAGCTTCAGTGAAACATTCACTGTGTTTACAGTACAGACAACAGTAAGGAAATCAATGATCAAAAGCACGTAACACGTTATTCCTCATCTTATATTGATAAATAATTTATTATTATTTAAGAGATACTCCAACTTCTACTCCTAAACAGGCTTTGTGTTGTTGACCTGCTTACAAGCACTTCCACGGTGGAGATGTGACGCTCGCAAACGAGTTGACTCTTTTGAACGGCTCTTAGGTGAACAATGAGAACCAATTCACATATGAGAATAAGCCGTTCATTTGCAGGGCATTCTTAAATGCAAATTGCCTGCAAAGTTTTAAATTTGTATGTGCAAAATAATGGACACAACAGATCCTGGTCAGTCAGCTGTGCTGCAAAAAATTGCAGCTTTGGCGATCACATGATTGCATTGTCTGAAATTGCGGTTTCGATCTGAAAACATTAAATCTTGAGCCCTTGTATGATTGATAATAATACTCAATTAGAATGAAGTGTTGAAGAGGGTAGAGCTGGGCAAAAATTGATTCATGTGAATTATTTTCTGCAGAAGATTTAAAAAATTAAAAATCGAGATGTTTTTTGATGCCTTAGTCCAATTGCAAGTAGTTGCAACTTTTTAAAAAAATTACAATTTTCATGATGGTCGGCCTTGTAGGGTTTGCACAAGCACTTTTATAGGCTTGTATTTGTTATTTAAGTAGATTAAATAATGATCAGAGAGTTTCGTGCTAATACTGTAAAAATACCTCAGCCTTTTAGTGTTCATGTAGACAAACCTGCCTACGTTTATACTACATAATCAACCTTTTATGACCCAGACTTTGACTTTAGGAGGGAAACACTTAGAGAACATAAAGGCAAAACTTGATTTGTTTCATTTTATGTCACTGGGAGTTTTGTTTCCTTTTAGGGAGGGAAAAATCGATTAAAATCGTAAATCGAGTGTTGTGGGAAAAAATCAGGGATTTTATTTCTAGGCCATATCGCCCAGCCGTACAAGAGGGGCCGTGACACCACCATCAGCAGCAGCCTGTGCCGTTGATTCGAGGCAGTATGGATCCATTTTCCTGTCAAATTGTGACCTACCATCTCAATATAGATGCAGAAATCCAGACTCAGAAAACCTAGCAACATTTTTCCAGGTTCTTATTGTCCAATTGCACAGTTTTAGTCTGGTAGAGCATGGTCAGGTGTTGGAGGTCCATAATAAAAACTAAAGTAATTTTTCAGAAATTTGTATTATTATATTGCATCGTTACTTTATATAATATACTAACATCAGAGTGTAGCAGTACGACCCATAAGGTTATTGTGGGGGGCAAAAAAGCAACCGAGTACTTATTAACCTAAGTTTAATTTTAAAACATGATTAGATCATACAGATGATTATAACCCTGTATAAACGATCATACCCAAAGGTCAGCACAGCGGTACACAATTCAGTTATAAAATTGTCAAAACTTCAAAACTGCTTTGTTTTTTTTCTTGGCTTAGTTGAAATGTAGCTGATTGTGTTCAATGAGTACATAATGTCATCCTGAATCCAGTTGAAATAGAATCTTGGCCAACGTTGTGCTCTTGGCAAATATATGGTCGTCCAAAGTACCCATACCATATCTTATCATCATGAAACTGGTGGTTTACAACCAATCAATCAATGAGTCCACAGCAGCAGGTTGTTTACACCGAGGATCTTAGGGGGCTTACAAAACAAGAACCAGAGACGAGTACAGGAGCAAAAATGAAGAGGAAAGGCATATATTGAGAGATGAGTAGGGCTGAACGATTTTAGAAAATAATCTAATTGCGATATTTTTCCCCAATACTGCAATAGCGATTTACTCTGCGATTGTTTTAATGTTCCTCATCTTATGTATTCTTAAACAAACATAAGCAGTAGATCGTTTTATAGTATAACCCAATATGACATTACATCAATCTAAGGATAAAAGATTTGAGAAAAAGTGGAGAAATGAAGAACAGAAGCAAAATAGGTATGATATGTAAAAACTGGATAAAAAAAATGGTACGAAAGCGGAAAAAAAGTTAACAGGTGCAAAATAGGTATGAAATTGTAAAAAAAAAGGGCAAAAAAATTCAAAAGTGACGAAGGGAAATTTATAGAGCAGTAAAATTGGGATTAAATTTCAAAAACCATGTAAAAATTCCAAACATGGTCTGACAGTGGCAAAAAAAAAGAATGGGAGCAAGATAGGCATAAAGTTGTAAAAACTGGGTTAAAATAGGCATGAAATTGCAAGAAACTACATCACAATGCCAAAATGTTCAACCCATTTTGGGTTAGAAATATTGCACTGTCTGTGATTTGAAAATTACAACAAGCCATATTGTGATTTAATCTAATTTGTAATTAATTGTTCAGCCTTAGTGATGAGTAGTGTAGTGTGCCCCAATGAACAATAACAAGGCCTTTCTAGGACGCCTAACCTCTCAGTGATGGCAGGTTTATGGAGTGTGTTTTTTTTGTCCTGCCTCCTATGATTATTTTTCCTTCACTGGGAGTTCTGCAAGTGCACCAGTCAGGAATGTAAACAAACCGAAGTTGTTGACTTGAGACAAAACAGAAAAAGTTAAAGCTCTGAAAACATCCCAGCCTTTGTGAAGTGTTTAGGAGGAGCTTCCATCAGACTACAGTGTTTAAAGGAAACAGCAGAGAATCCTCCAGACTAAGTGAGAGACTGTTTGCATTTATGATAAAGAGAAGATAACATCCGCCACAATGTTTGGAAAGAAACAAAAGTATGGTACTTAAAATGCAGAATGTTTGTAGTCTTCAGAGTCCATCCTCTCTGTTCCAGCAGTCCTGTAGTCTGTCACGCTTTAAGCCGAGCAGCAGCACAGTGTTATGACTCTGTGGTCACCTAAATCTGACATGGTGACTGTTGTAACTGACCAAAAATCACAAAGTCTAACTGCAGCATCAGAAGTGCCTTGAGCTGTCCAGCTGAACCTCTCCTATTTTTCAAGCCTGAATAGATTATGTTTGAAATAGGGATGTAACGATTACCGGTAAAATGGAAAACTGCGGTAAAATTTCCCACGGTAATCATTATCGTATCCTATAAAAGTTACCGTTATACCGTGTTTGATAATCACAATGCGTCAAAAACGCGCAGTGATGCTGCTCTTTGCCTGGAAATGCCGGAACTATGAGTCTCTTCCTGGATGAAGCAGCCTCATGGGAAGCGCGCATGCACAGTTTGCATTGTTTGGCCTCAGTAGAAGTTAGAGACAGCGGAGATTTTCCTCTGGAAATGGACTCTTAAGTCTGGTTAAATTTTGGATTTTACAAGGTTGTCGAGGGAAAACTGATAGAAGACAGTCACTCTGTTTAAACATGAAGCTGCTGCGAAAGAAAAAGACATGCGTGGCTAAAACTGCCGTAACTCCTCAAGTAAATGAACTGACCGAGCCGTAGAGGTAGAGAGGGAGAGCGAGAAAAGATTCAAAGAGCCATACCTCAGAGAATTACAGGTGGTTTATCAGTGTTTTCTGTCTAAATAAAGTATAAATCTTATAAATAATAGCATTAGGACCACTCTGGAGTGTATTCTTGCCATTATTTGCCGTGTATTTGCCTTATTTTGAAATTGATCGTCTTTTTCCGTCAAAGTTCGTGTTTTATTGATTTAATCGATCGTACTCTGGGAAGATTAGAGGAGAAAATATCGAGGATATCTGCCAGGGAGAGGAGGAGGAGACCAGAGGAGAGTCATGAAGGGGGCTAACTGCTTCAGGGACTATCGTCATTTAAAAAAAAAAGGCCATGAAATGGTCTAATATTGCTAATATGATGAGCTATAACATGGACAGTACTTCTGCAGCCAAACAAAAATCTGTGAGTGTATATAAAATAGTTAATTTATTGTTCATTTTCAGTTGTTTATAAAGAGAATCCTGTTTAAAGTTCAAATCGGTTGTTTTCTTTTCTTGTAATTACACACAGTTCAAGTATTTATAACATAATGACAAATACTTGCTAGAATTGTTTATTTTTATATCTAACGAAAGAATGGTGAAAAATGTACTCAAAGGGCATTTCTAGACACATTTATTGACAAAAAAGACAAAAGGGAACTGTTAAAATTATAATATTAAAGGGGTTAAATGATTTCAATTATGTGTTAAAGTACATTTTGAGCACACTGCAACAATACCGCGATAATAATGATGACCGTGATAATTTTGGTCACAATAACCGTGATATGAAATTTTCATGTCGTTACATCCCTAGTTTGAAACCAAAGCCTCATGTTTGTGTGTGCCTCATGTATGTCTAAGGTGGCTGGCAGGACGAAACGTGGCCCGACGGCTGGACGGCGGTGACCAGAGACGGGAAGCGCTCGGCTCAGTTTGAACACACACTGCTGGTGACGGAGACCGGCTGCGAGATCCTCACCCGCCGCCTGGAGGACAACGGCCGTGCTCATTTCCTCAGCCAAATGTAGGCTGGACGCACCCAAGGACTGGACTTTCCAGACACTGGCAACCCAGCACCTCCGGGTGTCTCACACAAACACACTGCACCCATCCCAGACAAGAGGCCCCCCTCCTAGAGCTCAGTTCAGCGGCTCTTGTTCTTCTTTCAATTAAATATCGGTTCCTCAAATGAAATGGAAGTACTTGAATGTGTCTCAATGAAACATAAATCGTTTTTTAGTCAAATCTATATCATCAGAAGGAAATATGAAAGTATTTATTAGGTTTTGGTTTTGCTTAGTGGCTCGGCTTGATGTCAAGCCTGTACTGATCTCTGGGTGATGAGTCCAGAGTTTTAACCAGCTGGCTAGTTGTTGTCTGTGGTGTGTGGAGCTCAGGGCAAATTCAACTAGTATGCCATGCTTTAGCTTTTTCCTTTTGCCTCTGCTTACCTTATCAGGCGTCTTGATAAACAACCCAGAAATGGAAAAGGAATGGAAAGAACCAGCAATACTAGAGGCAGATGAAGTATTCCGAGAAACTGGATCAGCAAGTCTCAGGTCCAGGTCCGTGACAACTCGTCACCCAAAATGATTAAATTTGGTATCAATAAAGGAAAAGTTCAGTTTTTTTTTAATGGGGTGATTTGAGAGACATAGCAGTAACATGAACTTTAGCCACAGTAGCAGAGTTTAATGCCATGCCAAAAAATCTAAATGGCAATATATGTCATGCTCCTCTATCAATACAGACTTTACAGAACCAAGAGATGTTAACCTTTCACTGCAGTTGGATCAGTTTAATGTCTGTAATCAGGCAGATCCATCTTGTCAAGCTCCAATCTACAAGGATTGTGAATGGCCCAAAGTGGGACGGCCCAATCAGAGGCCTTTAGGGCAGGAAGAAGCGAGAGCTATTAGCAAGACGACATCAGGAAGTGGCTGTTCATACAGAGATTAGCATAGATGCTAACAGTTTCAATAATACTTTTATCAGATCTGGACTACATTTCTTTGTTAATTGATAATGTCACTAAAAACATTTCTTAAAACAGATATTTTGTCTCGACTTCTGAGTTGGCGACTTTGTTCTGCAAATGGCTTACGTTTGTATTTTGCACCGTGGCAGTAGCAACAGCCTACGACATTACCTGATTGGCCCGTAATGAATGTGGCTGACTGGACAATCATCCAATCACCTACAGGATATGCTTTTGAAAGGTTCTGCCCATTCCCATACATGACAATTCCATATATTTCACAGATGTTTTAAAATATTATCCATAGTTTGCAGACAATTCAAATGGTGGCAGTAGAAGCAGAACTACATGCGGGTCACATTTCAAATTTTGTATTTCTTCAAACATCTCTTAAGACCTGAAGTGTTCGTGTTTCTGAGATGTAGCATCCTGTAAGTCTTTGTCTTCAAAAGAGAATTTATTAAAAGGCTTAGTCCCTGTCTGCGGTATACGCTCTGATGCAGAGTTCACCATCTGCAGTAATAAAACGCCATAGCTTTTTACATGATTAGTGAATGTGCTCGAAATTCCCAGCCCTAACAGAGTTCAGCTCTTGACTAAAAGAGCCAGCACAGAAGCTGGAGCCCATTAGGGGTAATTTTTCACTGCATTTAACACAACAACAGCTCCTTTTTCCATGAGAAACCCACTTTGTTTTGGCACACTGCACAGCCTTTCTGCCATATACCATATGTATTCATCATATAGGATATGGTCTGTGGAGGTATAAATGTTGACTACAGCAGGGAGGCTCTGCATGTTGAGAGCTGCAGACTGCAGAATTAAGTACAAGCTGCTGATATCCTTTGTTCCTTACAAGTCCAGACATGTTTTCTGCCCTGTAACATCCTTAATCCATCCAGTGTGACACAAGGCTGTTTGTGTGACATACCTGTATAAACAGGTAATGTGTTTTTTCTCTTGTCCCCCAGTCCCTAAAGCAGGTCCCTTAATGTCTCAGTCAGATGTATGACCTCCATCAACAGGTTTTTCCTGTTTGTACTCGAGTGCAAGTAAGTATTGACATGTATCCAAAGTAGACTGCCTTTACATCTGCTGCAAAAATGTCCCTTTCTTAAAGTTTAGGTGTGTTAGTTCCTCTTGTGAAGTTCACTGCTGGTGGAAGGATACGCAGGCTGTGCTGTGTGCAAAGGAAGTACCAAAACAAAGCAGGTCACTTATGGAAAGTGAGTTTTATGGCCTGTTTTCACCTAAAACTGTGCTGCCGTCTTTTTCTTTTGTAAAGAAACAGAGCTTATCTCTGTCACTGTGGCTAATGCTTGTGCTATTGTGATGTGCCTCATACATCCCCTCTTCAGAAATCCTGAACTATCCTCTGTCAAAAATGTCAAACTTATGAGTCTTACAGAGTGGATGAATTCAAATGACGACATTTTGTGAAAATTAAAATTACAGTCTCATCTGGCTCCTCTTACTATGAAGCCTTTGACCGGTTTGCCTAGATAGTGTGCTGCAGTCTGAAGTTCAGGCAGACATCTTATTCTATTATTAGAATTTGCATTTTTTGGTACAAACTTTTTATTGGACGATGTTGGCTTTGAAAAAGTAAATCTGGGAAGGTGTTGGTAGTTTGATTTTGTTGCTTTTGGACAGAGCCAGGGCAGCTGTGGTCATGTTTTCAGCTGTAGCTCTTAAATAGGCCAAGCCAACATTACCATCAATATAACTGAAAGTCAAGCATTTAGATCACAGGGCTAGTTCCCTAACCTCAACATATCCATTTAAGTCCAAGCAACATCCCATAGACACTGATTTGGGTGTGCAGAAATTTTGAAAACAAACAAGGAGGCGATTGATTGTGTTGTAATTCATTTTTAGACAGTCAAATATTAACAGCCACTTCTCTCTCTCAGCACAGCTAGCTGTTCCTGTTGGACTCTTTGTTCTCTAAAAGCCCATTTTATGCTCTTTTAGCATGAACATGACCGTGAGATCACTTTGACGTGTGAAATTTGGCAGGTTAGTTTAAACATTGTGTCATTTTTCACCCTGTTTTGTCAGGCAGACCAAGAACCTGCCACATGAGTAATACAGCCTCCTGCCCCTAGTTTGGGTTGTAGCTACAGGCCCATTGTTGGACTGTGACCTGGAGATACACAACCGGCCTCAAGCAAATAGCATTGTTTAGCATGAAACAGTTCTGGTGTGTTCTGTGCTGTTAATTAGATATGCCTGCGCTGAAGCTGTATCTGGTGGCACTCGCATATTGACCAGAGTGACGTGTAACGTTAGTTCACTCAGACTTGAGAGGACTGACGGCTAGCGTGAGCCACAATCCGCTTGTTATTGTTGGTGAAAGCTATGTTAGCTTGTTTATTGTTGTGATGTTCAGACAGATTCAAGCCACAGTTCACTGCTTTTTGGTTCATTTGCCTTGTTCGGTTCAGATGGCTTTTA
Source organism: Scarus forsteni (assembly GCA_036419115.1). Lineage (NCBI taxonomy): Eukaryota > Metazoa > Chordata > Actinopteri > Labriformes > Labridae > Scarus > Scarus forsteni. The sequence goes on from JAZDUH010000502.1 coordinate 1,235,062, forward strand.
AACTCGTTGCAAACCCAGCTCTGGTTCACTTGTAAGCTAACCGAGACTCCCTGTTTTCTGGGCAGACCAGTGTTTGGTTCTTTAGTCTGCACCAGAGTTTGTGTGAGCTCACATCACCCCAAAGCAATAGAGCTTTTAGAAGTGGGAGTTTTTTGGTCCTTTAAATTTAGGTGAAAAGGACCTTTGTGTGTTTTACTTGTGTTCTCGTGATAGGGTACTTCTGTGCACAAGACAAAAAGGCATACGGTCCACTCTTCCCTTTGTCACAGCACTAAGAGCTGATAAAAATATCTTGTTCCCCCAACCCCCTAGAACAGACTTAGCAGTGTGATGTCCTAGCAGTGCAGAGCATAGACTGCAGAGCTGTTGACGACACGTGCCAACCACTAAACTGACCAGTTACCTCGTGGTAGGCAGCTGACCAATCACAGCAGACTGGCCAGCACTTTGAACTGGGCCTCAAAGTGCTCCGACTAAGCCTTTCATCAGGCCCATAAATATCCCTCTCAAGGAATCACAGAATTGGACTTTAAGCTCTGAATTTAATACAAACATGGAATATCATGGAAATGCATTGTATGAGAAATACAAATGGAATTTGGGGAAAAAATAAGGATTTTCTGGTCCTTATTCTCAGTCAGGGACTACAGCTGGATCAGGGGTACTGGATATATATATTACTGTTCATTTTTTTAACCAGGAACTATAGTTTCAGCTTTATGCTTTGTATGATCGATCTGTGGGATGATGCACGGACTCTGGCAAACCTGGCTGCTTTGCAAGATTATCGGCCCAGAAAGTGTTTTTTGCTTTTGGAAGCTCCCAGCATAAGTCTCAGAGCGCTTCTTGCTGATGTCAGGAAACAGTTGACATTTGCATTACTCAGTTTACATCTGTAAGGCCATATAAAGTCTCTCAGTGTGTATTGTTTCACAAATTCAACAAAATATGTCCTACCACGGATGGAAGCTTAAGACAAGGAGAAAGCTCCTCTTAAACATGTGGCAGCTCATTTTCGCCTCCAACATTGATTGTCTTTTACAAAATGAACTGCAAAAGTCACGTCCCTTTTTAATTTTGATTGGTCAGGGAGGTAAACTTGACATTGAGGAGTGCAGCGCTGTCTCAGAAGCTGAATGATTATCAACCAAGTGCACTTGGAACGAGGGCGTTTTTCTGAGAAGGTGGAGAAAGATGAACTATGCTGGGTTCATATTGGAAACAAACTACAACCCTGAAAGTTCACAGCTTTATCAGTATTAAATTATTTAATCTGTTAGCCTGTTGTTACTGGGATATCCCATTCAAGAGATTGTTCAGTCTCCATCAGTAAGAAATGGCTCCTTTGCTCAAAGAATTCTTATCGTTGCAAAACATTTGCCCTAATTGGGCTTTAATTTTTAAGTTATTCTAACCCACCATCTGTTGATTCAGCGAGGAGGGTAATCGGCTGGTTCCTAAATGAAAACTTACCTTTAGATGCCTCTAAATCCTGCACCACTACTCTAATGGACAGGCATGTGGGCTATATGGAGTTTTTTTAAACTTTGAAGCAAAATTATGACCTTTCCAAAAATGTCGAATTTACATTTGACTGTATTGTATCAAGAGTTCATGTCACCTGTTGGATCCAGTCGCAGCACTCATACCTAAGTGTTAAATGGAGATTGTGTGTTTACAAGTGCACAGCTACACGGCGTTAGAAGCTGAACATAGCAGCGGTCATTGTGTCTTAACAGAATCTAGTTTGGTGTCCAGAATGATCACATTGAAGCTCAAAGTCCAAACAGTGTTGAGCTTGTTAATCCTGCTTTGAGGAATACTGAAATGTCTCGTGTCTCCAATAGCCCTGGTGTAGCAGAACGAGCCTTAATGTGTGAATCTAGAAATTAAAACTTGCCGGGTAAATAAAGTCATGTCAAGTGATTCAGATCAACAGTGAACGTTCACGTTGATGTGGGGATTTTCCTGGTGCAAGCAGCATTCATTTCTACATTTTCAGAGGACTTATGTGATTGCAGTTTCTCTGCCATCTTTGTATTTCTTCTAATGGAGTAATAAATGACTCTTGTGTATCTGTGTGGGTGAGTTTCTTCCTGAGTATATGAGAGTCTGTACTTGTGTGGGTAACTGACATTTGTAATTAGATTACACCAACATGGTTATCAGGGAGTGTTTAAGTTGATTTTGGTTCATTTAGATAGTCGACATCACAGCATATTTGTGAGCATCAGTGTAAGAGAAAACAGTCCTCTCCCCAGAATGTGCAGATTTAAAACTTTAATGCTAAGGCTAACAAACTGAAGTCTCTTAAATATCACAAATTGTTGGAAAATGTATCAGTCAATGGCCCCGTTTACATGGGTAGTTTTCCTCAATCTGATTGAAATCAGCTGGATTAAGTGAATCTGATTCGATCTGTATACATGAACTTTGAGTAAAGAGATCCACGTTCAATCCGTGTTTGCATGGCCCCAGCTGAATCCGATGTATTGTTTTTTTGACATGCGCAGAAGGTCACTCTGCCACTACCTGCAAATGTGTAAGAGAAGAAGAGGTGCACTTCCTGCTTCCTGTTTACCTCTGGAAAGATGGATCTACGTCGTGTTTTGTTGGGGTTTCTATTAAAATGTTTGTTTCCGCCACCGTCCAAATCTTCTGTTTGTTTGGGCATGCTCTGCGTACATCACTACGTGCCTCTTACGTACTACAGAGCACCAGCACAGACCGAACAATCCTCTTTATCAACCCAATCCACTCCACTGAGCTGTTTACATGAAGCATGGAGCGGAGTATCAATCGGCGTAGACTACCTCTTACAATCCAATCCGAAATACAATCAGATCCGGGTGAATCAGATTGGCTAAGGTGTTTACATGAGACATTTCTAATCTGATTGACCTTTCAGTCTGATTGCAAATAGGATTTTTTGACCCATGTTAACGGGGCCAATGCTGCTAATTAAATTTAAAAATATATTGAACTAAATAACTAGAATCAGATTGTTGTCTGTTCTGTAAAAGACGTAAAGAACGTGCACTGGCAAAGGTGCCAAGCACAGATACAGGCTGAATCACCTGGTCAGATATCAATTAGCTCAAAATCATCCTGCCATCAATCTAAGAGTGTAAATGAACTCAACATATTATGTTTACTCTACAGGGAGAAATCTATCATTTAAATGTTGGCTTTTTTCATAATTTTGCAGGCAGCTCGTTGGCACAGCAGATACTGCATGTCCACACAGGAAGAAGGTTTTTGGTTTGATCTCCTTGTCATTGGTCACCCAAGCCGGGTTCGATATTAATGCGTTTTTACACTACCGCATGACAGACCACAGCAAAACAAGATATAAGATAGTTTTACTTCTGCAAGGTCCTTCCCAGGCAACTTTGAAGATGCACAAAGAAAAGAGCAACAACTGCAGCCCATCTAAGATGCATCATGGTCAAGTCCCTGAGCATTCAGAGAAGTCTGAATTAATCTGGGGAATCAAAACAGAATGCTGAAATTTAAGGCAGAGCACTGAGAAGGAGGTCTGATTTTTTTAATCTTGTCAAAATTAAAAAAAAAAATTCTAAGCATTTTGACTTTAATCCTATAATTCTAAATAGTGGATATTGGAGGCTAGCTGACATTGGGTGAGAGGTGGGTTACACCCTGGACCAGTTGCCAGCCAATTACAGGGCCTCATAGAGAGAAGCTCACACTTATACTATACTTAAAGGATAACTTCGGTTCCTGCAGCTTTTACATTGTTTATAGAATGAAGAACAACAATATACTCACCCAGAAGGCTTTCCTGATGCAAACAGTGCTTCGGGAGATATTTAGATCCAAAATCGAGCGGCGGACATCGATATAATGGTAGCCTGTAGGGCATGGATCGCCGCTCCTAAAAACTGCATTAATCGTCCAAAAACTCATGTTTTTCACCAATATTCCATCATGATTCACTCCGAATGGACCGCCATTGCAGCCTGTGTCTCTCCACAGAGCGCTGTGTGGCTGAACTGACGAGTTTGTTTACATGCCCTTTATGATCGCAGATCGCTCTCATGTTCAGGGGAAGACCGGCAGCTACAAATCGACTTTCTGCTTCCAGTTTTGTGCAAAATGGACGAATATCTATGGGATGAAGATGTTGTGGAGGAGGACTTTGAATATGATGGATGTCCTTACAGTTTGGGGCCAGATTATACAGATAAGGAGCTGATAGAAAGGAGGAAGCGATCGCAACGCTCCAGAGAGTACTGCGCATGCGCGAAGGGCATGCAAACAGACTCGTCAGTTCAGAGGTTAGTTCAGCCACACAGCGCTCTGTGGAGAGACACAGGCTGCAATGGCGGTCCATTCGGAGCGAATCATGATGGAATATTGGTGAAAAACACGAGTTTTTGGACGATTAATGCAGTTTTTAGGAGCGGCGATCCATGCCCTACAGGCTACCATTATATCGGTGTCCGCTGCTCGATTTTGGATCTAAATATCTCCCAAAGCACAGTTTGGATCAGGAAAGCCTTCTGGGTGAGTATATTGTTGTTCTTCATTCTATAAACAATGTAAAAGCTTCAGGAACTGAACTTTTCCTTTAAAGGGATACACCCAACTTTTTCATTTTCATGTCTTGCCTCAGTCCCAGGTTCATGACAGGCAGACACCGTTCTCTTGACTGTGCGTGCAGTTACGTAGGCAAGGCTGAAGCTCACCCACTGCTAATTAGCTTAGCTCAAACACTGGGGGTCAATGGGTATTGTTTGCCTTCCTCTGCTTAGAGTCATCAGATAAACTCTTCAGCATCTCAACACAGTCCTGTGTGCTTGTTACTTATTCTTTACTGCGTTATGTCAGGTTATCTATTTGCATACCTCATATCTTGTATGTCGACAAGTCCGCAGTGGTTTGTGCTAGGCCTGAGCTCAAAATATCTATCTGGCAAAATATCGTCACGCACTCCTTCGGGATACGTGTATCGGTACAGATTCTACAGAATCAATACAGCCTAAATATTTTGACAGTTGTTGTCAATAGACTTAAGCGAATGTTAACAATGGTACAGTTCAAGGTAGAAGACGAGCTACGAAATGATGGATATGTTCTAAATTTTAACTTAGGTCTACCATCTTTGATCTGAATTTATGTCTCTTAATGTGTAGAGCCATTTAAACTCATCCTTATTCTTTTTCTTATAAGAAAAACCAAAACTTGTCCAAAATTTTGGGTAAAGGGTAGTCATTGTTCACAATTTACGTGTATCGTGATTCGTATCGTATTGTGGCCTTAGTATCGGGATGCATATCCTATCGGGAGGTTGCCTGAAACACCCAGCCCTAGTTTGCGCATGCACCCTGTGGTTCAGTTTGGTATGTATTCTCTTGCAAATTTCGTAAATTGCTATTCTTAATCTAAGAATACAAAACATAACAGTAAAAAAAAAAAAAAGCGAGTCACAACAAGCACACAAGGACTGTTTTGAAATACTGAAGAATTTTATTTGATGACTGTAGACAGAGGCAGGCTACTGCTACCCATAGACTCCCAGTGTTTGGGCTAAGCTAATTAGCAATAAGGGATGTCCTTCCCTTTCTTGGTCCATCTGCATGTCAGTGACTTGGAAGTGAGGCAAGACATGAAAACAAAAAAAAAAATGTCATATCCCTTTAGGGAAGAATTAGAGCGACCAGTTAATCTCAGGAGCCTGTTTAAGTCTGTGGGAGACAAGCCTTGCAGACACGGAGAGTCAAAACTGTTTGCTGAGCTGCCCTTTCCAAACGTTTCAATGAACGATATTAGCTTAGGTTTCACACGCCCCCAACTTCATCAGGCTTTGACGTCCATTTCGCTGATGAAAGAACTCAAAAATGTTCCGTTAACAACTACCTAGAGATGACACTTGGTTGTTTTTGGTTTCCTCTTTTAATATTCATGCAGTCGAGATCAAAGATGTATCAAAATAATCTTGTTTTTCCTCTGTTTTTCTTCACACAATGTTTCTTGGGTGCTGAGGCTTTCCTTCAGGGGGAAACGCTGATCAAAGTCGTCTGATAGTGCATTGTTCAAATAAAACAGACATGAACAGTGAATCAGAATTATTTATTCATGTGAGCAGGGTAAACATGGAGAGAGAGGGATCCTGGTTCTCCTGTACTTCTCTGCATCTAGAGCTGGAGGACGACCCGAATGCTGAAAGAGGGGAAGAAGATGAGTAACATCACATAACGTACGACAGGCTGAACAAGTGAAGACACAGAACATTTTAACCCCGAGTGTCCTCAGACTTTTAAAGCCTCCAAACTTCATCCTCAACAGAGGGCAGCAGTGATGCAAAAGGCCCGGGACAGACAGAATCCAGAGGGACACCAGCGCTCTACATACATTTACATAACAAACAGCTTCAAGAGAGTGATCTTAAATCAGAGCTTACCATTTCCCAGCATGCATCAGATCAAAACCATCAGTGATTTTCTCAAAGGGCAGAGTGTGAGTCACAAACTCATCCACTTTGAGCTTCTTGTTCATGTACTCCTCCACCAGTTTTGGGACACTTTCCACACTCTTGTAGCCTGGGAAAATGCAAATATCACATAAAAATATAAAGTGAGGCCCATGAAGCTGTTGTTATAATCTTACACCAGAGTTTTAGTCCCTTCTTTCATAAAACAGTTTCCCAGGTGCCATGAGAAGGCAAACATAATAAAGTTACACAACTAAGCCTATATTGAAGTTTATAAGTAAGTTTTATGACAGGCTGGTCCCAGCTGGACTAATTAATATTAATTAAACATAAATATTTGCATAAGAACTTTATTTTCTGAGTGTTTTATATGTTTTAGCATGTTCCTGTGTTTAAATTAAACATCAGCCAAGGCAGGATGTATGATGATTTTTTCCATCCATGTCAGGCTAACAGGGATGTCGAACTCCAACGATGGAGGAGCCAAAATTTTAAAAACAGGTCATACATTAAAAATACACTGTTTTGCCCAAAGTAATCGCTCACCAATCCAAATAATCAGAATCAGGTGTATAAAATCAAGCACCTGGTCATGCAGACTGCTTTTACAAACATTTGTGAAAGAATGGGTCGCTCTCAGGAGCTCAGTGAATTCCAGCGTGGAACTGTGATAGGATGCCACCTGAGCAACAAATCCAGTCGTGAAATTTCCTCACTCCTAAATATTCCACAGTCAACTGTCAGCTGGATTATAAGAACGTGGAAGTGTTTGGGAACAACAGCAACTCAGCCACCAAGTGGTAGGCCACGTAAACGGAGCGGGGTCAGCGGATGCTGAGGCGCATAGTGCGAAGAGGTCGCCAACTTTCTGCAGAGTCAATCACTACAGACCTCCAAACTTCATGTGGCCTTCAGATTAGCTCAAGAACAGTGCAGAGAGCTTCATGGATGGGTTTCCATGGCCGAGCAGCTGCATCCAAGCCTCACATCACCAAGTGCAATGCAAAGCGTGGATGCAGTGGTGTAAAGCACGCTGCTACTGGACTATTGAGCAGTGGAGACGCGTTCTCTGGAGTGACGAATTGCACTTCTCCATCTCACAATCTGATGGACCAGTCTGAGTTTGGCGGTTGCCAGGACAACGATACTTGTGGGACTGCATTGTGCCAAGTGTAAAGTTTGGTGGAGGGGGTTTTATGGTGTGGGGTTGTTTTTCAGGTGCTGGGCTTGGCCCCTTAGTTCCAGTCTAAGGAACTCTGAATGCTTCAGCACACCAAGACATTTTGGACAATTCCATGCTCCACCTTTGTGGGAACAGTTTGGAGCTGGCCCCTTCCTCTTCCAACATGACTGTGCGCCAGAGCACAAAGTAGGTCCATAAAGACATGGATGACAGAGTCTGGTGTGGATGAACTTGACTGGCCTGCACAGAGTCCTGACCTCAACCCGATAGAACACCTTTGGGATGAATTAGAGCAGAGACTGAGAGCCAGGCCTTCTCATCCAACATCAGTGTGACCTCACAAATGCTCTTCTGGAAGAATGGTCAAAATTCCCATAAACACTCCTAAACCTTGTGGACAGCCTTCCTAGAAGAGTTGAAGCTGTTATAGCTGCAACGACCGACGTCATATTGGACCCTATGGATTAGGAATGGGATGTCACTTAAGTTCATATGTGAGTCAAGGCAGGTGAGCAAATACTTTGGCAATTTAGTGTTTGTTTTGAACAGCCAGACTGCAACAACCTTTCCTAGAGAAAAAGAAAATTTGAAAAGAGATCTCAAAAATGTTTCATTTGTTTTTCCTGGACAGCTATGAGATCTGCAACACCAAACTGAAAATAAGGCTTATAGCTCCTGTGTCTCGTCTTTTTCTCCTGAGCAATAAGATTCACTTCATCTCAATTTAGTCTCCTTTTAGGTTTTAGAGGAGACCTCAACAAGCTCTAATCTGTTTCTCAGCACTTCTCAACTACTGTGTCTGTTTGTGATCTCAGGCAGAGAACACAGAAGCTCTCTCTATAAACTCAGTCTGCTCTCATCCCAGCTCAGTTCATTCATCTAATACTGAGCTCAGACGGAGAAAATGAAGAGCTCTTTACAAGCTGTCTTCGTTATCGGACAAACTTTATTGTAATCCACATATATTTTTTAAATTATATAGAATCAGTTGATTGACAATGTATCATTGTATGCTGCAAAGGCCTTCTGATTTATATTTTTCAAAAATTATTAAGAATTTTAAAGGTGCTATGAGGAGAATCTATTACCGGCGACATTAAGACTCTGCTACCCACGCAACAGCCTGTAATGTGGCTAATAAATGTGCTGCGTTCCAGTAACCTCGGAACTGGGAGTGACATCATCTCCGACTCTTCAGCGTTCCAGTTGAAGTCGGAAAAAAACATGCCGATCTACCAGGCTATTGTTAGCTGTTGTTAGCACGCCCTGTGTTGTTGTTCACAAATATCACATGAAGAATGTGATTATCACTATGGCAGCATTTTTGTAAATATAAGTCTAGCAATACTATGTATACAGCTGATCTAGAGCGACACACCCCAGTCAGAAGTGCAAATAAATTGATTATTACAGGAGCTAAATAACTGTTTACACTGGGGGCATCCATCTTTGATTGTCAACTCAGGGGTGGCGAGGTTTCACCGAGTTCCCAGTAGGAAATTCCAACTTCATGGAACGTCCCAGTTGCAGTTTCCTACTCGGAACCCCGAAATTCCTACTTCTGACTACAACTTGAACGCACCAAAAGACGTGACCCAAGCCAAAGCGTGTGTTTGTTGTGATGCTAATGAATGCAGCTCGGACCTTCCTCAGAACTCTGCATTGCTTTACAACTTCTTTTTTCAACAACTTACAGGATGCAACGCAATGAGGTAATGTATCTCTTTCTAGTTACGTAGCGGTAGTTTTTGATGTGTGACAACAAGCAATTTTTGGAAAACTTAGTAACGTAGTTTTGTAGCCGGCTATATATCGCTACTTACAGCCCGGTGCTCTAAGACGTGTCTGAATAATATAAATTTGCTCTCATTTTAATTGTCTTGTTCCTGAAGTTGGGTATCCAGGCCAGTCCAGCCCTGTCCGACCCGACCGTGAAGCTAAGGAATAGCATTTATAGATAACCTATTTAGATGCTATAAAACTCATCTTAAAGTGTGAATTTCGATCAAGCATATATCTAAAAGTGAGACTTTTTTGTAATTACTTAGAAACTCCTCACAGTCCCTTTAAGAATTCCATTGCACGCTATTCGGCTTTAATAATGAACCACATAATACATATTGTAAAATATAACCAGCCATTTATAAGTAAGTTAACAGCAAACTACCATTTCAGCATTTCAGCTGTATCTAAATGTAACTGCCAGTACCTCAGACCATCAGTGGTGTCATTGAAGTACATTCATCTGTATATCCTCATGAAGTCCTAAGTGACATTTTTGTCTGACAATAGATCAGCCCACGTAAAACAAAGAGGGTCACATGATTGAAGTCTTACATTAGCATCAGTGCCTTGGAATATTTTATTTGTATTTGTGTTGGCTGTGCAGATGGAGAGTGTGCTTGGTCGGTAATCAGGAGGTTGCAGGTTTGAGCCCAGCTCTTTTCACTTGTGATGCCTTATTTGACATACTGTGCTGAAATTTGGAGAAATGCATATAAAATGGACCTAGATCCAATAATTAAACTACAGAAAAGAGCTATTAGGTTAATAAATGAAGTTGGGTATCGTAATCCTACAAATCAGCTTTTTATAAGATCACATACATTAAAATTTATGGACATTGTATATTTTAAAAACACTAGAAATTATGTTTCGAGTAGTAAATAAGAAAAGTCCTGTTTCAATTCAAAAAATGTTTAAGCTAAGGCAGGACAGTTATAACTTAAAGTGATATTCCGGGATGGAACAAGTTGGGTCCTATCACAAGGTTTAGGGCAGAAATTACCTCTACAGCAGTGTTTATGTGCAGCAGAAGCCCAGGGCGCCCGCACCAAACCCCCCCTCCCTGCTCCGGTCCTGCTCGTTTGCCGATTCCTCTGCACTCAGACGGGGCCATATTTTACTTGACCAAAAACACAAATAAACGGACTCCCACCGAAAAAATCTGATATCGGTCTGCATTCACGCTTTATTTAGAGAATTTTCAGTGCGTTACTTTCACACAAAAACACCGCTAAATAAGGCTCTAGTTCTCATAGCGCCGTTAAACGGCCTCCGCTGCAGAGCCTGTGGCTCTGCGGCTAGAGCCTTATTTAGTGGTGTTTTTATGTGAATTATTCAGTTAACCCTATGACGGAACAGGCCAGGCTAAAATAAGCCTTGGGGCTTAAGCCTTTCTCTTTTTCGGTTGCCGTCTGTTTTCTCTTTTCTTTTGTATAAACAATGTTTTTATTGTTTTGTTTTTAGACCGAATTAAAGCATTCATTCATTCATTCATTTTTGGTGACACCTGGCTTTGTACTCACATATTGCTCCATTGTAACTCCAGTATTTCTCATTTTCTTCTCCAAAGGAAAAATAAAACAGCCACTAGAAACACTTCATTAAGATTAGCAAAGTATCTCCATCAAGTCTCGAGTATGACTCCCTCTAATTATTCAGTCTCACTTATTTCCCCAAGTGAATTTTAGGAGAAACAGAGGAGAAACATTTTAGACAAAATAGAAACAGAAATAAGGCTGAGAGGAGAATCTCAAATTGTCTCCTGAGCAAGCTCTGAGCAGTAAAATTTCCTTTCTTTTCTCAATAACAATGAATTAAATTTTTAAAAAGCTCTTCAACAATTATAAATGAGAATGTTTGTATTATGACCAAGCTGAAGAACATTTTTAAAAAAACAAAAACAAATAAATGATCTGTTTTCAGAAAAAAACAACAAAAAAGGTTAGTCTTTTCTTGTCCTATTGTTGAAATCTTAAATCATGCAGATCTATTTTACCAAGCCCTGATCTTCTACAGTTCATGGCCAAAAGATAGACGGCCCATCACGCCACAAGATATTTCAAGCCATACATCATATGTCAAAGTCATAAGGCCTCAAGGTCACCTTTTGTTTTTAACAATATCTTGTATATGCTTCAAAAGATTTCCATCAAACTTGGCACAAATGTTCGTTTCATCTTGAGAATCAAGTGAGACCATTTAGAAGATAATTTTGTCTAATTCATGTTTTTTTATGTAATAATGCCATTACTTATTTTTTATTCCCTTTTCATTACCTCCGCCAAGGAGGTTATGTTTTTGGGAGAGTTTGTTTGTCTGTCCGTCCGTCCGTCTGTGAACAAAATAACTCAAAAAGTTATGGACCGATTTGGATGAAATTTTTAGGAAATGTTCAGCATGGGAAAAGGAAGAACTGAAGAACTTGATTTTGGTGTTGATCAGGATCAGCGTCTGGCTGCCATGGCGAAAAATGTGATTTTTGTGAATAACTACTGAACTAAAATAGATATCATTATGAATCCAGTTGTTAATGGTATGTTTTCATGGTAAAGGAATCTAAATATTTAGATGAAATAAAGGTAGGAGTAATATTTATGGTCAAAATGACGATATGGCTGAGGACTGAGGAGGACTGGCGGAGGTCTGCGCTCTCCGAGTGCTTTCTAGTTAATTTATGCTTCAGTTTTACTTTCTGGCATTTGATTCATCTGCTCATCATGTTACACTTTAAATCTTTCTTATAGGTTATCTCTTTTATATTTATTTTTATTTTATCTCCTTATGTTTGTTGTTCTTTTGTATTCTGTCTGTTTTTTTTTTTTTCAGATTTTTATTTATCTGATTATTTAGTTATATTCTTATCTTCTGTTTCTGCTTCTAGGTCCTTTTATTGCTTTTTTCTTTTCTCAATCTGACTTTATGTTTTTAGTTTTTAGTTTAGTTTGTGTCATTACTGCCTCCTGTGACGTGGGCCGATGCAGGTTGGTGTGGTCTTGGTGTTTCTGGCCCCATGGGTTTGGGGCCTCATGTGTTTTTGTGTTAGTGACTGGGCCTGGATTGTTGTGCCCATTATTTGATTCTAGGTTTTCTTCAAGCTCCATGAAATTCCCTCCCCTCCATGAGCACAGCTGATCTGAAGGACACCAGAAGCGCTGATGCTCCCCTTAGGTCTTTATAGATTTGAACTTTGCTTTTTGTTTGTTATTTCCTTTTATGCTGAAGATCTTTGCTTCGTCTTCTGGATGTTTCTGTCTGGTTGTCAAAGCACTTTGTAAACTTTTTTTTTAAATAATCACATTTTTAAGGTGAAAGGTCGACAGATCACAAGTTAAGGTAAGGTCATAATTTCTGTCATATTATTTAAAGTTTGCACAAATGCCCATCATGTCACAAGAATAGAGTGATTTGACTTTGGTAGTTGTATAAAAGTTGCCAGGTCAGCTTATTGTAAGTCACTTTGGGCTTCTTTATTTGAAAAGTTGTAAATGTTGTTTTTTCTTTTTTTTTTTGGGGGGGGGGGGGGGGGGGGGGTAACTCTACTATCAATATAAACAATTCAGAAGTTACACAAACTATTTTGTCGGACTCTAAACACAATTGTAAAATTTACTGTAAAAAGAGAAGCAAAACTGATGTTTTCATCAAAAAAATGATCCATATAGACAGAATTAATTTTATTTTGAATCCAGCTTTTGTTTTCACCATCAGAAAGCTGTAGAGGATCAATATAAAAATTAGATAAAAGCCTGAAAATGTCTGTTTGGTTGCAACAATCAAGGTTAGACAGAGTGTTCAGTGATAACAGAGTTATAAATAACAGAAGCCCCTCCCTTCACTTCTGTATAAAGAAAGGGATGTTGAATAAGTTAAGGAAATTGAGTAAATGAAGAGACAAATTAGAAGAAAAAAAATGTTACTGTGATACTTAAGTATAATGTAGACATAAAACCAAAATACCCTTTATGTAGATTTTTCTCTTCCTTTTTTTAAGTGATACATTTTGTTTAAATAATTAGAGGTTGCTTGTTTTGGGCTTGTTTTTTTTTTATCAAAAATCTGGCAACATTGTCTTTCATGCCACACTCTAGTGGCCACAGCAGTGGACTCACATGGACATGAAATACAGGAGGTGGTGGCCCCTTTTATTAATGTGCATGTGTGAGTGACAATGTTAGTTCATTTTCTGTTGTTTTAAATAGTTTAAGATATAAGTTATCTTGTGTTTTGTGTTCTGATTTGTTAAAGTATGCATGAAGCTAAATAATTTGCACTTATTGCTTGCACTGAAGGACATATCTGATCAATGGTTTTGATGCATGTCCAGTGTTACCACTGGGTGGAAGTATAAGCTAGACAAAAGGGGTGATAATGGCCTTTTGGATGGAAAGTGGCCATAACTTAACTTGTAGTTTGTAGACTTGGTTGAGCCTTTTAGACTTAATTTTATACATTTGTATGATATTAAATAGGAACAACATTTAAAGGTGTAGTCAGAAATCTTCTAATCTTTTAATCTAATGCACAATTTGTCAAAATCACCGTATTTCTCCTCTCCATCCACAAGATGTCACCACTGACAGCATGTTGAAAAAAAAGAGCGGTTTCAATACACAGCCTTGGCTCTGAATTTCAGCAGGTAAATACTGTGGCTTGGGCGGAGACACCAAAACAGGGTACCCCCCCCACCCCCCCCACCCCACCCCCATCCAGGGGGCGATCATACTCATGCACAGATCAGACAGAGGGGGGAGGGGGAGTCGTAAGATGTGTAGCGCGCGCAGTTAGCGAAAGAGAGAGATACAATAGGTGCAGTAGCAATGGCTGAAAAACAGCCCAAAAGAAAAAGGTCAGAGGAGTAAAAAGTGAAAAAGAAGGGCTATGACCATGAAAGAGCAAAGACCCGGGTCAACATTGGTGTTGCTTTCCGACGGTGGAGGGAACTCCGCCAATTGAAATACCTGAAAACGGACGCGGATGTCGCCGTCTTTCTGCTGGACAGGTAAACAGCATTAGCTTTGTGGTGCTTCACATAACAGTAACAGCCGTCAGGCATTCATCTTATTGTCTAATCTGCCAGAATGTACTGTTGTTGTGATGTTATCAATAATGGCAGTCCAGTTGTGGCTACTATTGTCTGAAGGGTCAGCTACGCAGTTTCTACGGCCGTTTCCATGATGATGCACGTCCATCAGCTTTCAGGGGTGGAGCCAGGGGTAAGGTATGAAGGGAGAGGCGGGTCTAAATTTGTTTGTAAACGACTGCTCCACTCGTTTTCTCCCACATCGCTGACTACACCTTTAAGTCCTGAAAATTACAGGACAGGCTGTGAACAGCCAACTCTTCATCCTAATCAGTCCCCTGAACCTTCTGACAGAGGACAGAAAGTCCAGCAGTAGCACACCCATGTCAGCGCATGCAGAGTTTCACTAACAGGAAGTGAACGCTCAGAAGGTCAAGGACACAGAGCCTTGGTGTTTCTTTGCTTATAAATATGACACTGTGGATACGATGTCTTAAGCTATCTCCTTTGACTTTGCACAGAGGTCTTATCTGAAGACCTGATTATGTTTTAAGGTCTACGGTCAAAAGTCAAGGTACAGCCGTGTTGTGATCTTTGCCTGTAAACTGTGCAGTGTATGTGCTCTTGTGCTTCCTGTGTGAGTGAAACAAACTCAGTGAGGGTGTTTTGCTCTTACTGATCTGTGTCCATCTCTGTAATGCATCCTCTAAATAGAAGAGACACACCAGGATGCAGACTTGAGAGGTTTTACAGGTGGTTTAAGCTGCTGTCATTTTCTACATCCCCAAGAAAAGAACACAACAGCTTTTGTTTGGACCACTCATTTTCAGACAAACACACCCCTGAATGACACAGAAGTACATGTTCATTCATAATTTGAGCAGAAGGAGAGGACAGCATATTAATGATGATTTTGTTAGGCAGAAAATGTGAAAGACACCTGCGATGTGCATCCAAACACTGTCCTTGGAGTGTATACTTTAGGACCTTGAGACTAGCCTCAGATTTAATCGTAGGAGACTTAACTGATCCTCATGTGGCATGTCAGCTTTCACACCAGGTGCGTGTGTATGCAACAATATCACTGCATTTCCCTGCTATCATGGTCTTATCTCACCATTTCAGCTCAGTAAAGAGCTTCGATAGAAAGCAAAGGTAACCTTGCACATTAGCTGGATCAGTCTGATTCAGTGTCTGCAATTATGCAGCTCTATCTTAACAAGCTCCAGTTTACACAATTCGTGCTCAGCCCAAAGCGGGACTGCCTAATCAGAGTCTTTTAAGAGCAGGAAGATGTTAGAGAGACAAGCGATACGACAGCAGGAAGTGGCTGCAGCTAACAGCTACAGCAGCACTTATATCAGATTTTGACTGCGTGTCTTTATTAAATTAATAAAAAACTGGCACATCAACAACTACTGCACACAGCAAAAAGGTTGCTGGTTCCATCCCCGGGTTGGGCAGAACCTTTCTGTCTGAAGTATGCTTGTTCTTCCCGTGCATGCATGTGTTCTCTCTGAGCACTCTGACTTCCTCCCACAGACAAAACATGCTCATTATGCTGATTGGTAACTTCAAATTACCCTTAGGTATGAGTGTGAGCTTGACTAAAATCACTATGTGGCCTTATGATTGGCTTCCAGGGGGTTCGCTGCCTCTTGCCAAATGACAGTTGGGATAGGCTCCAGCATCCCTGCAACCCCAAAAGGGATCATTGGTATAGAAAATAAAATAAAAAAAAAAAACAGTACAAATTCCTGTTCTGACGAGAGTATGTTGTACACACTGGCTCATGTTCTGTAGTGCAGTAGCGCCCGCCTACATTATCTGATTGGCCTGTAATAAATGTTGACTGATGGAAGCATCATCCAATAACCTACTGGATATGTTTCTGAAAGGTTCTGCCCTCCCCAAACACTGTCTATAGGCTCTTTCCCAGATGGTAAATTATACATTCTGTATAACACCTGGTGTGTCAGTATAAAGTAAAAGATGAACCACAACAAATCTCCCAATAATTCACTGGATAACTAACCAATGAAAACTCAAAGTCCATTTTGGCTAAGATTAGCAAATGATTGTGACAATAACAGGCGAGCCTCCTGATCTTGAAATATGTCCTGCAGGAGACGGGCAGCTCTCCTCTGTAAGCTCTGTCTGATGGCATGATCACTGAAATAAAAACAGGCGAGCATGCTGCTCAAATGTTTCCACAGTGAACAAGCTGTAAGCCGTGATGCTTCATAACTGCAAGCCCCGGCCCAGCCATATTAAAGAACATTTAATCTACACGCGAGATACTGTAGATACTGGCATTGATGATGCACTCTGTCTGTGATTAAAGGGCTTCACATGTGTTTTTTTTTAGCAAGAAGCTGCTCCATAGGCTGTGTCAGTGGTGTCTAAATGTCAAAGCCAAGAAACAAAAAAACACCACAACCAGCCAAAAAACACTCTATAAGCTCAAGTCCAATCACCATGTACCATTTTAACTTAACAGCCAAAAGAAATAACAACGTAAACTATTTATCTTTAAAAATCCCCCAAACACTTTTGGTTCAGGGCCAACATACAGTATTTAGCTCTTATTAATCAGCTGCTCATAAGCATACTCATTAGAGCCATTAATGCTAATTTCTTATTAACTACTATTTAGTCTTTGTTCAAACTAGAATTATTAATGGAAATGTTGATTAGGAGTTACTCAAATAATTTCTTACTTAAAGGTGCTATGAGGAGAATCTATTTCCGGCGACATTAAGACTCTGCTACCCATGAGCACGCACGGCGACTGTCATAATGCTGCGTTCCAGTAACCTCTGAACTGGGAGTGACATCATCTCCGACTTATCGGCGTTCCAGTTGAAGTCGGAAAAAAACATGACGATCTACCAGGCTATTGTTAGCTGTTGTTAGCACGCCCTGCGTTGTTGTTCACACATATATCTCATGAAAAATGTGATTATCACTATGGCAGCATTTTTGTAAATATAAGTCTAACAATACTATGTATACAGCTGATCTAGAGCGACACACCCCAGTCAGAAGTGCAAATAAATTGATTATTACAGGAGCTAAATAACTGTTCACACTGGGGGCATCCATCTTCCATTGTCAACTCGGGGGTGGTGAGGTTTCACCGAGTTCCCAGTAGGAAATTCCGACTTCAGGGAACGTTCCAGTTGCAGTTTCCTACTCGGAACTCGGAAATTCCTACTTCTGACAACAACTGGAACGTACCAAGGTGAGCCAAGCCAAAGCGTGTGTTTGTTGTGATGCTAATGAATGCAGCTCGGACCTTCCTCAGAACTCTGCATTGCTTTACAACTTCTTTTTTCAACAACTTACAGGATGTAAAGCGACGAGGTAATGTATGTCTTTCTAGTTACGTAGCGGTAGTTTTTGATGTGTGACAACAAGCAATTCTTGGAAAACTTAGTATTGTAGTTTTGTAGCCGGCTATATATCTCTACTTACAGCCCGGTGCTCTAAGACGTGTCTGAATAATATAAATTTGCTCTCATTTTAATTGTCTTGTTCCTGAAGTTGAGTATCCAGGCCAGTCCAGCTCTGTCCAACCCGACCGCAAAGCTGGAATAGCATTTATAGATAACCTATTTTGATGCTATAAAACTCATCTTAAAGTGTGTATTTCGATCAGGCATATATCTAAAAGTGAGACTTTTTTGTAATTACTTAGAAACTCCTCATAGTCCCTTTAATTGACTTGCCCTCCTCCATTACATGATTTCACCCAAAAAAAAACAAAATAATAGAATAAATGCAGAGTTCAGCCTACAGGTGACTGTAATGGAAGATGTAAGACAGAGTTTTTAAAAATGCGGAAAACCAGATTCTTGGAACAAACTCCTGGCTCATATCAGAGACTGTGACGACTATCTGACTTTTAAAAAAGAAACGTCAACACTGGCTTAAAATAGATCAGACATGTTCTCGTTCATAATGTGCTTATTCATCTGCTGCCCGTACTCGGGGGCCTTTGACTCATTTTACATTTGCAAGTACATGTTTATGGGTCTGTTATTTTTACTGTATAGAATAAATCCATTGTGTCTGTACAAGTGCGCTTGTTAGTTCACTGTCTGGTGTATCAGGATATGACTGAAAAGTTCTTTGCTTTTTGAATTTAGCTGCCTCAGGACAACAGATACACTTTAACTACTGTCAATAACTTCCTATCTTAGCATTAATAATCAGTAATTAAAACACTTGGCTGATGGGCTAACAACCGTAGAATCTGGTTCTACAAAACACTTCATAACAAATATTTACCTGACAGTAAGCTGCTATTTAAGAAACTGAATGAAATGTGAGGGTCCAAGTGGGACTGGGTGATATATCAAGTTCTTCAAAGTCGATCGATATATTTTTCAAATATGAGGTAGGATATCGAATATATCAATAAAATAATTATCTGACTCTGGAGACTGGAGTAATGGCCACAAAGAGGAGTCCACTGGTTCAGATAAAATAGAGGTGGTTTATTTTAACGACTTCAGATGCAGATTGATGTTTAGGTAGAAAGTGCATCCAAAGTTTTGAGCCTGATGAATCCACTCTATCATTTAGGCATTTCCACAAAGCGCAGCATGAAATGAAACTTTGTGCTTTGATCCAAGGTGTGAGGTTCTTGCAGCTCCGTGCACCCAAACAACTCTCACTGCAAGCTTCATTTCCCCGCATTGAGCCTAATGAAATGAGAAGTAGAAAGTGGAGCGATATCACGGCAGTGGCTCATCGTACTGTCACAGACATGGTCCATGATGCATTTGCTCAACAAGGCGACTTTATGCTGCTGTTAAAAATCAAGAAACAAGTTGCCAAGTCTCATTAATATTGCAAGAGATGGGCTGCTGAAAATGTGCACAAAGTCCACAGCATGACTTATCAGGACCTGTGAGCTGTATATGAGAGTAAGAGGACATCATATGGACGACTAAGAGTGAAAAGTTTCAGTGTCCAAACAAGCTGTTTCACCTGGACGACAGCGCTCTGTCCAGTGTACAAATGTTATTTTTGTTTTTTATTTGCTTTGTTTGCATGTTGATTATTTACACAGCTTAATGTATTAGTTTTGCGGAAAAGGTTCTTTATTTCCTATTCTTATATGTTCACATTTACACATGTGCAGCTGGGTAAATAATATGCTAGTGTGAGCATAATCATTTAGTACCTGATTTCATGACAACAAAAATAACCGAAAACAGAGAGTTTTTGTTGCATTTGAGCATACTGTTTACATGAGAACGATGCCTGGATTGCCTGAACTAGCAAACTTTTGAAATCAGGGTCTAGAGTTTTTGGTAGAGTTTTATCTCCGTGTAAACAGGGATCAGCATTGTCAGGAGAAATGGGGACATGCGGTGCATGCATATTACTCTTACAGATAAAGGTTGCGCACACACCAGGAAACAACAACAACAGCAGCTATGGCCGACTGCCATGAAACATGTGTGCTGCTAACTGTGCTTGGTTTGTTGTCGCTGCTCCAACAAAATGTGGACTTGCTGCATCAACACTCAACAATTTGCATTACCAGCTGCTGGCCTGGCATGCATGCTACCATTTTTTCAGTCATTCTCATGAATCCATGAGAACATGTATCATTACCACTAAGGCTGGGACGATTCACTTTTCTCCCGATTCGATTTATTGCAATTTTTTAGGTGCCGATGTGATTTAAATTGCGATTCTACGATATTGCAGATTTTTGCAATCTTTAGTTAGCTTTTTTAACACCAGATCATTAATATGCAAACAGGATGGTCAGCTGAGAGAAGTTGGCAGGGTCACTGGCCTGGGCTGTTTGAGTATGTTTATATTGCTCCCTTTACAAAAAAATATATTGGTATGTGTATATGCAAGAAGGTTGCCAGGCGAAGTTTGCAGTTCTTCCTGTGCATGCAGTGGTTCTCTCCGGGCACTCCGGCTTCCTCCCACAGACCATAAACATGCTCATTAGCCTGACTTGTGATGCTAAATTGCTCTTAGATTTGAGCGTGAGTGTGTGTGGTTGTTGTCTTTCTCCCCCCCTCCCCCCAACAAAGGGTTAAGTGGTATAGAAAAAGAATGAATGAATATAAATATATACATTGAACACTGACACATGGCAACAAAGATATTGAGATAGACATTTTGGTCCATTTCGCCCTAGTGTCATCTATCTGTAATGGTATAAACTCAGGATAAACACACAGTGAAGCAGGTCTAGATTCATGTTAATTCTGCACCTCGTCACATTAAATAGTTGGTTACCTCCAAAAGCAGTGCCTCTCCAGGTGCGACCTGTCACCAGCTGGAAGGGTCGAGTGGAGATCTCTTGTCCTGCTGCAGCCACCCCGATGATGACGCTGGTGCCCCAGCCTTTATGGCAGGCCTCCAGAGCTGCTCTCTGTCACCAGAACACCATCAGACATCAACCCCTGACCTCCAAAACCTCACACTGATACATTTAAAGCTGCTCAAATGAGAAGTTGATAATGGCTGTATTTTTGTTAACTTGATGATATAAACATTGACGTCAACTGCTTAATAAGCAAAACTTGATGTAAACACTTTAAATTGTTGTCTCATATTGTATTAATTTCTCCTCTCACCATAATTGCGACATTGCCCACACATTCAAAGGAGAAGTCCACGCCTCCATCAGTCATCTCCACCAGGACCTCTTGGATTGGCTTGCTATGGTCTTTGGGGTTCACCAAGTCTGTGGCACCAAACTCCTGAGCAATTTTGAACTTGTCGGGGTTTAAATCAATTCCAATAATCCTGGTCGCCCCCGCTGCTTTACAGCCCATGATTGCAGCCAGACCCAGCGCCCCGAGGCCAAACACAGCACAGGTCGAGCCGGCCTCCACCTGCAGAGGGAAGGAGGGAGAAGGATGGGACAGGTCAGTGCATAACTCCAACTTTCAATCCCATGATGCAGTGCAGGGAAAGTTAGACTGATGCTGAATAGGAAACATTAAAGGCCCCATGTGCTGTTTTTTTTTTTTTTTAGGAATTTAAATGCAGTTTAGTGTGTTTAACATGTCACCTCTGCATGATAGATTTCTTCCACAAACAAACTCCACAGGGCATCAGGACTTCTCCTTCTTCACATGTTTACGGCACCGGCAGCTGCCCTAAACTGCTCACTTCCCCAGCTTTTTGAATAGCCCAAACAGCACGATTTCCCACTATAGTTGTGTTGCCTGTTTAAGCCCATTGACTATCATTAGCAAGCCCAGTGCACAACAGAGATGTGAGAATGAATGCAGAGTTATTGACAACATGGCACCAAGCAGCACCAATCTGGCTAATAACCATAGTTTGGACCTGGCCTATGTAGGAAGTGACCTTAAAGGGACAGGAGCTAGTAATTGATTGCAGTTCTGATTCCAAGAAGTGGCAAAAACTTTCAATTATTGAAGAAACATGAGAGGAAAACTTTAGAACTATCAAAAATTGATTTCAGTGTGATTTACAAAGCTTCAAATATTGACTTGGTGACAAGCTTTACTTGTGTGATGTACAGTCCAAATCTTGTACAAAACCCAAACCAGTGAACACGTTGTGTAAATTGTAAATATAAACAGAATACAATGACTTGCAAATCCTTTTCAACTTATATTCAATTAAATACACAGCAAAGACAAGACACTTAACGATCCAACTGAGAAACTTTTTTTTTTTTTGCAAGTAATCATCAACTTAGAATTTAATGGCAGCAACACATTGCAAAAAAGTTGTCACAGGGGCATTTTTACCACTGTGTTCCTTCCCCTTTCCTTTTAACAACACTCAGTAAACGTTTGGGAACTGAGGAGACCAATTTTTGAAGCTTTTCAGGTGGAATTCTTTCCCATTCTTGCTTGATGTCCAGCTTTAGTTGTTCAACAGTCCGGGGTCTCCGTTGTTGTATTTTACGCTTCATAATGCGCCACACATTTTCAATGGGGGACAGGTCTGGACTACAGGCAGGCCAGTCTAGTACCCGCACTCTTTTACTACGAAGCCACGCTGTTGTGACACGTGCAGAATGTGGCTTGGCATTGTCTTGCTGAAATAAGCAGGGGCGTCCATGAAAAAGATGTTGCTTGGATGGCAACATATGTTGCTCCAAAACCTGTATGTACCTTTCAGCATTAATGGTGCCTTCACAGATGTGTAAGTTACCCATGCCTTGGGCACTAATACACCCCCATACCATCACAGATGCTGGCTTTTGAACTTTGCACCTATAACAGTCCTGATGGTTCTTTTCCTCTTTGGTCCAGAGGACGCGACGACCACAGTTTCCAAAAACAATTTGAAATGTGGACTGGTCAGACCACAGAACACTTTTCCACTTTGCATCAGTCCATCTTAGATGAGCTCGGGCCCAGTGAAGCCGGCGGCGTTTCTGGGTGTTGTTGATAAATGGCTTTGGCTTTGCATAGTAGAGTTTTAACTTGCACTTACAGATGTAGACGAACTGTAGTTACTGACAGTGGTTTTCTGAAGTGTTCCTGAGCCCATGTGGTGATATCCTTTACACAGTGATGCCGGTTTTTGATGCAGTACCGCCTGAGAGATCGAAGGTCAAGGGCATTCAATGTTGGTTTTGGGCCTTGCCGCTGACGTGCAGTAATTTCTCCAGATTCTCTGAACCTTTTGATGATATTACGGACCGTAGATGATGAAATCCCTAAATTCCTTACAATAGCTTGTTGAGAAAGGTTGTTCTTAGACTGTTGGACAATTTGCTCTCACATTTGTTCACAAAGTGGTGACCCTCGCCCCATCCTTGTTTGTGAATGACTGAGCATTTCAGGGAAGCTGCTTTTATACCCAATCATGGCACCCACCTGTTCCCAATTAGCCTGTTCACCTGTGGGATGTTCCAGATAAGTGTTTGATGAGCATTCCTCAACTTTCTCAGTCTTTTTTGCAACTTGTGCCAGCTTTTTTGAAACATGTTGCAGGCATCAAATTCCAAATGAGCTAATATTTGCAAAAAATAAAGTTTACCAGTTCAAATGGTAAGTATCTTGTCTTTGCTGTGTATTCAATTGAATATAGGTTGAAAGGGATTTGCAAATCATTGTATTCTGTTTTTATTTACGATTTACACAACGTGCCAACTTCACTGGTTTTGGGTTTTGTACATGCTTACTGCCCAGGATAAAAACCTTAACATGTTGCAAGCGAAAAAAACAATAACCTTATAATGGCTTGTCAAAGAACCACCCACAATGCAGAATGGATAAAGACTGTGAAGGAGTTGTATGACAGAGGCTGACCTTTTTATTGTAAAAAGTGAAAAAATCATCACCTTCAGTATTGACGATGATGTTTTTAAGGCTCTCGTGGTTGTTTTACTGAGACGTGGACTTGTTTATCTCGTATTCATCTCACTTTGACTTTGTTTATCAGATGAAATCGACTCAATCATTTTTGTGTTGATCAATTCAGTAAGTACTGGTCCAAATGCATAACATTTCTGAACACAAACATTAAATGCCTGTGGCAGATCTGGTATTGATGATGGGTGAGTCTGACCACTGTGCAAAGCAAGGGCGTAGGTTTGATTTTGACATTGGTGGGGGACATAAAAGTGCTCCACAGCAGCACTCCTGGAAGTTGATGTGTTTTACGTTTGTGGCTGTTATTTAACTTCATGTAGAGCTGATCATGTAGAACTATCATATTCAGAAAAAGAAATACTATATAGCATACCTCCAGCCTCTCCTCCTCCATCTCCTCCAGCCTCTCCTCCTCCATCTCTACTATATGTCTCCTGACAAAAATATATTGATGCATGACATGTGAACAGTGGGTCAATTTGGGATGCAACAGTCATAAATTTTGAAGGTATGGTTATAGTCTGCAGAGATAACACAGTTTCACAACTATTACTGATAAGTGTATTTTATTCCCCAACAATATGAATGTTTAAAATCATGTTTGTAATTCAAGGTTTTATCTTATTTTTATTTTTTTTGTTGCTTTTCAACATGCAAATAATACATGGATAATAAACAGAATAACAAAAAAACATGTATCTCTTTGGCATTAATTAAAAGCTTTATTCTGGTTGTTATGTTATATACCCTTTCAATAACTTACGGTTTGACGGGTTTCTGTTTATATACTTGCCTGTTTCTTTATTTTTTTACATATAAAATACTAAATTGAAGTTTTGATAAACTGGATAAAAACTTTTCCAGTGCTTTCACCACCACATCTGTCAGAACAGTCAGCCAAAGGCCACATCAGACCATCACACTGTGACACTTAAGATGGTGCACAGAGAAAAGTATCATAAAAACAGGGTTCAGACGATGCTGTTGGTGAGGTCTGACTGCTGATCATTATGGGCTAACAAATATTTGATGATGATATTGATTATTGTTGTGTATTTCTTATTTGCCTCAGAATTACCACCATGTTTGCATTTTACTTTCAGCACAACAGAGTTGCATACAGCCTGAGGTCTTTTACACTCCCTAGGGTAGTTAAGGAATATAAACAAACGCTCATGATGCCAGTGGATGACACAAGGCAAACTGCTTGAGGAGGATTGTGAGCTTGATATATCAGTTTGTCTTTAAGACTTTCTGTTGTAGTTGTTCCTGCTGCCGTGTTGACTCTGCCTGTCGAGCAGAGGCCACAGCGGCACTGTGGGTACAGAAGTTTTGTTCTTTTATCATTTTAAGTTTCCTCTTTCAGAGAAGGCTGCAGACTGAGAATAGATGACGTTCATTGTCTTCCTGTTTATATAAGTCCACGGTGACGTCACAGTGACAGCAGGAGAGGCTGACTCACCTTGGCTGTATTCAGAGCAGCTCCATATCCAGTGGTGATGCCACAGCCCAGCAGGCAGACCTTATCCAGGGGAGCTCTGTGGTCCACTTTGGCGAGGGAGATCTCTGCCACTACGGTGTACTCGGAGAACGTGCTGCAACCCATGAAGTGGAAGAGGCTCTGTCCTCTGCAGGTGAAACGGGTGGTCCCATCTGGCATCACGCCTCTGCCCTGAGTGAGCCTGGAGAACAAGATGCCAGAACAGATCTGAAAACTGAAGGCAGCTAAACTCTGGTGTTCAGTCGAGAGCTTCATCTGGACCACTTTACCTGATCTTCTGACACAAGTTGGTTTTGGGATTCTTACAGAACTTGCACTCTCCACACTGCGGTACATACAAGGGTATAACGGTGTCTCCTAAAACACAGAAAGTTTGTTACGTTTGAGCCAAAATACCCGAGGGCAACTTTGATCGCCAAGATGGCCACACAGTCTTTTTCACTGCTTGGGGGCCACATTGTAAGTAGTTGTTAGATATTCTTGAAGGGGGTAAACGTATAAATAAGCAAAAAAGGCAAACTTAAGGCTATAATAAAAACTGATAATACTGATATTCATATTGTCACAGCAAACATGATAACTTCACTAGCTCTCTGCTTCTCTCAAACATCTCCACTCAGTGATGACAGTTCATCTTATTTATAACAAAAACCCAGGACAAAAGCTTCACCCACAGCCTTATGAAAGAGATAAAGAGAAAAAAATATTGCAAGTAAGTTCTTTAATAAAAAACACAAGTCCGGATAGAGAAGGTTTTTAGTCAAGGCTGGACCAGCTTATAGTTCAGCATTAGGTCTCGACTCATCCTCTCTCTACATCTCTTTGCCCCTTTTTGTGTGCTCTTGTACTCATGTGTAGTTCTTGTCTTGTAGGCTGCTTGGGATTGTTGGTGTGGACACATGTCTCCATGGACCTACAAAGCTTCAACTACTACAATTACAAATATTTGGCCTTTCGTTTAGCCCATTTCATTGTCATTACAGTCCCCAAGATTAACTTCAGAGAGATCCCTATCCATGGTTGTTATTGATTATACCTCCATAATAAATATCTTTACAGCCATATAGACATGAAGACTCTCTTGAAAATGAGATGCCTCATCCTAAGGGGCTAACGTCAAATAAATCTCTATGAAGCAGAGACAAATGTGGTCAGGACAGATTAATGATCAAGGCGTCCATAGGTTTATCGCTATAATAAATTCTGATTTTTAGTCATTTTGTCTCTGCCTTCATGGACACATCTCTGGATGAATGTATGTAGGCCTGTTAACAATACCGCATTATGGCCTGTGATTACTCTGGAAAGCCTACTGTTAGAAAAATAATAATGCAATTTAATCACATGGCCAAGTTTGACCACAACTTCCTCCCGTGGTCCTCATGTGCGGATGTTTATGTTCCTGGGGTGACGTATGAAAGGTGAAAGGCTGGGCAAATGCAGCGAGCAATGATGACTGTTGAGAAAGACCCTGGTCTGCTTCATGGCAATTTTCAATTTGAAAAGCAGCCTAGTGGGAGTCTGGATTTAACCAAAGTTTTGCATACATATTGCGGTAATGAACCGTCTTTCCATCGAAGCACAAGTCTAAAGTATCACCTTTGGGCAAAGCACTTTAGCAAAGAATTTTAGCCAAGATGCTAGCAACAAAGTGAGATCATCAAGCTGCAATTCTATTTATCTGTCTATTAGATAGATAGATAGATAGATAGATAGATAGATAGATAGATAGATAGATAGATAGATAGATAGATAGATAGAAAGCTACAACTCTTGTTGATTTACCTGATTACAGAAAACTTGCTTTACTTTTGGAGCTTATACTCTCAATTTTAAATATATACGCACAATCATCATGGACATATATTAGGCTAAAATATTAGTGGGACATAATGGAAGAAATGGTCATATGTGCTGACACCAATAATTAGCTTCTTATACAAATACCTGCACCTTTATACCAACAGTCTAGATTGTGAGAAATTTTTGTACTTCATATCCTACTTTGTACATGGCATTGTATCGGTATCTCTGATTGAATCACATTTGGCAGATTCTGTCATGTTTTCTTCATCTTAACAATTTGGTGTTTTTTTTTTCTTGACCACATGTAATGAGAATGGATGGGCACATGTGGCCCATTCCAGCTCTGGGTTAAATGATTTCTACCAAAGAAAAAGAAGAGAGGGAGAACCTGGTTTAAACTTGGTGACTCCTTCTCCCACACTCTCCACGATGCCGGCGCCCTCATGGCCCAACACGACCGGGAAAGCCCCCTCTGGATCTGAGCCGCTCAGTGTGTAGGAGTCTGTGTGGCAGATCCCCGTCGCCACAATCTGACATCATGGAGAAGGCAGAGGGATGGAAAATGTGGAAAACTCAGTGCTCTACTAGACTAAACTTTTTAAAGAAGTAAAACAGATTATCTGACAGAGATTGATTTGACTGCAGACTTCAGTGTTTGTAAAAAGCCATGGAATAAGCACTAATTTCTCACCTTGAGACGAACTTCCCCTCCTTTAGGGGGCGCCACCTCCACCTCCTCCATCACAAGGGGTTCTCCAGCCTTCCATGCTACGGCTGCTTTGCACTTGATCACCTTCAACAGAACAGTCATGTGCTTCAGCAGCTGCCGTGATAACAACTCTGACATAGTAAACCCTTTAAAGACATGGTCTGAATTCAGGATTCACCATCACCCCTTCACGACAAGCTGCAACCCAAATCAAGGGAATCAGTAAACTTCTCAAATGTATTAAAGGTGTAGTCAGCGATGTGGGAGAAAACGAGTGGAGAGGTTGTTTATGAATGAATTTAGACCCGCCTCTCCCTTCATATCTCACCCCTGGCTCCACGCCCGAAAGCTGATGGACGTGCATCGTCATGGAAACGGACGTAGAAACTGTGTAGCTGACCAACGTAGCTAAGGTAACCCCGACTCGTTAGACAACTCGACTGCCATTATTGATAACATCACGACAACAGTACATTTTGGCAGATTAGACAATAAGATGAATGCCCGACGGCTGCTACTGTTATGTGAAGCACCACAAAGCTAATGTTGCTTACCTATCAAGCAGTAAGACGGCGACATCCGCGTCCATTTTCAGGTATTTCAATTGGCGGAGTTCCCTCCACCGTCGGAAAGCAACACCAATGTTGACCCAAGTCTTCGCTCTTTCATGGTCATAGCCCTTCTTTTTACACTTTTCACTCCTCTGACCTTTTTCTTTGGCTGTTTTTCAGCCATTGCTACTGCACCTAATGTATCTCTCTCTTATGCTAACTGCGCACGCTACGCAACCTACGACTCCCCCTCCCCCCTCTGTCTGATCTGCGCATGAGTATGATCGCCCCCTGGATGTGGGGGGTGTACCCTGTTTTGATGACTTGGCCTGAACCACAGTATTTACCTGCTGAAATTCAGAGCCAAGGCTGTGTATTGAAACTGGAATTTTTTTCAACATGCTGTCAGTGGGGACATCTTGTGGATGGAGAGGAGAAATACGGTGATTTTGACAAATAATGCATTAGATTAGAAGATAAGAAGATCGCTGACTACACCTTTAAATTAAAATATGCTGCACTCTGAATCTGGGATAGCACAGAAAATCACAGTAACACAAAAAAAATAGTGAGAACCAAAATAGCCTGCGTGTGACAATGCTAGAGAGGGAATAATTCCCTTTAGTAAAGTAAAAAAAAAAAATCCTTCATCTTCTGAAAAGTAATTAAAAAAGATATTAAAAAGCCGAGTTTGTACTCATCAAGTTAAAAACACCTTTGGATTGAAACGTGAGTCAGTTAGCATTACAAGGTATAATCACCACCTACTGTCAAGGAGTGCGACTGGATGACACTCCACTGCATAAAAAAATCCCCTTCAATATAAAAGCACAGGATGTTTTTCAAAACATGATTTTTGCCTAGGCGAAGGCTTGTAACCCACCAGTTGAGAATCACTGCCAAAGAGGGAAAATTTGAATTTTATATTGAGTCAGCTTTATTTTAATTTTAACAAAAAAGTGTCATCTTTGGGACACAAGGTTTCAAGACTATAATTGTAGCTTCAGTGGATACAAATTGAGGAGCTCTGTATCTATAATATTTCACCAGCAGCACTAAATAAACCGTTGATCATGTCTCAAAACACTTTAGTAGCTTGAACTCTTTTTAACAGATTCAGTGCTTTCACTCACAAACATAAAATAAGAAGTCCAGCTACTGAGCAGTTGTTTTAAAAAAATCTTAAGAATATGTAGCTTAAGCAAAGTGATTATCTATTAATAGTTCGCAAAAATCTCTCTATTTAAACATGTACAAATTAGCATTACAGGGTATTACCGCCACCTGCTGTTAAGGAGTGTGAATACATGACACTCCACTGCATAAACAGTCCCTTCAAAATAAAAGCACAGGATTTCATTCCTATCATTTTTCTGCCCAGGCAAAGGCATGGGGCCCAGTGCAAAAGGGATCACGACCCACTTTTGAGTCACGACCCACCAATTGAGAATCACTGTTTTAATGACATGTACACATCTCTGAACTTCTCTCTGTTCCCTCGGCTACACGCATCGAGTCTGTGCACTCCGGGAAAATGCACGCGCAGCAGGCGGTCAGAATGGTGACAGGATTTGATTGGTTTAAAAACAGGTGTCCCGGCATGATTATCGGTTGGGGTTTTCCCTGTTTTACTCCTGCTGTAGATAGCGGATATTTTTCGCTCTGTTTTAAAAACACATTACAAGTTGATTATCATCGGGTCATAAAGACCATTTTAACCAGTATTACAAAAAGTGTATCTAAATCAGATCGCCAACCCCAGCTTTAAGTAAAGAAAGAGAGATAACCAGATAAAGTTGAATTAGTTTCCATATCTCAGTTTTCCATTAAAGGCTGTGATTAGACCTGTTCGATGTTGAACACAGGTGGGGCTATGGTGAAGGATTTGAATGTCTTATTTTCAAAGACTAATTGAAATAAAGTCAACAAGTCCCATAAATACAGGTTCTGCAAAGTTCCCAGGGCTGTTGAGCTGTCAGTCAAACAAATCTGACCGCACCCTCACAGTCCTGAGAGGAGGCTTAAACACGGTTTCTCTTTATTTACACATATGCAGGTTACCAGGGCCTTTACATTTTAGAGGCCCCATTGTTGGAAATTAAATCTAGAAACAGTGCAACAACATGTTTTTGTTAGACAAATGGAGCACATAAAAGTCTGAGTTATACATCTGTAGTTTGTACTGTTTTGTGTCTGTCTTTATTAACTGAATAGCTTTTCTCAGTACTGTCAAAAGTGCCTTTCAACAAGCCTTTCACATTCTTTTGACAAAGTATTACGTACGGCACTTTGAACCTCATCTATCACATTTTCATATGTGAGCTCTTGGACAATCCCAGCACCTGAACATCCATGTGTTGATAAATGCAGGGGCTGAAAAGAGTCATTTAAATAACAAACCCCAAATGTGAAGCCCAGAATTTATGACAGCTATAGGGGCAAAATGTGGTTAAAAGAGGAGAAAAAAGAGAAAAAGACGAGGTTTGGATGAGGAGTTCATAGTTTTAAATAGTTCTTAAACTTTATTGCCAAAAGGACAAAAATTTAAAACATAGTCTAAGAAGCAGGGCAATTATTTATTGATTGATTTTGAATCGACTGATCAGAGTGATATCTAAGCAATGGCAGGAGGGTTTGATTACAGGTTCTGCATGGCAGCTGTTGCAGTGCATTGTGGGATTTGTGGTGCTATTAGAGCCATTATGAACAGACATACAAAATTATCTTGTGTGCTGTATTTAATTGTATCGGGGGACAGATTTGGCCAGTGGGCCTTGAGTTTGACACGGCAGGGGTGCTGCAGCTGTTTAGAGAGAAATGATCTGTTAACAGACTGAAACAACAGACTGCAGTGCTCTTCAACTACTCTTGAATAAACTTAGTTACAATACTCCAGTGAATAAAATTGAAAGCTTTGTTTCTCTTCTCCCTGCCTGGCCGTAACCCCTCCCTCACTTTTGCTCGCCCCTCACTTGTCCATTGCATCTCTCCTCCCAGAGTGAACAAGGCTGCAGTGAGATTTTCTCTGAATTTAGCCTCAACATAATCTTAAACAGGTGCACCAACAAAAAAGTGTCAGAATATAAAAAGGAGTCATTAACACGACAGGTTTACCTTATTGGACTCTCTAATATGAGATGATCTGGACCTCTGGGCCGAGCAGAGACTCACAGAGTTTGATTTCCTTCATTACTGCAATATTTAGTTTGTCTGCTAAAATCTTCAACATTTGCTGCAGAGCTGTTACTCTTTAGTAAGGAACTTTTCATTATTGACAGCAGTTTCTAATTGTTAAAATAGCTTTTTAGCGGTGGAGTGAAAAAATGAATAAATTCAAGATTATGGATTTAAAATCCCCTTTCAGCTTTAAATCTGTGAACCTGTAAGTCTATAATGCAGAGAGAGTAAGATGAAAACATTCTGCTTCACAGACAGATTGATTTGCTCATCGTGAGACTAAATGGGCGATTCTGCCAAAAGAGTGAAATTTCTGTCCCCAGCATATTATTGTATATTAAATGTATAAAGACAAGTAATAATATATTACTAATTATATTTTATTATTATACTAAACACCATACATATTGATATTTGTAGAAATTACAGATATATATTTTTTTATATTTTAAAATGGCATCCAAAACACTTATACACAGCATTTCTTGCCTGTCCCCACAGCCAAACGCCACACTTTACTACAATGCATCATGAACAAAATCCTTCCAAAGCAAATTTTCTTTTGCATTTAAGTGTGACTCCGTATTCCATCTACACTTTTAAAACAAAAGATTTACAAAAAAAGTCATTACATTTTGGTTAAAATTCACATTTTAGTGCTGTCCCCAGGTTTTCACTCATTGCTGTTACCCAAACACATTCCCCCCTTTAAATTTTGGAACATGCCACCAGTGACATGTTCTGCAGGAAGTGACATCATTTAGGTCTTCTGCAAGTCATGGGAAGACCAAAAGTAAGTTATCTCTTTTATTTTTCCTTAGATTAATGATATATTAGCTGTTTTAGAGATGGTCAATCTAAAAACTCAGTCCTGTTACCTAAGTTATCTCTAAGACAACATTTGGTGATATCAAAAGTAAAATATTAAGTTAAATCTTAAGAATTTGCTCCATGTGCTCAAGCTGCTAGCATAGATACTAAGTGGCTAGATTTCAAAAACTCATTGCTGTTACTCAAATAAAGAGTAGCAACAAATAAAAGTCATTTTTGTCATAAATATTAGTATTTTCATCATGTAACCAACCATTTCTCCTAAATTAACTAGTTTTCTAAAGGAAAACATTGTATGTGGTTGATATTCTTCTTATTATTATACTTATTCATGGTTTCAAATGGCACTTGAGTTTTGGTAACAGCAGAGAAAAAATTGCAATGATAATAAACTGTCGAAAGTTGCAATAAATGAAATAAAGTAGCCTGAGATTGACCAGTACTCATTTTGAATGAGTAAATGTGTTTATTACTAAATTCTATATTGAAATGGAATGAAAAATGAAGTTTAATTACAACAACAAGCAAATTGCACTCTTTGGCGGAACGACCCAAATGGAAATATGTACAAACAAGCTCAGACTTGATCTTGCCCCGTGTCCCTGTTCAAATAAATGCAGATCTGGGCATGAAAAAGACAACACACCCATTTTAAGTGTGCGTGTTTGATAAATGAAGGCCTTGGAGTTTTTTGCTCTTCTTTTGTATTAATATGTGCAATAAAGTAATTGAATAAATAAAACGTATTACTACATATGATGAAAAAAAACACTAAACACAAGTTTCAATGTTAACAAATGTCCCTACAGAGTGGTGCAGGAATGAGCCCTTAATGCAGAAACATGTTAGTATTCTCATTCATCAAGTTTGCTCCTCCCAATGGATATGAGATTTAGAGCAGGTCTTTCTGGTTAATACCTAAACATAAAAATGCATCTAAATCTGCCCCACATTTGAATTTAAGGATTTGTTTCTTTAGGATTCTTACAAGCTGCTAATAAGGAGTACAAAAATGGCTGGGTGCCTTCAGGGAATTATTTCTGTGTTTTCTAATAAAGATAATGCATATATTATAGCCACAGCCGTAAGGATCGACTTCATCTGGTCATTTGATTGGAATGAAATCCTTAAACAAGAGGTTACAGTGTGACGTTAAAGGTTGAAAGTATGGTTGCAACTTCTTAGTCCAAATGCCTCAAGTTATTGTTTACTTTAATTGATCACACAAACTTGAAAAGAGCAAAGTTCTATGAATTTGTGAATATTACAAGGACGAATCAAACGTATACACCTCTTTAAGTTTTGTTCATCACAGAGTTTATCAGCAATGATCCAAGAACATACAGGAAAATTCCACAGACTTTTAGGGCCTGTTTACACAACAACATTGTCACCAGAAACATAACTTTTTTTTTCTCTGTGTTTATAAAAGCGATCTGCATTCACACGGATCAACAAAAATGATTAAAAATGTGGTAGTGTGCATGCCAGACCAGTAGTTGGCGATGTAGGTTTATAGTGTAACAGTGGTGTCCCAACACGAATCTGCGCACGCATGCTTTCCAGTCCGTGGTGAAAATAAAAAATGTGTCTTTGCTGGTTGAAGTATTGACACAGTAAATCCATATTTTGTTTCAAGTAGTGAAAACAAAGTGAGCACAGACACACGCAGTAGGCCAAAGCTGTTGTTGCTGTAAGTGCATGAACTATTTGTCTGACAGAGTACTGTGCATGCATCCCCTTTTTTACTGACAACGGCGATCCCTTTTTACATGCAGATGACAATGAATCACTTTCAAAACTTTTCACTCTGGACTCTGGTTTCAAAAGTTTGCAGTTTTAGGGCCATTGGGCACTCTTCTCTTTTAAAATGCAATGAAACTCCTCAATTTCTGTTTTTTTTTTTTTGCCTATAGTTAAAGGAACAAATGGGATGCTAATTTTCAGGTTGGGCTAGGGAAAGACCATCCTTGCACCACTCTGTTCTTAACCCCTTTACATATTTTGAAAAATTAATTAATAACTATTTTCTAATGTGTCGAGGCTATAACAGTACACTTTCATGTTTTTTTTTTTTCAAAATATTACATTTATTTTACAATTTTACACTCTGTATCCCTAAAGATACATTGTCCATTCAGGGTATATTTTTATTTTTTTAATTATTATTATTATTAAATTAAATATTTTAACCTTTAAAACATTACTGACAACTAATTAGCTACTCTTTACGGTATATAACTTTTTTAAAAAGTTGGAAACAGTTGGACAATTGATAATGATTCATCTATAATATGTATTGTGCGCTTGAAACAAATTTTTGCAACAAGTGCATAAACAACCAGCTATCTAGAATGTAACGAACAAACATATTTAGACAAAATATCTTACTCAGTTAGAACTGATTTTCTAACTGTAATATCTCCTCTGGAGTTTTTACACTTGCAATGTCCTATCAGCGATGAAAGCTAAGAACACAGCCACGAGTATTTTAACCAGTGACAATGCAAAGCCCCACAGTTCACTTCTAACACATGTGGGTTTAACACAGCCTAGTGCTGTCTTCACCATTCAAATGACCTCCTCTCCTCGCCTTTAAATACGCTGCGGCCGAGGCGCACCGACTGATTGGTCTGAATGATCCCCGCCACCGCGGAAACAGTGTGCTGGAAAGACCCGGTAGCGGAGACGGTCAGAGCAGCTGTCACTTCAGCAACTGGGAGAACGGACTGCCATCGGGGCGCTCATCGGGGGCCAGGAAGTGCGTCACCGTGTGGGCCAGCTCTCGCGACAGATGTAATCTGTTCCTTTGTCATTAATAGGAGTATAAAATTAAGAGACAGTTACACCGCAGCTGGCTTATCCATTCATAATGCTTGTGATCCACCTGCACTCCTGGTCTGTCATAGCCAAATAGCAGAGCCTTTAGTGATAAACTGTATACTCTCCCGGTGTCTCTGCCTCATCCTCCTTACAATAATGTACTCCATCTTTATAGATCACGTTAAAAATAAAGACTAAAATAGAGAAATATGGGAAATCACAGGTAAATCCTGAGTGACATACATTTATTTTCTGTCTTTTTTCTTCGTCTTTTTTCTCCCTCTTTTCTTTGAAATTAATGAAATGAGAGAAGCCAGATATATACTCAGTATCAGATGTTAAGGCTGTTTATTGTTGACTTGTAAGATGTGCATCAAACTTCCAGCTGCTGTCAGGTTAAGTTTCCATTATGACAAACGGCTTTATTTTGACATCAGATGTGACGGGACAGTTAATATGGATACAAATGTATATGCTGGTTCAGATGGTTACATTAAATAGTGATTGCTGTGATTGTTTATTGCATTAAAATGTGCCTGACACTCTGGAAACCTGCCTCTGAGGCTTTGTTGACGTGTGTGCACATGTGCGCCTGTCACCAAATCACAGCTGCGGAGGGTGCGCTTCGCTTGCACCGAGAATAGACCAGGTTGGAGCTGGCAAGCTTTCAGCGCACCTTCTGCACAGTTTTTTGGCACAAAATAATCACTGCGCCAATATGAATCTGTTGACACCTCCCCCTGGTGCGCCATCACACCCATCTCTGAGCAGACGGTCTACCAAATTGTCAAATTGGCTGCGCACGGCGGTGCACCGGCGAAAATTCACACTGCGTGGGGTGCGCCGGCTCTGCGTCCCCTGCGCTGTGCCACGAAATTAGGGCCCATGATGGAGTTTTGTCATTGTTGACAGCAGTGTCAACCATCTGCCAAAATATGACCAGGTACCATCAGTGGGACTTTGAGTGCAAAACTACACATGTTGCCACTTTTTTTTCATGCAAAGCAAAATATGCCCACAGAAATTCCCTGAAAATGTTTAAAGTTATACAATACATACAGTACAATACATATTTAATTGTGAAATAAAAAGTAATCAATATTTCAAATCTTTATATAACTAACTTCCTATAGAGTATAGTCCTCAAAACACAAATACATCTGAAAGTGATTATTCCTGTTTTATAAAAAAAATATCTGGACAATGTATCCCAGAGAATACAGACATTCAATGCCTGAATATCAGTGTAGTGTAAATGCAATGCATTATTTTAAAACAACAATACATAAAATCCTCCTTAAAAACAATACATTATTAAAGCAAGTCCTGCCAAAATATAATAAACATGAAAAGTATCAGGACTTACATCATGGCCAGTGTCTTTGTCCACGTAGGCTGCCATTTTGTAGTTTGATTGAAATTCATCAATGTAATTTTGAATTAAGTCACATGACCTGGCTCTTGCCCCACCCCCTCCTAGAAGTGCAGATACTTAATGCTCCTCCCTGCCACAGCCTGCCACATGTCTGTATCTCCAAGGATACAGAAACCATTGAAGGGTAAAACTCACTGAAAGCAGCCTTGTCTGACTGTAAAGTGGGATAAAAAATCATGCTTCTCTGACATTAGGATAGCTGCACATGCCATCAGTCACCATTAGTGCTCCAACTCTATACCAAAAGTTTCTTAACAAGAAGCAGGAACCATAAATCAGTCTTCACCTCAAACTTTGACCCAGTCCTGTTGATATATCACAGCATTTTAAAGCTTAAACTAGAACATATTTTCATAGTCCATAAGAGACGCACGGAAGTGTTTCATTAATCTTTTATGGTTTGTAAAGTAATGAGCATGAGAAAGGCTGTTTCTCCTCAACAGATTCTGAAAACTAATCCACACTGAAACTCAAACAATCCCTGAGCTCTGTAAACAAAGCAGAGGAGGGCCTGGCAGTCTTTGCTATGCTCTCTTGTCTGTTGTAATATTTCCATAAGTACAGTAATATTACATGTCCCATAATAGGCATGCTTACCTTCCCTGCTGTTTCCATGTTGCTCCCCTGCTGGACCCTCGCTCACTAAGTCACTGTGTTAGGTAACAGTCCAGGATGCTTATAGATGTACGGACCAATCACAAACAACAGTCCAGCCCCTGTTGGCTGTGAGCCTATCAAGCACTTTAAGGCTCCTTCTATAGGCCCAACTCTTACCCTCCGGAGAACAGATAACACAGACTTACATACTGGTATTGTCCAGGATGTCCTTGAGATACCTGTGCAGGCTTCAGTTTGTATCTTTAATCGTAAAGGTGTTGAGCGAGCAGCAGCTATGGTAAAGCAATGAGGCGTTGGGAAGATCGTCAGACTTTCCATAAACTTTTCATTTCCATATAAATGTCATTTAACATTTTTCATACATACTTTTATAGTACCTTTATCTAATCAATACAATCAAAAATGTACTAAAAAAACATCTGAATACACTCAGATAAATGATAAAAAAATGTCCTCAAATGGATTAGCAATTGCCAAGAACACCTAATGTAACAAATGAGATACAAAAAAATATAAACGTTAAATATTATATTTAAAATTTCTTAGGATTTCAGCAGAAAGTGAAAAAGACATTTCAGCTCCAATATTATAATTTGTATCTCTTACTATAATTTGTGTTCCAGGCAGTAAAGGGTTAAAGAGCCCATTTTAACTTTACCTCTGGTTTGTATATTTAAAGATTGTAAGAATTGGGAAGTATTATTGTCAAGAAAATTAATATTAAAACAAATTGAAACCACATCAAATATCCTGGGGGTGATGAAAAGATCTCTTGTGCTTTCAGTGATAATGAGAAGCTCTTATGGTGTTGAGGTCTTGGTTACTCGGCTAATGTTAAAGGTCCCATATTATGCAAAAAAGATTCTTTTAAGGCACATTTTAGGGTATCTGGCCTTCCTCCCATCCCACAAGATGTGATAGTAGATGATAAAACCTGCATTTAGCAGGCTACATAAATTAAAATGCCTAACCTGGTTGGTCTACCTGAGTACCACATTCCTAGCGAGACATCACTGTACACCATGTCTCGGCCCAAAACCTGTCACTAGTCAGTTGTTGGCTGTAAACAGCTGCATATATCTTCGCATATAGGCTACCAGCCTCAGAGGACCAAAGGACCCAGTTGATTAATTTGATTTTTGAAGGGAATGAGCAGCTACAGTTGGCTAAAACTTGTATGTATGTGCCAGTCACTTCACGTCCAACTACTTCTCCAACTTCAGTCAGTTCAACCCAGGACTGGACACCAGACTTTTCCTGAATCCAGGCTCAGTAACGACAATATTGTTGCCAGACCTGATGATGGGATACCCCTTTGTTTCTGCTAACGTAAGCATGGAAGGTAGGCTAAGTCGCGGCTGTGTTCCACTACGATGACTAGGCCGTGGTTAGCATGTTAGGTATTAGCCGATGATGTTTGGGGGAACATTCACTGTAATCTGGTAACCAGCATGAAATAGGTGTTCATGTTTATTTAGGAAAGGAGTTTAACAGCTAGCTGAATATAATCAGTCCTTTACCCACCTCCATTACCCCTCCGTTTGTGCTTATGTCAGCCCGGAAGGTAGGCTAAGTTGCAGCTTTCCCACTGCGGTTAGCATGCTATCTGTTAGCAGGTGATGTTTGAGGGAACATTCTCTGTTATCTGGTAACCAGCATGAAATAAGGGTTCATGCTTGTTTAAGAAGAGGAGTTTAACAGCTGGGTGAATATAATCAGTCCTTGTCCCACCTCCATTACCCCTCCGTTTGTACTTATGTCAGCCCAGAAGGTAGGCTAAGTTGCAGCTTTCCCACTGCGGTTAGCATGCTGTGTGTTAGCCTGGGATGTTTGGTGGAAAAGAGCTGCTGTTGCAACCATGTGTGCTGTTATCGCCATGGATTTGGGGTTCATATGTGTTCAGGACTGTAAGCGACGAGTGACTGGAGTGTCCGAGAGCTGTGCTTTGCACGAGATACACTGCAGGCCTATCGTGAATTGAAGTATAAATGCTGCTGTGCTTTGGCTCATTAGCATATGACAGCCACAGCTCTGATCAGAGGGGTTATGTGAGTGTGGAAAAGAATGCAGATGTGCTTTATTTAGAGGCTTTTTGGGCCAAATGATGTTACTAATGTTTTCTGAAGACTAGGGATGTATACCGTGGACCTATACTTTCATGTACCGGTCCCTAATTTGGTCGGTACCCGAATACCGTTAAGAATCCAGAAAAACGGTACTGTTATCGGTACTTAAACGTCCTTTCAACTGTCGTGTAGTTATGACACTACCGCAGTCCGGCTCAAGCATGTCGGTGAGGGCTAAGTGCTCGAAGGTTTGGGCTCACTTTAGCGAAGTTAATGAAAACTCGGCCCAATGCAATCTTTGTCAGAGAGAAGTTGCATCCAGTGGGGGAAATACTAGCAACATCACCAAACACTTGGAGCGCGCTCATAGTATAAAGCTAAAGTAGTGCGGGCCGTTTGATTGCTATAGCAACACGAGTAGAGTTAGCACCCCGGCTAACACTAAAGACTACAGCACCGACAGAGACAGAGACTCTATTATCCGCCCCTTCGGTAAAAACTCTGCCGGAAACAACACAGTCACACGGGGTTAAACTCTTGACAAAGAGCCGCTGCACTCGGCCGTATAACTTGGAAGAGCCAACGGCACAGCTCTCTTTAGATGATTCGGAGCTGTTAATGCCCGCTCGGAGCAGAAAGTCTTTGTTTACTGAGGTCAAGAGAGCACCGGATGTGACTGATGGTCAAGCTGCACTCACAGCGCCCTCTGCTGGATGAAACGGTCCACTGCTACAGGGGCCCTGATGTGCTGCTCCACTCAATATTTTACATTTGAATATTTATTTACTAAATAAATATTTATAAATAACTATGGATATTTATCCCCATATTTCAACGGTTATTCGAATATCTAATATAAAGTGAGAGCCCTAGTAGTCATCATTACAGCATTGATTTTAGCTCCACAAGATACATGGGTCTTTCTGTGCATGCAGTCTGTTGTGCAGCATGAAGGGGTTTTGCCATCTCTTTAGCTTTCTTTTGCCCCTGAGAAGCATTTGTAATGCATTACTTCTATTCTGTTGAAGCTTTATTATGACCTTGTGGTAATAAAAAAAAGGTTGAATCTTTTAATATCTTGTTAAGTCTTTATTTTTTACACAAAATAACATGTTGTGGTATCGATAAGAGTAGCGATAAGTATCAATACCAATAAGGGGTATCGGTATCGGTATCAATAAAAACATAACGATGTACATCCCTACTGAAGACATCAAGGATCCAAGTCAAACTGCAAAATATTGGTCCTTTAACGGTTTTGTTTGCCCAATGCATTTTCTGATACAGTTGACAAAAAAAATTTGCAGAAACAAACTCAAAAGTATTTGTTAAGCAGAGTCGAACCATAACTCACTCCATAAATGAAAATAATAATTTAAAAAACATTAACAAAATAAAAACAGAAGATGACTGACTCAAACAAAAAGAAGCTAAGGACACAGCAGTGATGAATCAGAGAAAAGGCACTGGGGACTCACCAGGAACACACAGCAAACACATTTGGAAAACACAGGTGACACAGACGGAGCATAGAGCTCCAGCACTTTGAGACCCCAGAATGGATGAGCAATTAAGATAATGGATGGATGGATGAACAATTTTACATGATACAAAAAAGTTATTAAAGTATATGAGCAGAATCTATTACCGGCGAAATAAAGACTCTGCTACCCATGAGCATGCGCGGCGACTGTCGTAATGCTGCGTTCCAGTAACCTCGGCACTGGCAGTGACATCATCTCCGACTTATCAGTGTTCCAGTCGAAGTCGGAAAAAACATGCCGATCAACCAGGCTATTGTTAGCTGTTGTTAGCACGCCCTGTGTTGTTGTTCACAAATATCACATGAAGAATGTGATTATCACTATGGCAGCATTTTTGTAAATATAAGTCTAACAATACTATGTATACAGCTGATCTAGAGCGACACACCCCAGTCAGAAGTGCAAATAAATTGATTATTACAGGAGCTAAATAACTGTTCACACTGGGGGCATCCATCTTCAATTGTAAACTCGGGGGTGACGAGTTTTCACCGAGTTCCCAGTAGGAAATTCCGACTTCGGGGGAAGTTCCAGTTGCAGTTTCCAACTCGGAACTCGGAAATTCCTACTTCTGACAACAACTGGAACGCACCGAAAGACGTGACCAAAGCCAAACTAAAGCATGTGTTTGTTGTGATGCTAATAAAAATGCAGCTCGAACCTTCCTCAGAACTCTGCATTGCTTTACAACCTCTTTTTTCAACAACTTACAGGATGCAAAGCGACGAGGTAATGTATCTCTTTCTAGTTATGTAGCCGTAGTTTCTGATGTGTGACAACAAGCAATTTTTGGAAAACAGTATCGTAGTTTTGTAGCAAGCTATATATCGCAACTTACAGCTCGGTGCCCTAAGACGTGTCCGAATAATACACAAGTTTGCTCTAGTTTTAATTGTCTTGTTTCCAAAGTTGAATATCCAGGCCAGTCCAGTCCAGTCCGACCCGACTGCAAAGCTAAGGAATAGCATTTATAGATAACCTATTTTGATGCTATAAAACTCATCTTAAAGTGTGTATTTTGATCAGGCATATATCTAAAAGTGAGACTTTTTTGTAATTACTTAGAAACTCCTCACAGTCCCTTTAATATAACTACCATTGTTTTTGTTATTGCCTTCTCTGAACAGGCCTCCATGGGCTTATGCCTTGGACTTGGAACTACTTTGTGATACAATGGAGGGCTGCATTTCCTCTGCCGGCACCTCCCCTCATTAGATCAGGTCAGATTGCTGCAGCAGGGACAGGTCACTGGAGCACAAACTGATTAGAGTTTCTAAATATGTCTTCTTGTCCGACATATGGACATCAGGTCTCTCCGCATAGATAATGCATTGTTTTTTAGATGCACATTTTACCGATCAGGACTGTAATGGGCTCACACTTCATTCACCTGCACCACCAGGTAACCTGTTACCTTTTCTGCTCCTCCGATCTCCAGTTCTCTTTCTACCTGTGACTCCATCTGCTACAGTTCTTCCTCTGGTACTCCGGTTCATAAAGATACCTTCTCATACCCATTACCAGCTGCACATTGTTATAAAAGTCAAAATCATTTTTAGTGAAGTTTGTGTTTGTTGTTTCCTCTGATGACCTGACCAGCTGATGGCAGGGGGATACAAACCCCTGCATCCAAACATACTAAAGTTCCAAACACAAGTGCTCTGCAAGGTTATAATAGTTTTGGATTTGTCATTATAGTTTAGTATTATTTAGTTTTGACATTTTTTTTCCATTAGGCTACAGTTTAGTTTAATTAGTTTTACAGTAGGCATTCTAGTTTATATTTAGTTTTGATTTTTGCAACAAGGCTTGGTTTTAGTTTATTTTCAGTTTAGTTTTAGTTTCTTCATACCTTATTTACCAGGTGCAGGATTCAAAAAGGTCAGAGTAAGTATTTTATAATACTGTTTATTTTCAAGTCCAACATAGTGCTCACTGCTCAGTCAGTGCTGATGCTGTACTGTTGGCTGCTGCCTTAAACTCAAGAAAATAATTTAAACTTAATATAAAAAATATAAACATCAATATAAACTCTGGCTTCCTTGTTTTCATAGGCTGTATAAGCTGCCTTATGGATGCTCCTCAAATGGGCTTTTAAGTTTGTGGGATTTTTCCCTTAAGAAGCGCTCCACATATCTCACCATTTTAATTTCCACCAGACACTTACATTTGTTTGTCTCACTGTGGTACTCAAAAAAATCCCAAATGGGACACTGCCGCCTCCTCCCAACTTTAGCCATTTCTTCCAAGTTGTTCCAACAACACGTTTCGTTGCGGCACAGAGCACAGCCAGTCAGTGCAGTAAACAAGCACGTCCCAGTACGTCGCTATGATGGTGCCATACGGCGCTGACAACTGCTGAAAACTGTCATAAAATTGGTTGGGATAATGTGTCGGATTAATTTAAATCCTAAAGG
The DNA here is from genome assembly GCA_036419115.1 of Scarus forsteni. Lineage (NCBI taxonomy): Eukaryota > Metazoa > Chordata > Actinopteri > Labriformes > Labridae > Scarus > Scarus forsteni. The sequence goes on from JAZDUH010000502.1 coordinate 1,278,329, forward strand.
CTAATAAATATTGTTAAAAAGGATAACGAAGGACATTTTGTCTATAATTTTGGTTTTGTGAACACAAGATACAGTTTTAGTTTACTTATCGTTTTTGTTTTCTTTTCTAGTTTTTATTAGTTTGAGTTAACTGCAATGTATTTTAAATTTTAGTTTTTAGTTTTTAGTTTCATTTTAGTTAACTATTATAACCTTGGTGCTCTCAGGTGGAAAAGTTAAACACTGCAAAGAATCTCAGTGTAGCATTTTGTCACAATAACCTAGCTTGTTGAGTAGTTTTAACCTATAAGCAGTGTTGGGAGTATTGCATTAAAATAGTAATGTGATTACTGTAATGCATTTCTTTTGTACTGTAATGTAGTAATGTAAGGCATTACAAAAAAAAAGTTAATATTTTACTTGGTACAAATGTTAGTAATGCAAGTTACAATACATTTTTAATTTAACCAAAAAGGAAGAGGTCTTTTTGTTTGTTTAAATACAAGTTCGCCAAACACTCAGTGAGATCAGCAGAGGAGAAAAGTCCTTCGCTAGGCCTAAAGTTACAGTATCTCTAACATAATTTACCAGAGTTTTACTTTTTGTCTGTTTTTGCTATGATCGTTTCTGTGCCATGAGCATCAATGTGGCTGTTACATTTTACTGTTTTTAGCCTTAAGCCGAACTCGGTCAGATAGCCACCACATCACCTTCCACTGGATCTGTAATGAGCTTTTTGAGTGTAATGAGCTACATTTAGAATGACAAATCCATATTTTGACTAGAGTAACTTTAAAGTAAGGTGATAATAGTGTAATGCCTTATATTTCAAATAAGTATTATAATGTAACAAATTACTTTGAAAAGGCAGTAAGATGTAATAAAAAATGCATTGCATTTTTGAAGTAACTTGGCCAACACTGCCTATAAGTGGCTTAAATGCTAGTTTTTCAGTGGCTTTATGAACTGCTGTGTGCTATCCACTGTTCGCCCGTATATCTCCCCCAGGAATAAGTTTGTAAGTTTCTTCATTGGTACTCAAATTCACTATTGCCATAAACTTCTAGCAACTCCACCTAAAAATCCGAACAAACCCTTTAAGCTCTTGTGCTTTGTTTTTTTTTTTTGCTATGCTTCATTTTATGAGATTGATTGAACATCCTTTACCGATAAGTCCCCCTCTGTCCTGCTCTTGGGCTGGTGTTGTTGTGGTTGTAGTTTCACTTGAGCTAGATGCCTGCTCCTTCTTTTCTGTTGCATTTTTGCTGGTGTCCTGGATTAATTTGGCCCCTTTTGAAGCTGACTGAAAAAACTGCCCATAGAGTTGTTGTTTGGGTTAAAAGCCGCTCACAGTTTTCTGCATTTCCTCATTTTCTTCAAGAGATCAAAATTTATTTTTAGGTCCTGACATTGTTAAAGTCACTATTATGTCCAGCAGTATTGGCACTGCTATAACCTGGAAAGTCCCGTCAGTGGTGATTTTCATCATTAAATTGACCTTGGGGCAACTTCTGGTGTCAAGACCTTTTTGCAAATTCTGTGACTGAACAGGCCAAAAAGATACTATTTTCTTTAACAGGGGTTGGAGTTGTTCAAAACTTTAAACCCTCAACAAAATGTTGTTCATTTTTTAAAGAGACTGTGAGGAGTTTCTAAGTAGTTACAAAAAAGTCTCACTTTCAGATATATGCCCGATCGAAATACACACTTTAAGATGAGTTTTATAGCATCAAAATCGGTTATCTATAAATGCTATTCCTTAGCCTTCCGGTCGGGTCGGGCTACGTAACTAGAAAGAGATGCATTACCTCGTCGCTTTGCATCCTGTAAGTTGTTGATAAAAGAAGTCGTGAAGCAATGCAGAGTTCTGAGGAAGGTCCGAGCTGCATTTATCACAACAAACACACGCTTTGGCTTGGGTCACGTCTTTGGTGCGTTCCAGTTGTAGTCAGAAGTAGGAATTTCTGGGTCCCAAGTAGGAAACTGCAACTGGAACGTTCCCCAAAGTCAGAATTTCCTACTGGGAACTCGGTGAAACCTCGCCACCCCCGAGTTTACAATTGAAGATGGATGCCCCCAGTGTGAACAGTTATTTAGCTCCTGTAATAATCAATTTATTTGCACTTCTGACTGGGGTGTGTCGCTCTAGATCAGCTGTATACATAGTATTGTTAGACTTATATTTACAAAAATGCTGCCATAGTGATAATCACATTCTTCATGTTATATTTGTGAACAACAACACAGGGCGTGCTAACAACAGCTAACAATAGCCTGGTAGATCAGCATGTTTTTTTTTCGACTTCAACTGGAACGCTGATAAGTCGGAGATGATGTCACTCCCATTTCCGAGGTTACTGGAACGCAGCATTTCGACAGTCACGACTCGTGTTCATGGGTAGCAGAGTCTTTATTTCGCCGGTAATAGATTCTCCTCATAGCACCTTTAAAGACAGAATATAACACTTTTATTGGGGCACAATGTATAAATATATCTGTCTTGTTTCAGTCCCAAACACAACAAGCTAAATATTTGAATAAATCTGTTGAAGATGTTTTTAGAGCAAGGAACAAATAATTATTTATCACTGGCTATGATTAAGATTCATTCATCTTTTCAAATTGCATTAATTCTTTATAACTTAGTTTAACATGAATAATTCACACAATTACATTCATGAAAGTCTTGTGGGAATAAGCATGTGCAAGAAATGAATAATTCTGTTTATAGAAATGTTGGTCATCATGTATTGAAGTGTAGGAAAGTTTTGGTTAAACATGTTTTAATGGTTTGTTTACAGAGTATATTGTTAGAAACTGATTTTAAATTTTAAGTGCAGATTCCAAAGGAATCACAGGAGTGCCAATACTAAAAGGAAATAAATGTGGAAATAAAAACAGAATCAATAAAAGAAGTTTGGAAATGAAAAAAGAATCAATAAAAGAAGTTTGGAAATGAAAACAGAATCAATAAAAGAGAATCAATAAAAGAAATGTGGAAATAAAACAAGAATCAATAAAAAACATTTGGAAATAAAAACAGAATTAATAAAAGAAATTTGGAAATAAAAAGAGAATCAATAAAAGAATCAATAATAAAAAAATATATATACAAACGCAGTCATATCATTGCTTTTACTTATTCCATTTTGACATTGTCTTTTCCATTTGCCTATTGTCATTGCTTTTACCAGATGGCTCAAGCTGTCAATCAAATGACAGTGGGCGGGTCTTTCTGTCCAGGATAACTAGCAGATACCTGATCAGACGATTCTTGCTTGACAGTGGCTATGCAGTAGCTATGTTTATGTGTTAGCGCTTGTCACTACCCGATCCGTACGGCTACCCGATTTGTACTGCGCATGCGCGAAAACTGCGTCACTTCCTCTCGAGCCGTGACAGCGATATAGATATATACGCGATGAATTCAGACATAGAAATACGTACGGATCGGGTAGTGACTCCTGTCATAGATACTTAGTAAAACTTGGTGAAATCTGCCCTCCTCAGAAGTTTACTTGTAAGGATTGTCTTTGACGAGGTTCATGTTACATATAAGAGTTACATGAATCATCTGTGTGGTACAATTTAGTGTAAGACAATAGTATACGGCCGTTAGCTGTTAGCCGCTAAGTTAGCGGCTAACAGCTAACAGTCATTAACTGTCGTTAAGTTGTCACTACCCGATCTGTACGTATTTCTATGTCTGAATCCATCGCGTATATAAGCTAACGACAGTTAATGACTGTTAGCCGCTAACAGCTTCTGATATACTATGCCTTTGTATATTCATGTATTTTTATATTATGATTCTTTTATTTGATTCTTATTTCCAAACCAATTAATTCCATAGGTTCCTTCTGTTTTCATTCGTCATCAAATATAATTTCAAGTGACTTTGGGCCCACACTGAATGAAGTGGAGAGCCTCATGTTGTCCCTTGACCACTCGTTTCCTATCCCTGGTCTAGAGCCACCTTGAGGCTTTTTTTGGCAGCTTCTATGTTGTTGAAGATGGCCCTCCTCCTCCTCCATCAGCCTGTGAACTGAAGTGACGTGTGGTTTTGCAAAGCAGTCTTCATGCAAGCCTTTGCATCGTGCTTCAGGTCAGACCCTGACCCCCCAGCCTTGAACCTACTCTTTCACTCAAAAGCCCACCCACATGGAGGCAGATACAGGTTTCATGGGCTTTTGAAGTGGATAAGTAATCTTGAGTCATAATTTCTTGGTCATAAAATGTCCCAGTGGCTGATTTCAACTCTTATCAGGTGTGCAGAACTGCCTTAAAGTCATAGTCTGGGTGTTCCTCCTGTTTAACAGTGATATCCTGTCCTTTATGAAAGTCCCTTTAAAACACAGATACAGCACTCTGGAGCTGATTCAGGCCATTCTACATGAACGGCTGCTGAGCTGTCTGCACAGCAAAAACAGATATAAATTAAAGGATGGAGAGGAAGACTGAAAACCCAAACGTTGGCTCAAATAATCCAGGACCAGTGACTCCAAGAGTGTGAACAAAACAAAAGACCTTTCATTCATAAAGCTAGAAACCTTGAAAAACCACACCAATGTATCAGCTGACCCACTGGTTGACACAAAGACAGGACGGACCCAGATGCGAGACAGCAAGCAGAGTTCACAATAAGCAGTTTTTCTTGAAAGACTCAGGAGTAGCTGTGTCAGAACTGGGGATAGAACCCGGGATCTCAGGATCTGAAGCCAATGAGGCTGTCTTAGCCACACTGCAGCCACACACTTCAACAGCCGCTCAGGGTTTTTAAGGAGAAGCCAACTCAGACTCACTCGTTCGCCAGAAGCAGGAGGCGGGGTTGTTAGCTTAAGATCAGACAGCTACCACCGATCAGGACTCACAGGCAGGTACTCGGCGTCAGGACCAGAAGGCAAGGTCAGCAACCAGGGATCAGGCGAGCAGGTAAGTACAGGCCAGAAACTGGTCTATACCTTGTGGTCAAGCCGAGGATCAGACGAGAAGGGGAGAAACAGGAACAAAGCAGGATGGCAACAGGTGATCAGTCTGGTTTGAAGGTCTGGATTGTAAGGCACAAGAGCGAAGACGATCTGACAACTGGTGATCGTGCAGCTTGAGTTTAAGTAGGCAGGGTTGATGGCAGAGGATGAGGTACAGGTGTGTTCAGGAGCGCAGGTGAATTGAGTTGGGCTGATTAGGTTGGTGCTGCAGAGTGACATGCTGAGACTGTGGCTGTGACAGTGGTGATATTTGAGTTTTCTAGCTCTATAATGTTAAAGGCCTTTCATATTTGTTGAACCATGTTGAGTGCTTGGGCCTAAATAATCTAAAACCCCATTCACTCTTGGAAAAGAACCCTAAAGTAATCCAGACTTTATCTGAGTAAGCCACATCTGTGAACAAAACAGCTGAGCTTTTTAGCTGGATTTCACCCAATTCACCACCTGGCATTTTTGTACAGTCTGATTGAGCTGAAGTGTGAACACAGCAGTCAATAATCAGATTAATTCACCGAGGAGAGGGGAGAGCTGATAACATCATCCTGCGTGACCACTGTGAAACTCAAAACAACTGTTCTTGTGGTAGTAACACAAACTCAAATGGATTTCTGAACGTGTTGTTTCCAATGCACATAATCAAATTCCTGTAGTACATCTACTCAGTAAAGTTCACCACCAGGTCTTACACATCTAAAGAGTTAAACAAAACACAGTTCAACAAAATCTCTACAGAAAGAAGATGATAAAGCCCATCTGTTTAATAAACTTTCCACCATTTAAAAAAACACTGGTTTCTCATTTAAAAAAAAGATAATTAACTTATTTATTTTGGGGCCACGAGCAGCAACATGAGGTCTCATTCTGTCGAAACATTCAGCACTGTCCGGATGCTGCAGAACAGAAATAAGAGAAAAGAGAATTGTTCAGATGGTGATTATTGTGTTTTATTGAATGATGTGGACAGTACATGAGGATAAACTCACCATTTGCCGTGTTTCATCATTTCTATGGCATCACTGATCTGATCCAAGGGCAATTTGTGTGTAATGAACTCATCAACCTTTATCTTCTTGTCCATGTAAGCTTTGACCATCGAGGGGACGTCAACCCGACCCTTAAAGCCTGAGGACAAAATGCACCAGAGAATTACTGAATAACTTCACATCTAATCAGCCCAGGTGGAGGATCTGCTTGAAAATGCTCAGTTTTGAGGACTATGTTAAACTTGCTGTTTACGGGGTGCTGGTTTGGCGGAGTGGTTAGCAACCAAGCACCCCATGTACTTGTTTCTGCCGGTCCAGGTTCGAATCCCATCTGTGACCAGTTTGCAGAGTGTCTTCCCCTACTCTCTCGCCCCCTTTCACAAGCCTATCCACTGTCTCTCTCCTATCAATAAAGGCACAAAATGCCCCAAAAATACATAAAAAAAAAACTTCCTGTTTACTACGCTGACATGGACGCATGATGCCCCTACATGTCCCCTACACGCCAGATTAGTGCAGCAGCCATACATCATCTATAATCAACACAAGACTGAGGACAGGTGCAATGATAAAGACGCAGTAAACAGAAGAGTTTTTAGGAAATGTGCACGTTAATCTGCAGGTGTAGACCACTACGTTTGCTCAGGTCTAAGCAGATCTAGACCTCTGGCTCCAGTGTAGCCTGCATGTAGAAAATACAGATCAGACTAAAGTTGTATGCGATGGACCTGCTTTTTTTCTTACCTCCAAACACGGATCCCTTCCACGTTTTTCCTGATATCATCTGAAGTGGTCGTGCAGACACATCTTGCATGTCGTTCCAGCCCACGATTACACTGACACCCCAACCCTGCATACAGGACTCCAAGGCGCTGCGCTGCATGGAGAGACGGCTCAGAGTCAGTTGGATTGTAAACAGAGGACGGCCTGTACATTTTTTGGCAAGGCTGAGAAAACGGTGCTGACTTGTTTTGGTCACTACCAGAGGAGGAACCAAGACTTAAGGTGAATCCCAATTCTACCCTTTAGCCCTGACCCATTGTCTACACCTCCCCTTTAGCCCTCTTTTTTGAGGGCGAAGGGGGGAAAACATGGTGCCAATAAACAAGACGGCACTCAATTCCCAGAGCCGCTTGCTGGCTACAGCTACAAAGCTAGCTCATTATAACGACAAATTTTAAACTACAACCAACTATTAAAAAATGATAAAAATTTACATCACGATTTAAAGATTACTTATAATTTTGCGCTTCCTTCGGTCTCTGCTCTGCCTTCTTGTCTGCGGATGCGGTGTATTATGAGAAATTTTCATACCCCTTGGTTTCAAGTGAGGTCTCAATCCGTCTTCATTTCAAGGGCTGTGTAGCCCTTCGTCTTAGCCTTTCCCTTTAGCCCTAAGGAGAATTAGCCCCTCACTAGACATGAATGCACAAAACCAAGGGGTAAGGGGTAAGACAAGGGCTAGGAGGTACAGCTGGGACAGATCCATGGTAGTACAAGACTCAAATAAGTCTTTGGTTTAAAGTCCTGATTCAAGTCCAGTCAGGAGACAGAAAAGTAGAGTCAAGTTTATAAGTAAAAGCATGGAAGTCGAGATTAGTCCAAAGTCTTGAGCTTTAAAATTTTGAATCATGACAGTCATTTAAACAGAAAATAATGATATTTGACACTTTCTAAATGACGTACACACTTCAACCAGGGCTCACTACTATTCCATCATTAGGACTAAACACCTTTTGTTGTGCAACCATAGAAGCTGTGGGTGAGCATTCATGCATACATCGGACTTTATCAATGTCACCAAGACAAAATCTGAATATTGGCCGTTTTTAGAAATCTAAAATACAAGTTTATATGAAAAAACACATTTTAAATCCCAAAATGACAGGATAAGTTGGGTTTTGGAGAAAAACAACCAGCAATTACTTGCCACAGTCCTAGTTAAATAAAAATGTACAAACGTAGCTGCTTCAATTTTCCCCTTTTATCAAAATGACAGACAAGTTCCATCCAGTTGGGCGTCAAAACAAGGATTGCTTTGTTTGTGGCCCTACCCTTGCTATGCAAAATGTTTATTTTCACATCCTATAAAAACTCCTATAAATTTGGACAAATTTAACGACTAAATGGATAACAAAAGCTTCAAAACCTCAACACAATCTGAGGAAAAGGAGCTAATGAACTGTAACATGAAACATGGACATTTGGATTTAACTGACTGGATTACAAACCATGGGCATCGATATTTAATAAAAATTCAAAATGTTGACCAGAACTGTTCGGACTGCAATAACCCAAACATGAACATCGACCTGGATAACTGTTTTTATGGCAACAAATCGATTAATTGCAACTACTACATGGAACATGATTATAATACAAGAATTAACTGGGACAACAAGCTGAAAATCATCCATTTTAACAGCAGGAGCCTCTACACCAACTTCAATCAAATAAAGGAATACCTAATGGACTTTAAGAACCCTTCTTGACATTATTGCAATAACTGAAACATGGACTAACAAAGAGAAAGGTATGAACTTTGAATTAGAAGGATATAACCTTGTCTGTATATGATATATGATTAAGTGAAACAAAACATGTAGGTTGTTTGGTCTGTAAGACAGCAGGAAAGACGAAATGTACCAAAACAATGATAGTGAATGTTGTTTGGTCTGTAAGACAGCAGGAAAAACAAAATGTACCAAAACAATGATAGTGAATGTTGTTTGGTCTGTAAGACAGCAGGAAAGACGAAATGTACCAAAACAATGATAGTGAATGTTGTTTGGTCTGTAAGACAGCAGGAAAAACGAAATGTACCAAAACAATGATAATGAATGAACTGATGGTGTAGGTCAAGTGAGGCAGCAGAACAGTGCAGGAGCACGCCTGGGTGAAGAGGAGAGTGACGACGAGTCACACGTTTAACAAATGCTCGAAATCTGGAAAAACAAAAGCAACACGGACACACCACCCCAACATCATTAACCGGGACTAACAACAACAACAAAAAAAGTCAGTCATGAATTACGCCTTCTGTGGAACAAAGGATTGGTCATAATAGGTCAAATATGGACACTAAAAGACAGATAAAAATGTATAATAATTTGATGATATGTGGAAAAGAGGAGAGTAAATATTGAGAAAATGGGGACGGGACTAGATAAGCTTTGCTTCTCCCGTTTTCCCTTTCGGACATGTACAATGTGATCAACTATTGACAATGTGTGATGCTGTATAAGTGTGCTGACGTGACCGAAATAAATAAATCAATTCAATTCAATAAAATATAAATTCAGGTGGCTCCATCTGTAACTGTTTGCTCAGGAATACAGTTCGGAAATTCTGTCACATTTTGGTTCAAGGCTCTTTTAAAGTCCACTAAGAAAAGGTCTATGACCCACTTTTGGGTTTTAACCCACCAGTTGAGGACCACAGTAGCAGAGGGTTAAATGAGGAGCTTGATCTTTTAAGGGTTGTTTTCTAAAACTGTGAGGAAAGAGCAAAACTGGTCACCTCTAAATGGGTTTGAGGTGAGCCTCATTTCGAGGAAACATAGCCAAGCCCTGAGCTCAGGTTTGTAAAGAATCAGGATTCCCACATGTGCATTAGGTATTGGGTGAATAACAGCTTGCATTGTAAATAAAATCTCTTTACCATGACTCCCACATTCCCGACACACTCCAGAGAGAAGTCCACCCCCCCATTGGTCATCCCAGCGATCACTTCGCTGACGGGTTTGCTGTGATCCTTTGGATTCACAAAGTCTGTGGCTCCAAACACCTTGGCCTTTTCAAATTTATCTGGATTGACGTCAACAGCGATGATCCTCTTGGCTCCTGCATTATGGCAGCCCATGACGGCAGCCAGACCCACAGCTCCAAGACCAAACACGGCACAGGTGGAGCCCGGCTCTACCTGAAGGAAAAGACATGATGGACATCTTAAAGACTCAGACCAGGGATGGGCAACTTTGGTTACTTAAAGAGTCACAGTAAAACTATCGTCAGAGGGCTAAATTGTTGCAATTTCAAGGATATGTTAAACTCAGCAAGTACAGGTACTCATATTTAAGCAAAAGGGGGAAATATAAACCTGTCTGAAATAATTACTTGATCAGCATTTAAAAATATGTAAGCTTAAATGCAAGTAATGATAGTTTAATGGACTTATCAACTAATTTACACAAGTTTAAGACATTTACCAAACACAAGTTATAGAGTATTTATTATTTATTGAAGTATATTTTACTTAAAAATGTAACAAGCTTCACAGGGTGCTCTTTCACGTGTGTGTGGGGGGGGAGGGGTACTAGTTATTTCATTATCTAGTTTTTTTTTAAATTATTATTTATTATTGTTTTGTTTTATTTATTACTGCTATTTTGTTGTTGTTGCTTGATTGCTGTTTTTTTCTGGTGTCACTCGCGCCTGTATGATAAATGATGATGATTTATATATGCTGTAAACGGATATATGAATAATATTGTATATATGTGTGTATTTATTTTCTGTGTATGTGTATGTATGTGAATATATATATGTATGTGTGTGTAGGTATATGTGTATACGTGTGTATGTATGTATGTATGTATGTATATGTATGTGTATATGTGTGTGTATATATGTATTTATATATTTATGTGTGTGTATGTGTATGTATGTGCGTTTATGTATGCATATTTGTACATGTGTGTATATGTGTGTATGTATATATATGTATATATATGTGTATATATATGTATATATGTATGTATGTAGGTTTATATGTATGTATGTAGGTTTATATGTATGTATGTGTGTGTTTATGCATGTATATATATATTCGTATAAAGACTGAATGAGCAGAAAAGAAACGATAAATTATTATTAATTATTAATTAAATGGGGGTGGGTATAAATAAGATTACTTCCACTCACTCCTTTTCGGATATATGATTTATTTAATCACTTGATAAGTTTTACTGTTTTAGTTTCATGCGTTTGGCTTCTGTAAAGTATTTTCTTTTTTTTTTTAAATTTATCTTTTGTTCATCTCAGTCTACTGCAATATTCTATTTTTGGTTTATTTGTGATTATCATCATTGATATCATTATTATTACCTTATTTGTATTACTATCATTGTTATTGTTATTAATTTGTCCGAAATAAACTTTACTACTACTACTAAGCAAAGTCTATATCAATAAATTTTCTCTATAAAAAGAATCAAAGCCAGTATGTTGAATAAAAACAGAGAAATCTGTTAATCTGACTTATGTTTGTGTTGTGGGACCACGTGAATTGACTTGTGGTGTTTTTTGTTTGATTGTGTGTTTTGCTGTTTTTTTTTTTTTTAATAAGAAATAATGAAATGCAAAAAGGCCTCTTTATGTTCAGCAAACATTTAAGATTATCTTCATTTCGACAATCTTAATCATGGACTTCAGACATGGCCGTGGGTGCTCTGGTGTGGAATCGTTGTCTGTATTTGCCCTCATCACTGCCAAGACGGACTGTTGTCAGAGCAACGTTAGCTCAATGTTTTCCTACCAGATCTGTATAACACATACGTGGGGTACAAGTATGACAACACCACTTAAACAAATTACACACAGATTACATTTTAGAAGAGGAAAGAAATTTCATCTGCTGACTTTAAGTCTATATGTAAACAAAAGTTAGTAACTAGACCCTTCATAGAAATATAGCGGAGTTAATACTGAAATATTTGTCTTTCAAATGTAGTTTAATAAAAAGGTTCCAAAAGAAAATAAGACTCAAGTTAAGTACAAAAATGTTACTTTAGAACAGTTCTACTTCATTACTGTCCACCCCTGCACTTGACATACAGTTTGTGTCATTTTGAATAAACACAACTTCTGCTCCCTGTCCACCATGATCACATCAGTGACTTCTTTTTTATCATTCTGCTGTCTGCCTCCGATGAGAGCGTGTTGTCTTAATTTGCAGGGTGGAAGGAACTGATCAGTGGACTGTTATGAACAAAGACGATTATTTAAAGTCCTTGAACGAGCTGCCATCTTTTCTCAACTGAATTGGTTTTTGGTTCTCATCGCTGACCTTTCTGTGACTGATTGCTTTCCAAAAATGCTTCAATCTGTATGTACATAACCCAAAGTATTTGTTTGAATTTAAAGATGATTTTTTCAAACATTCACCTTAGCCGTGTTAACTGCTGCCCCGTAACCTGTGCAGATCCCACAGCCAATGAGACAGACTTTATCCAGGGGGGCTGCAGGGTCGATCTTCGCCACAACCAACTGTGAGACTACAGTGTACTCAGAGAAGGTACTGGTTCCTGCAAACTGATAAATGAACTTCCCCTTACAGGTAAATGCAGAGGCTGGGGGCGCCATCTTGCTATTACCTGTTCCCTCCCTGAAAGAAAAAGCAGAAAAATTGGCAAAATATCAGAAGATGTGTCCTTGTCTGTTAGATCATCTGAATACTTGTGTAGAAACCAAAGTCTGATTGGATGAAAAATATGCTGTGCTTACCATGCTTTCACACACTGGTTGGTCTTTGGGCTTTTACAGAAGACACATTCCCTACACTGACCAATGAAGAGAGGGATAACATGATCACCTGAAAAACCAAAACAGTATCATTAAAAACTGTTTCAGACAACTGTTTGCTACCTAGGATCTTAGTTTCTTTCCCCCTTTAGCATCTTCTGAAACTAGAAAGCAAAAATGACTATAAAAGGGAAAAATGGCACATTTGAAGTTACAGTGTGGTGTTTTATAACATGGCTGACAAGACAGTAACAGATGTAGACATCATCCATTCATCCGTTATTTATACCACCTATCAATTTTGAGGCTGCAGATGGGTCGGAGCCTATCCCAGTTGACATTGGGTGAGAGGCAGGGAACCCCCTGAACCAGTCGTCAGCCAATAGCAGGGCCACATAATAATAACAATAATAATAATAACAACTAAAATTTATATAGCACCTTTCAAGGAACCCAAGGCTGCTTTCCAAAGTATTTAAACAGGGAAGGCCAGGGAGAACAGATGAGTTTTGAGAGGTGCTTTAACACAGTCCAGAGTGGGAGAGTTGCGGATTTCTGCGGGGGAGAGAGTTCCAGAGGGTGGGGGCAGCCACACTAAAGGCTCTGTCACCGAAAGTTCTAAGCTTGGTACGCTGGATGGAGAGGAGACGGGCGTCAGATGACCGCAGGCTCCTGGATGGGGTGTGTTGGTGGAGGAGATCAGCCAGGTACTGGGGGGCAAGTGCGTGAGGGACTCGTAGGTGAGTAGGAGGAGCTTGTAATAAATGCGGAACTTGACCGGGAGCCAGTGGAGGTGAATGACAGCGGGGGTTATGTGCTGCCAGGGTTTAGTGCGAGTAAGAACCCTGGCAGCAGGGTTTTGCACATATTGGAGCCTGTCCAGGGTTTTGCTAGGAACCCCAGACAGGACTCCATTGCAATAGTCCAGCCAGGATGTAACAAAAGCATGGATGAGAGTTTCTGTCACAGAGTCCCATAGTGATGAACAGAGATTGGAAATGTTTTTGAGATGGTGGAAGGCTGATTTAGTGATGGATTTAAATATGTGACTGGAATGAAAGGGAGGGGTCAAAAATGACGCCCAGGTTGCGGACCTCAGAGGCTGGGCTGATGGAACAGCCATTGACGCTGATGAGGAGATCCCCAACCTCCCGGAGCAGTGGCTTGGGGGCCTCAACCATGAGCTCTGTTTTGCTGCTGTTCAGTTTGAGGAGGTTGGCTGTCATCCACATTTTAATGTCATGGAGGCAGCTGAGCAGAGACTGTGGGGGGAAGCCGGACAACTCTCCCCACATATAGAGACGGACAACCGTTAATACTCACACTCACACCTAAGGGCAATTTGGGGTCAGCAATCAACCTAATGAACATGTTTTTGGTCTGTGGGAGGAAGACAGAGTGGGTGGAGAGATCCCAAATCTGCACAGAGAGGTCTTCTCAATTTTTGGTACATTCAAAGTATCATACATTTAAACATTCACATTTTTATACTACATATTTATCTACAGAAAGGACAATTTCACCGGCAAGTTTTTTGTTTCCTAACAGAGACTGAACAATCTTCCAATCACCTGCTGGATAGGTGGAAGGTTCTGCCAATTCCATGACACTTTCTCCGGGCTATTCCCAGATAGACTAGTGAAAAATACTGAACAGTCCATCAAGATTGCCAGGTTATGAAACTGTGGCCTTGATCTGAAAAAAAAAAAAAAAGATTTTGGAGACCATCTATCAGGATTTTGGAAGGAGTAGAGTTAATATTGACCCTGTGATCAATCCAGCTCAGCACTTCCAAGTTTCACTATGGACACAACTGAAGCTAATGACCACAATGTGATCAAGAGCTGAAGGTAAATGAGTTCAGATTTTGAAATGCTGACCTGGTTTCAGTTCAGTGACTTCTGGTCCAACACTCTCTATAATCCCTGCTGCCTCATGGCCGAGGACAGTTGGGAAGCCGTCTGAATTTTCATTCTCGTAGAGGTGGTACAGGTCGGTGTGGCACACTGCAGTTGCAACGATCTACATCCAAGACAGAAACCAAACAATGTCAAAATGGAGTCAGTTGAACAGACAAAGAATGAATGATCACTTTCTGTCCTTGTAGTTTTCAGAAGTCCCAAAGCTTCTAAATCCCAATATTACAACATTCTTTCATACTGATAACTTCACATTACATTTATCAGTGTAATTCAATAATACAAAACAAAGGTATTATGAAAGCAGAGGGATGCAACCATGATGTTATCCATTAGTTTTCCAGCTTTTTGCTGTCACCATCTCAGTTCATATGATTAAAAGCAACAGTCCCGTTTAACAACCTGTGAACACACCTTTTCATCACAGTGGTGATAATTTTCAAACACATAGGGGCTGACCAGACATCACAATATGATCAAGACTTTCCTGTTTTTAAGTTCCATATCCCAACAAATATCTAATAAACAACAATACGCTGGATTGTGTGATCAGTCAGTTGATGTAGTTGCCCAGGTCACTGCTGTTGTAATTAGAGGTAAACAACCAAGAGAGCAGCAAGTTAATGTGCAGGACTGATATATCTGAAGTCTCGATTCTGTTGTTGTTTATCTTATCAAGTTTAACAAACTAACAGGGCCCCTTATTGAGCAATATATAGACTGGCATTGTTTCAGAGTTCATGCATCTACACCACCAGGTAACGTGATCTGTCCTGCTCTTCTTTCTACCAGTGACTCCAAAAGTTCTTTCTTTAAGTACTCCAGTTTGTAAAGATACCCTCTTATTGCTACAACAAACAGCATGCTATTGTCTTTTAAGCTCAAATTGGTCATTTTCAGTTCAGTTGTACAGAATCTTAATTGGGTTTATTGAGCCAACATAGTTTTTTGGGTAATTCTGACCCATAAGTGGGTTAATGACAACCATCTACCTCCTGATATCTCCACATAGGGACAAAGCTCATAAATTCCTCGATTGAAGCTGATATTTACTAGTGCTATGGGTCTCTTGCAAGCACATCCAAAAACCTCAACCAAGCCCTTTCAGGTATGTTTTTTTGCCTCTGCTGAGGAGGATATGTTTTCACCAGGGTCTGTCTGTTTTTGTTTGTTTGTCTGTTTGCAAGAGATGTGGTTTGGTCCGAAGAAGAAGCCACTACATTATGGAGCTAATCCGATCCAGATTGACATCACAAAAACACTGAAGTTTATCATGGCAAATCCCACATTATGGCATTATTGTACTGCAAAATCCATGCACTATTGGCATTGTAGTTCATTTGCAAACTGACATCATTTTTTAAGTCTATGTCACATTTCCCAGCTTCCCTTGCAGTACCAGCAGAATTCTCCACGCAGCTCCGTCTGCTGTCTATACTCTGGGTGGATCCGAATAGTCCTTCCTAAGTCCTTTCCTATCCACTTTACCTTAACCCCCGATAAAAAACGTCACAGGGTCAAGGAAAGGAAGGAATAAGAGGAAAGGAAAGGAGAACTGCGGTAAAAGAGGAATTTGACCGCACTTTGACTAAAATGGACTACAAGAAGCGTCTTGTCATCTGCTCTACCTCACAGAGTTGTTTTGTGTCAGCTTTACCTGTTAACATTAACAATCCATGATCAGACCTGTGATGGTGTTTTGTCCGTTGGTCAAGCAGTGTGTGTTTCCTGCACACAGATGTGTGGTTAGGTGAGAGCTTCTATAAATGTTTACATCTTTGACAGCACACGGGAAAAAAACTGAAGTCTGATAAAACATAAATGTTTCAGAAAGACTTTTATCCCTGTTTCATTCACATATATCATCACACACATTGTTAAACAGTGTTACTATATTTTAAGTTTTGTAAAATACCTCATTTGTCCTTCTTTTACTGATTGTTTTTTTTAATAAATGTTATTAGAGACCCCATTGCTCTGTCTTGTTATAGGCATGATTTACTTCATAAATGAAGATTGATAGAAATCTGGTAACTAATATTAAAATAGGACACAAGGACCACAGTTGTTTATTACCTGATGAACATTGTAGACGGTCTGATGGGTATGGAGAAAAAATGTTTTAAATCAAGTGCTTTATGAATTATAGACTAATATATAATTGTTTATAGGTCCACCATTTCAAAACTGATTAAGAAATAAACTAAAGGTGATATTTATGAAAGCGCTTACTTGAAGCATATATTCTTCTCTATGACTACAAAAAATGTTTGTTTTTTTTAGAATTATATTGCCCACATATCTTCATAGTCCCACAGAACTCGTCCTTTCTTCCTCGTAAGTCTCCGTACGATGCCGATACGCATCACCTGCCACAGTGCATTATGGGGCGTTCCTTTCTTCTCTCCTTTCGGAAAGGATGGCCCAGTGTTTCCTAAGCTAAAGGAGATAATAAAGGAAGCAACAACCCTCCTTTCCTTAACTTTTGGAGAATTCGAACAGCACTTATCATGGCCGACGCTTAAATGCTTCCGGGTCATTTCTTCAGTAAGGAAGGTTTCTTATCAAAAAAGGACTATTCGGGTGCACCCTCTGTCTCCAGCATTGCCCCACCCACAGCATGATTCAATTGGTTACACACTCTAGTGACATGCAGAGGCACATCACGGCCAACAGCCAATCAGCACTTAAAGCTGTGCATGCATTTCTGCTCACAGACACAGCGGAGAGGAGAAAGTTTTACAAAGCCTCTGTTTTGTTCCTGCAGCCTTGACTCTCCTGAAATTGTAATAATCATCCCAGTCCTCCACAACTCAAAACTACTAGAAACGTTGTTGTGAGCCCATTAATGTTATAGAAACATCTGCGCCAGCTCTGCACACTCGCAGTCCTTCCAGATTGAAACAAGGCTGCAAATAATGTCAATATGGAAATAGTCCATCATAGCGGAAGTCTGTGTGTGAGCGTAAAAACCTTACCCCAAATACCACATAGAGGAAACGCAATGACCAACAGGCTTGAAATCAAAGTTTATGGGTGGTAGTTTTGAGGCTTCATGACTGGGGCTGAGGGCTGTGCATGAACAGTGAGTGTAAAGGTGAGCAAGAGAGCAGGGGAGTAACCCATACTGCTGTGTAATCGCCTTTTTTAAAACATTTGGCATAAAAGTTGGGTTTGGCACAGCCTTCATGGCACCAAGGTCAGTGTCAGGTATCATTAATCTATGGAACCTGCTTGTCTGTATTGAGGCTGGCAGTCACAGGCGGCTCTTATACAGTGAACTAGACCATTGTGGACAATGATTGAACATAAGTGTCAAATCTCCGATCAGAGTTGAATCTGAAGTCACCTCTACTTAAAGGTGAGACAAGTCCAAGTCTCCAATTTGAGTCCCCATCTCTGGCAAAGGCACAACAACCTGTCATCATGTGACCTGCTGCCTCTGAATGCTTGTCTGTGAGGAGAGTTCAGTGAAGATCTTGTTTATTAAACAAATTAATATTTATCACCCCATAAACACACGCAAAAGTACAAAAAAAATTGGTACTGTTGAGTACTGATACCGATTCCCAGGTACCGGGCATCGGTATGGTATCGGTTCAAAATAACTAGTGTTCAACAAAGGCAGCTGCAGATATAAAAAAAAAAATACCCTCACCTTAATACGGACTTGGCCAGGCCCAGGGGGAGCCACCTCAATCTCCTCAATCACCACGGGCTTGTTAAACTCCCAGGCCACTGCTGCCTTGCACTTGATGACCTAGAAGAAAAAAAAATATAGCCAATGATTGACATTCAGCTTTGTGACTGGCACCGTTTAACAAAATGAGGAGGAGCTGCTGACAAAGAGCAACAGGAGACTGCTCTTCTTTAGGAGAGCCTTTACAACCACAGTTTTCAAGGTCTTTGGAAATGTCCCAGGTTATAGTGACATGTTAACTATCTGAGCGAGTGGTGGTAACAAACTGCTCAGCACAGACTTCAGAAATCTAGTGGGTGATTCATCAAGGTTCATGTGGATGAACTCAGACTGGTGATGATCTCTTGGACAGTTTTCTCTGTTACAGGTGCAAAATGAGTCAGCTGTAAGTGTCTAGGTGACTGCAGGGTTGTTACTAGTGTTATGGAATTAATGGCATTTTTAATGGTCTGAACCTTGTCACAAAAGAACACTGCAGAGTCATTACACTTAGATGTGAAGATTAGTTCCAACAGCAGCTGAGCAGGAGGGTTTGTTACTGTTGCAAATAAGACACGCAAGTTATTACTGCAACTTCCAACAAGTTCAGAAAAGAACCTCTCCCTTATAATATCATATTGTGGGCCATTGGTGATGCCCACGCCCAGTTTTAATTAAGTTTACACCTTTTCACCCACAGGCTCAATGTTGAAAACATTACACCTCCATAAAAAAGCAACTTTGTCTCTCACAGAGCCTGCACGCAGATCCTGCACTATGTAAGCCGCCTGATTGGTCTGCCGCTTACGAGTGCAGGGAGCGCGATAGACGCACTGCGGAAGTACGATATAGCACTGTTTAGGCTCGAAAAATGTACTAAATGACCTCGCTTCAATTAATTATGGACGCTACTCCAGGACACTTGGATTACAGCGACGAGCAGTATGAAGGAAAATAGGCACGCTTTTGTGGACTTTTATGGACCTTTTTCGGCTCCGCTGCCCCTGTTAGATGGACGTTTGTTGACAGCGAAAATTCCCCCGGACCCCCGGCTGCATTTGAGACATTAAAAAAGTGCTCCAGAGTGTTGCTCAGCATGAGGGTGAGTAGAAAATGAGGCCAAATCGTTGTTTGGGTGTAGTGTTCCTTTAACGGCTGATGATTTTTAATGTCTCTGTCAGAGCTGCACCCTTGAAAGTAAACATCACATGAAAACAATTATGACAATATAAGACAGCCATAGTCAATCAAATATGAAGCTATTGTTTTTTGGCTTCATATAGCTCTACCAGAATCAGCAGTCCAAAATCAGACATGATATGGATGCTGCATGAGCTGAGATTAAAGACACAGACAGAGACAAAGGTAAGCATGAAAAGAGTGAGACATGCTATGTAAAAAAGAGCTTTAACTTGTTTTTGTAAGATGATTCACTTTTTTCATCTAGTCAGATGTAAAGACTTACACAGGCATATAGCACACTGAGCTGTGTTAGCATTATCATGCTATCATAGTGTTACTTGAACTTTATGTCCATCAGACCACAGTGGGAAAAAAATAGTTATGACCATGCTCAAAGTAAGTGCCACAACATTAAATGAACCTCTAAAATGCGTGAGTTTTCTTACCTTTCCAGCTGTTGCCATTGTTGCTGCACTGTGAACTTGGCTCGGTGCTGCAGAGAGCAGAAGTGAAAGTTGTTTTGTGATACTGCAGCTGGGAGTGGGAGGAGTGAAAAGAGATCCTGGACTTTATATAATGCAATCATTTAGCAAATAGACAGACTGAGTGGGACTTCTTGTCATTCACAACTGCTTCGAAGACAAAACATTTAGGCTATAGGCCAGAGAGATAAATGAACAGCTACCAAGGTATTTTAAGGTCAGTGTCCTGCAGTAATCAACTGAGTTAGTGATTAACTAAATCTTTAAATGACTTTTTGCACTGGAAGCTTTGA
Source organism: Scarus forsteni (assembly GCA_036419115.1). Classification (NCBI taxonomy): domain Eukaryota; kingdom Metazoa; phylum Chordata; class Actinopteri; order Labriformes; family Labridae; genus Scarus; species Scarus forsteni. The sequence continues at coordinate 1,298,355 of JAZDUH010000502.1, forward strand.
GCTCTGCAATTTTGAAAGGCTTCCTCTGGGAGAACATGTGAAACTGTTTCTTGCAAAATGTGCTAGTAATACCTTTATGGTTGCACTGTTGGTAGTCACAGTTTAGTGTAGCCTTCAATCATACATGTAGACCTGCTTTTTAGGAACACTGGGCATGCACTGGTGTGCTTCTGCTAGATTGTCCTGCCCTCTGTCATAAGGTGCAGTTGACTAATAATGAAAAAGTAAATGTCCACAAACTCTCCAGAACTTTAATGTTGAATTCCGTAAACATATATAGTATCTGAAATATAGTAAACACTTAAAGAATACACATTAGGATGTAAACACAAAGGCTACTGCCTTTTAAATGCCAACTGTGCAAATCAGTAAATACATACATAAGGGCAACACTCTGGCCTTGCACAGCTCTTTGCAGGGGCAAAATATTTTACCCCCTTGAATAAAAACTCTAGAGTTTGAGAAAGCACATTTCAACATACCTACAAAATTATTACAAGTGGACAAAAGCGCTGCAGACACACAACCAGCTTCCGTGTTTCTTGTGAGAAAAAAAACAGGCTGTGCAGCACCGCCTCCCCTCCATCATCCAATCACTGTTAGTATGCAAATGAACCCAGACGTAGCCGGGCTGTAGTATCTGGTTTCAGCACTGCGTGGGAAGACCATGAAGAAGCAGCAAAGCTCTGCTAAATTCGTCTTAGGGACTGTGAGATAATTAATAATTAACTACGACAGCAACAAAAAACCTAAGTAATGTTCAACATTACATCTACATTTGGTCAGTCAACTTGGGAAAAGTCTTCCTGTCTTCTGCTAGGGGGGCATTTCTCAGTCACACAAGCACAGAGATGAGTGTCCACTGCTTGTAACAGACTAAGGGCAAATGCCCTGTGTCTGAAATAAATTTGAAAGTAGGCCCAAAAAAGAAAGGAAAAAGATATAGAATGTTCTGCAAGTGAAGGTAAATATTATGCTTTTGTTTGTTAAAATCTTGATATTTTCCCCAAGAGAGTTCCACCTTATGTGGTCAGGGGTATGCGTGCTACCTTAAGAGCTTCAGCTATACCAGCAGGAACTTCTTCAGGTGGAACACCCAAGTTGGACAGGTCTGAAGGTGGAGGCCTGAAACAGTTCAATCTACTTCTCCAGGCCGGAGATTGGACAGATAGCTAACACCCTGATTCCATGAAGAAATCACTGTCACAATAAGCAGAGACAAAAAGTGCTTGAGCATGATGGGTACACACTACACATGAGACCTCCCTAACATTTCTGACTGCACCCTTATAATGTATATGCCTGCCAAGAACTGACCCTGTTCTGGCCACTTTAGATAAAATTGCTGTGTAAAGGCCATTATTACCTCTTTGTCTGGCTTATACTGCCCTCTGGTGGCATTACTGGGCATGTATCAAAACCGTCGATCAGCTTTGCCCCCAGATGGCCTTCAGAGTTAGCTTGAATTACTAATAGCTCAGCGTCATGCATGTCTGAACAAATCTGTAGATAATATACAAGAGAACATACATCTTTAATTATTTAAAACAGAACAACTTACACTGTCACACATGCATACGCATGTCCTCAAACAGCTGACAGGAACTTCCAAACAGCTGAACAATCCTGTCCAGGCAAGTGCAGTACAAGATAAAGCAATACACTGCTGTTACTTCTCGAGGGCAGAATGAAAGAGTCCAAGTTGCCTTAAGCACAAGGGCATCTAATACAACCACCCCAATTGACCTTTCACTAAGCCCCGCCCCCTGTCACTACACCTGTCAAGCTTTCCCTCCTAGAATGACAAATATGGAAATTTAAGTGGTACTGGTGAGTGATACTTCAAAGGAAATATCTGCAAATTTCTGGACTAATTCTTCAGAGTTATAAAAAGAGCAGTCATACAGGACTCCAGTATTATCTGAGAGATACTTTCATCAAATCAAATGTTGGTAAGGTTCAAATGAAGAGGACATATAGAGAGGAAAGTGCACAGAACAGAGCAGGCATCAGACACCCCATGTGTTAACACTTCACGTTCAAATTAATCAAATACAAGAACAGCAGTGTTCTTGTACAACAGGGTAAAATTGATATTAATGTTGATTTAGCTTTCATTATTGATGTGTTTGCTCATTTCTAGGGTATCTGCTCACAAAATGCTAAAAGATGTCATGTCAGAACTTGTCTCTGTTACTAGTATTTCTTTTGCTCAAATATTACCCAGTGGCTTAAGGTTTAACAGAAGTAACCTACTATGCAGGCTACTTTGTTTGCTAATGATATCTTACCTAACACACCGAGCTATGCTAACCTGAGTTAGCACCTTATTTTAGATCAAACGTAGGTGTTCCTTTGCTTTATTCACACCTAACAAATTTATTCTTGTGTCTTGGGCTTGTTGAAGGCAGTAAAATCAACACCACCCTCAGAACTTCTCAGATATCGACTGTCTGACTTGCTAATCCCGTATGCACACCACTTAGGTATATTGTTTTCTACTGAAAGCTTGACATGCCTCTCGGGTAGTTGTGGTTGCTAACGTAGGACTGGACAATACCCATTTGTGGGAAGGCCTCTGTGAAGTGTCAGTTTTGACCAGCACATTAGAATCCAATAGAAATGAATGTGGTTAAGACAGAATGTTGTTTCTATCATCTGCTGGCATCTCAGTCAGCAGTTTAGTTTGGCATTGGGCTGATGGTTACACCCACCACCATGATCCTTCCATCCAGGCTACGGACGACCTGAGCCACCTTTCCAAAGAGGACAAGGTTTTTGTAAGTCCACAACCATGACTACCAGTTCTGCTTATAAACCTGAAGCAAATTGATGCCAATTGTGATGAGGCTGAAGACTGGGGAGGCAATGCTGAGTAAACTGAATCCAGAACTGATATGTGATGATTTGGCTGTGATGTCAAACTTGTGTTTACCTAACAGCTCCCTTCTGCCATAAGGTGCTTGTGGGAGTGAGGCGTCCTACTGTCCTGTGTGGCAAATTTGGTGTGATGGGTTCCACATCCATAGTAGCAGATAATAAGTAGATGTAAGGATCCCTTCCACTTTTATAAGTATTTACGTAAGGAACTTCTTCTGACATGGTGTATCTCCTGAAGAGCATATGCACGGACCTAATCTCTCAGTCCAGGGCACCACAAAAGCACAGAGCCTTTGGAGGATTGAAATGAAGGTGATGCAGTCTTCACTCCGTTTGTCTTGCAAAGAGGGTTTCAGTGCTGAAAATGCCTCCTGTAGTTCCCTGTTGTTGCCTCTTAAATTTGTGCCCTGATGACGTTTGACGTGGTGAGGTATAGCAACACAAAGCCATAAGAAATTATCCTGTTTACATGTTAACCAGTAACTTGAGGTGGACAAATCTGGTTGTGAGGCATTTGAAGTTAATTTTTCTTGCTGCCTGCCAATCCTGCTAGGAGATGGCCCAAGCAGTCAGTCGCTGTGGACCAAAACAAAGGTTGATGCAGGCAGAGTCTGGATGATGGAAGGTCTTCTGCAGTTCAGGCACTGAATGCTGATGTTTCCATAATGGTTGTTTGCCTCTCAAAATCCAGGACACACATTGTAACTCAAAAAAACTTGCCCTTGACCAGGATTTGGGTTGAGAGTCATTGTCCTTAAGGATGAGTTGAGTGATGGGATGGTTGGATGCAAACAAAATGGGATGGTTGTCTGCTGTGTCAAGGTGGTCACCTGCGAGGATCAGTCCAAGATTGCCATCATTCTCTGGAGATAGGTTGTTAAGCTCACTATCAGGACACACTCCTTTCTCATTTTGAGGAGCATGGACCTCTGCAGAGAAACTGTGCCTGTTTTAAGAGATGGAGTTCAATCTCAATTTGCCAGAAGGAAGATATAGGTAGGACAGTGCTCCATTAAAGGACTGGTATGTGGCCTGCACCAGGTCAGACCATGTTGTGCTGTGCAGGAGTAGGTGGAGGTGAACTAACGACTAACTAACAACATGAGCACAGAAAGCTGACTTCATCAGCTCCGTGTCATACCATGTGTTTGTGCCGACTGGAGGCTGGTTCGTCTAGTGCTCACGTGTTTCAGGAAGTAAGGGCCTTCATTTCACTGACATGGCTAAATTAGCTTAAGGTGTGTTTTCCACGTATAAAGTCATCTGCAGGATTGTGCAAAAAAACATCCCAATCTTCCATTTCTCTACTTTAATAGTTCCTTGTATTTCAGCTTTTTTGCTGGCAAACATTTTGTATGGACAGGACTGAGGATGGATCCAGCTCAGTACAGTGATGGAGTCGGTCCAGAGAAATGTATAACTGATGGGTATCACTGATTCCCATGTGTCCTCACTCCCCATCACAGGATGTTCTCATGCCAAGAAGGGAGGGACTAGAATAGAACATAGTGATAGCTGATCATTAAGGCAGGCTTGCTGGAAATGGTAGGAATGTTTAAGACATGTCTTCGTTTGTTGTTGTAATGTGCACAATGATGAGGGATGAACCTTGACTCATTTGTACTCTTTGTCTCTTCAGGGACGATGTTTATGGTGTATGCTGCTCGCTGTAGTTTGTGGATTTCTGTGATCTAAAACCTTGGCCAGCTCAGGGTCTTCGGCCAGGTGGCGCTCTGTTGAATGCAGAGGAGCAATGACAGGATCTGGACCAGCTTGGGTTCTGGGTGCATTTTTACAATGTAGAAGCAGAGTTTGATAACGGGATACACCCTCCGCTTGAACAAGTTACGTCTTTTCCCCCCTCCAGGGCTGCTCTGTCCTGTTTGGATCAAACAGCTTCTTTCTCAGGCCAAAAAAGGAAGAATGTCCAACTGCCATAATTTCTCAAAACTGTACTTTAGTTCCTAAGAGGAGACAGGGAGTATGTGGCTCAAGTAGACTGATAGAGGAAGTTTCAATGGTATTGTCACTGCTTTACATGCCCCTCACATTGTTTGACAATGGGGGTGGAATAGGCTGTTGTGGTGGAACATTCAGAACAAAATCCTTCAGATATCTAGGGATATGGTTGATCTAGAATGAGCCTTCTCTTCAACATGATATTGAGATGTCTCCAAGCAGTCAGCATGATCCGACTCAATGACCGTTTGTTAAGAACACTGTGGATGAGCTGGTGTGTTACAGCTAGATTTCCTATCCTCTCTTAGGAGATGCAGGTGTTATCAACAGCTGAAACAAATATGATGAGGACAGAATTATGATTTATGCTCATGGGTCTGTACAACTTTAAAACTTACTTCTTACACACTTATGGGTCATTTTATAGGGTACACCCATTCAACTGCATGTGAAACCAAATAGCTAATCAGCTTCTCAGCTCAGCTAGCCACAAACACAAGCTAGTGGCATGGTTCAGACAAAGATTGCTATTTCCAAATTAGCCTCACTGCTGTGCACCCTCTGACCCATGATTTTCACATAGTCCACCCATGCACCCAGAAAATGTAAATATGAACATAGTATGATCAAAAGGTTAACCACAAAAGCACTCTGAAATGGTAAAATGACTTGAGCTTAAGTGGCGCTTTTCTAGTCTTTGACTACTCAAAGCTGCTTTACACCACAGGTCACACTTATCCATTCACTCACTGATGGTTTTGAGTTTCTATATGAGTTATCAATCAGTTTCTCTAATACATTCACGCTCTTTCATGCCCATTTACACGCCACTGATGCAGCAGTGGGAGGAACTTGGAGTTAAGTGTCTTGCGCAAGGACACATCGCCATGTGTTGCCCAGAGCTGGGCTTGAACCTGCAACCTCCCGATCACTGACCAAGCGCACTATCCAACTGCCCCACCGACGCCCCACTCAGAGAGCATAGACCTCCACCAGTGCCACAGTCCTCACCCACATTGTGATTTTCATCATAAATATTTGTCCTACCTTTATTTGATCTAAATATTTAGATTTCTTGACCATGAAAACGTACCATTAGCAATTGGATTCATAATGATATCTATTTTAGTTCAGTAGTTATTCACGAAAATTTTTCGTCATGGCGGATCCAGACGGTGATCCAGATCACTCCCAAAATCTAATAATTTGTTCCTTGTCCCAATACGCACATTTCCACCAAAATTCATCGTAACTTTTTGAGTTATGTTGCTAACAGGGAAACAAACATACAAACAACAAACCAACTAACAAAAAAAAACATACGTCGGCAATAACATTACGTCATGGCAGAGATAATGAATGACAATGATTACAGTCGTAGTTGTTGTGATAACAATACATGCAGAGGCCTACAAACAGGGACACAAAGAAAGGTTTAAATGCATAAAATCCATTTGTAATCTTATTGTTAGTGACCCTCCAAGATTTCCAGTCTCTGTGAAATCTCAGTCTGGGACAAAAATCTCGGAGAGTTGTTAAAAATTTGCATTTTGATGTGAGATTTTTGTCAGACTGCAGTTTTAAAGTCTTAAAGTTTCAGTGAAGTCTTCTGGTGTTTGAACAGCATTGTAATACAGAAATTGTCAGCAGAGATAACCTCTGAAGTTAATGTGCATTGACTCTGTCTTGTCCTACAGTAACCTCTCCTCATCACATGACTCCCACACCCCTCTGCCACCTCCTACACAGCTCACCTCCTCCATTCTTCACAGCAGCATCAGCAGATCTGTTCCTTTTATTGCTCTTTCATGAGTGTTTGTCTAAATGAAATAAACCAGATCAACAGGTTCTGTATGATTGCAGACATTATAAAGCCATTGGTCTGTTTACTCAACAAAGTCTGCATGACCCTTGGACTTCTGTCTGTTTATGGGGAAACATAGACTTAATCTTAACTTGATTGTCCTGTTGTGATTCATCTGAGTTCACACAGGGTCATCTGTTGTAATCTGTTCATCTGTTTTTGTTTTTGTTTTTTACTGTTGTGTAGCTTTATTCTGATAATAGATTGTTGTTAATTATTTTGTAAGAAAAAATGGATAATAATTAGGTCTGAGGGTTGTTTGGGTTTGTGAGTCATGAAGTTCACACAAAGTCGGTTAAGTTGCTTTTGAAGCTCAGTTGCCATTATCAGGGGTTGATTTCATGGTTTTACTTAATGTAGGAATTAATGTATACTGTGCTGATTTCATTTAAAAGATCTTTGTAGTTCTGAAAATGTTTCATTTGACCTTTCATATTGAATATAAAAGAAACACAGCCTGTCCTTCCCAGAACACCTTAGCCAGAGCTACCTGTGCACAGGGATTAAAGCAGTACTGTGTAATTTTTCCACCCTAATATAATATTTCTAGAGTCATTGTGATGGTGCATCACCTTACAACAGGTTGAATGACACCTCTGTCCTGGTCTGTGGGGTCTGTATCGCCTTCACTTGCATAAAGTAACTTAGAAGTAGATCATAGGAACCCTACCACACTAAAAAACTACACATTTTTACTGTTTTGACTGCTTTATGGCATATGTCACTTCCTCTTTCTTCCCAATTGGTTTGAAAGACAGAAGTCATGGCGAAAGCTAAACGCATGCGCTGACTAATCAGCGCTAAAGTCCTGTGGAGGGCAGCAATCAACTTAGCTGCGTCTAGTCTGCCAGAAATTAAAAGAACATAGCCAAACTTAGAGTTGTTATCATGACTAAGATAGCAAAAACCAGAAGACAGAAAATGTTTTATTGAAGGAAAAAAAAGGAAAGTAGGAGAGTAATAAGTTAAATGCTTAAGGAAAAACATTGGCCCAGCGTTTACTCACTGGCGTGAGCTGAAAGACGAGAAAGGATGTCTGACCAATGAAAAATGACAAAAAAAAATCTTACATAGTGCTGCGTTAATGCAAATCTTTTCTGATAAAAGACACTGTGAGGCCACAGGTTCAAAAAGTTACACTGAAAGAAGCACTACTGACAGTAAAACACTGGGGATGATTTATTCAGCTGTTTTCAGGTGACAATGAGTTGAATACTACTGTTACATGTTGTCATTTGGTCTGGGTCAACAGAGAAGAAAGATCGTAAGATATGGTGACATAAAATATCAGCCCCCCGTTATAAAGCTGTGGTCAACAAAATACTGGTACTTGCCATGGGGGCACCTTTAAATCTGCTGATGGGCAAGCTGTAAGGCTAAACCGTCCTATTATCCTTGGGGTCATTTTGACCCCATTCAATGTTAATCATTCAAATAATAAACCACTTTTTCTTTTTGTTTCATATTTCATGACTTTTCCTAATTTTCTTGGGGTCAACTGATTAAGCATAAAATTATCATAATGATATTTTTCCAACGTGCTGAATATATTGCACGCATTGATGTTCCTCTGGGGTCATTTTGACCCCAAGCTGTTTTAGCTCTGTAGAACTTGTCTGTCTGTGCGAGTGACCTAACATCCCCACACCTGCAGGTGCAGAGTTGATGCTTTTGAGTAGAGGGGGTGGGAAAAACAACTATTCCCACAGGAACTTTGATATATGGAGCCCCTAAAGGGACATCAACAGAAAAAAAAATAATTATGAGTATCTGGTGTGCACCATATAGTATCTTGTGCACACTTGATAGTTTTAATTTCTTTTTTTCTGGTGGGGTCCCTTTAAGGGCTAGGTACTGATATTTCTCATGGTTTGGGCATGTGGGAAAAAACCTGATTTGTAGACTCCTGCCAAAATGTGGAAGCCAGTGTAGGCTTGTGAAATTAATCGCATCCTTGAGCACACATCACAAGTCTTTCCAACTATCAAATCTTATTAGAGCTCTTCACAACACGAAGGATTGACCATATTGTACATATTTAGAGTTGAAGTGTGTGGATGAAGACAGTGGGAAAGACCTGGATGTAGCTGACTTAGAAGCCTACTTTGGCTCGCTTATTTTGGCAGTTTACAAATAAAGGGTGAAGCAACAGCAAGACTTTGGAGCCTTGAGGCTGATAGGACAATATTTCCAGCCACCATCTGAAAGACATTACTTTTTGGAATAACAATGGGGGTGTGTGAGAGACTTTATAGTGACAAACCACCAATATGTTACAACAAAGGAGATAAAAATGAGTAAATAAATATGTTTATGAGAGAAAAAGGGGACCACCAATGCCAATCAATTTTTTTTATTTTGTGAAAGAGATGAATGTGCACCCCAAATAGAAACAAGTTGGATGAAAGATTTTCAGGATACACTTACTCAAAAACTGACAGGGTTGACCTGATGGTGGCGCTACAGGAAAGGTTATATCATCACCAAAACCACAAGGGTTCATTCTCATGTGGTCATTAATGTTGTCAGTAAATCTGATAAGATATGTCTGAAAAATATTCAAGATACATTAATTCTAATTTAAATTGTAGTTTGGCCTGATGGTTGGGTCAAATTTACCCCAAGGGTACAATGTGTAAGGAAGTTGTGAGGATAATAGGAGAGTTAAGAGAGAAGGCTTCCAGGCTTGTGCTAGTGCAGCTTCAGCAGTTTCAGAAGCAAAACCCAAGATGTGGAAGGCATTTGGAGAAGCTATGGACCTGTAGATATTTGCAAATTGTGGAAGTAACAGACCAACATGTCCTCGGACAAGAATCAAGGAGGGCACTCATCAATAACTGGAAGAGGTCACTGAAGTGGCATAAAAGTCTTGAAGTGGGAAGACACCAGGAGTGGACGAGATCCACTGTGAGATGCTGAAGGATCTGGGCTATCTTAGCTAGGACACCTCTTCAGTATTATGTGGAGGTCTGGGATACCTATGTGAAATTAAGCCCTGCAAAGGTGCAACACTATTTTTTTTATTGAGTTTGCTGTGATTACAGCTTTAAACATCATGCACAAACTAGAATTACAATAGAAATAATGACCAAATATAACGTTGGTTCATGATGCATGAGCCTGTTCTGGATTCTACAGCGAAATGCGAAATCTTCTGCTCCTCTACGACCAAAGTTAGAAACACGAGGACATGGAGAACAGACAACAGTGTTTGTTCATATCCTCCATATCTTCTTTTTTGGTTTGGCGTATGTTTGTGGCTGGGCTGCAGCGCCACCTCCAGGTCTGGCATATGTACTACAGCATTTTCAGTGTTTTCATGTGGACAGAAACATTTATCGAAACAATGTCTTTACAGAGAATGTTTTCAATATGGAAACGTCTTTGTCTCCATGTGGACAGAGCTTTAGTTTGACATTCATACTACATACCTAGTTAAGCAAACATGTAGACGTGTAATTAGTAAGGCATGAGCACATGACGGTTTATTAAACTGAGCACAAAACAACAGACACAAACAGGGAAGTTATAAATCCCATCTGGTTATCTGTCTATAAATTATCTGCAAACAATCCCTGGAATCACATGCTCTGCATAATTAATTGAATGGTGGATGTTATCAGGCATTAGCAGTGTTCATATTTGAATAGATCTCATCATTATGTGTGTTTTGTTCTGAGTGAATTATGATTAAACAGCTACACCGGTTTTCGTTTCTTCATAATTGAAACAATATTCTTATCGTGGAGAGATGCTGAGGACCACCCGGATGCTGCAGAAACACAAAACAAAATAGAAATCTGAAGCACAAATTATTCCCACTGTTGTATATGAATGTATTTAGCTATGAGTTTTGGATGATGCAAAAAAGGATTGTATAAAGTATTCACCATTTCCCTTGTTTCATGAGTTCAATGGCATCATTGGCCTGATCCAGAGTCATGTTGTGGGTGATGAATTCATCCAGCTTCACCTTCTTGTTCATGTAAGCTTTAACCATCTCAGGGACACCATCCTTTGTCTTAAAGCCTGAGTCACAGAGAACACATGATCATTATTGTCAGTAAGTCATGAATCAGACTTTTCCATTCAAACAAATGAATAGTCACTGTCACAGCTGCTGAAGGGATTTCTTTTTCATTACACAAGTTAGCTTTTGGATGATGGGGGAAATATTTGAGACGTACTTTTGCTGTCCTCGCTGAGACAGATGACACAGTAAATATGCAGAAATTGATCCATATTCTTTCTTTTTTATTTTATTGAATTTTATTATTTTAATTGTGTTTATTTATTTATTTATTTTCTTTCAAAAAGTGTTGAAAGACAGAAGGGAGAGCGGATAAGAGGGACTTAAATGAAAATTCACAAAAGTGATAAATTTATGGATGCCCAGACCATAAAAATAACACTGGTATGATACCGGTATGATAAATAACACTCACAGATAGAGAGATTATTCTTATATCAATGTGAACAGCAACTGCAGGATGATCTGAGGACTGATGTTATTAGTCACTGATGTTTGCAGGAACTACTGTGACTGATCATTCTGAAGCCATAATGATAATGCAATGGGCTTAAAAAAGAATAAATATTTTCAGTTGTAGTAGTTGTAGTTATGTAGGTCCACAGCAGTAGACAATCCAAATCAACAATCCAGAGCAGCCTACAAGACAAAAACCAGGGACATGTACAAAAGCAAAAAATGAGGGAGATGCCAGGATGCAGAGTTTTGATTGGTAATGTAGAGGTAGAGAGGGGATTTGACAGAGTCAGCACAGCAGCAGGGAGAAAAAAGGCAAACATCTTAAAACTGACTGATCAATCAAGTCCACTACTCTATAAATATGTGAACTACATGCTATTACCAACTGCACAGACATGTTTGATGATCCAACTAACAACAGATTTATAATCTTTAAGAAGTCTTGTAAAACTAGTGGATAGCTCATTATATTACATCAACCAGTGGCCGTGTACATAGGTGTCCTTGAGTTGACCTCATCTGTTGCTGTGTTTATATAGTACTAGTTTCTCCAGCCGTGGTATGTTGGACACAGAGTAAGGATATGAGGGTTGGTCTCAAAGGCTCATCAACCCATAGCTCTCTGTGAGCTAACACAGTGCCCCCCTTAGTGTTGAAAGTGAAAGTCAACCATATGTCTTAATGATATCCAATATGTTGAACAGATAAACAAGCCCTGCTGAGTGTGAAGCTTTTTCATCACTCTTCTTCACAAGCAACAGACAAGAAAACCTAGATGAGGTGTCAAAACAAAATCTGTGTGCTGCATTGGGACACTCTCACATGTTTCCATGTGATGAGCTGGATTTTTTCACAAATGTTTCCACATGTCACGTTCAGTTAGGACTGGTTCACAAGTTAAACACTCCCTACTGCACAGTTGGTGAACAAACTTCAGTCTTAAATTGTCACCTATCTCAAATAATGATTGACAACAAGTGAAAAGAACAGACAAACAGTCATCCAGATTTATCTCACCTCCAACCATGGTGCCTTTCCATGTGCGGCCAGCGATCAGCTGAATGGGTCGTGCTTCAAAGTTGTGCAGGTCTGTCCAGCCAGCAATCACGCTGACACCCCAACCTTTAACACAAGACTCCAGGGCACTGCGCTGGCAAAAGACACAGTACAAAGGCAGAAAGCTTACAACCAGGTGGACCAAGTGCAATTAAGTGGTCATTTTTGCCTGAACTCAGGTTCATATATGAAGAGAAGCCCTGATCCAGCTGTATTCTCCGTCCATTTGGGATGCTCTGTTAGAACTCCTGCTTCTTCAAGGCCCCCATCCCCATATAGACCCAGTCTGAGAAGATTAGTTGGCTCATCTACTGCGTGACAATTGTACAGTTTGGTTTTGCATGTTGTCAACAACTCTGCAGCCACTCTATCACCTATCTTTTATTAGACAGATTAATCTTTTCAAGCTCAATTGAGCCGCCCAAAGCGAAATGGGCTAGTCACCATCCTTTAGAGCAGGAAGACGGGGGAACTACAACCAACACAACAGCAGAAGTGACTGCTCGTACAGACATTAGCATAGATGCTAACAGTTTCAGGATCAGTTTTATCAGATCTTGACTGAATTTCTTTATAAAATGAAAACCACACATCAACATAAAATTCTTTCCATAGTAAGGATATTTTGCTCTGCTCCTGACAAGTTTTGCTGAGAGTTCGTTTTAAGATGTGGTTCATGTTCCATAGTACAGTAGAGTCCGCCTACTGGTTGTGCCCAAAAAACGTGACTGACCAAACCATCATCAAATCACCGGCTGGATATTCTTTTAAAGGGTTCTGTTTATTCTCAAACACTTTTTGGGTCTGATTTGTGAAATCCACCACTGGTTACTTTTTCCCTAGTTCTCACTTTGTCTAAAACACACAGAAAAGGCACCTGTCACTTTAAGACTTTGGTCCCCATAAGGGTCCAGCCTCGGGTGACCAGATATCAATTCACTAGATGGGATGGGATGGGATGAAGACAGTGTTTCTGTCTGATACCAATGCATCAAGGTAGTCTAAAATAAATTAAAAAATATAAAACATCTCCATTCTGCCTATTAGCTGTTATTATTACTATAGCCTAATTCTGCCATCTGGTTGATGACAGAAGTATATTAATTTACTGGGAAGTCTCCTTTTGAGCAACACGTTTTTGTGAGTCTTGCACTGTCTGTGCTTTTTTATTTTTGTTTTCACCTCCGCGTGAAATGGAGAATTGGCTCAAGCAAACTTCAAACAAACTTTATGGGACTGGCCTTGGACTGGTTTCACCCAGGGGTAGATGGTTTCCCAGTGTTTGTTGAAGCTGCATTTCCTTTTCTTAGCCTGGCAGGTCCTGTTTTCCTCCCTTTCCTCCAGGTATTGCGCTGCATGCCGGTGCCTTTCGGACCTGATTTGTTTCTGGTTGTTCTTGCCGGCGCTCACGCCCTTGAGCTGTGTCCGCATCCGAGTTTGATTGACATGATCAGATAGCCCGTCACACCCCCTGGTGACAGCCCTCGCTACTACTACACAGACAGCCGTCTGATAGATGCCATTTTATTAAACCTGCATTGCAAAACTGGAGTCTGACTATCAATAACAATGCAGGACACCATCTCAATTTGCGGGACGTGTGAAAAGTCATGAGAATGCATGACTGATCTGGTCACCCTAGTCCAGCCTGAGGCGCAAGTCCATATATCTTGTGAACCACAAAACAGATCTTTGGGGACCAACCGTGTTTATAAACTTTTACCAATCTTTAGAGGGATTTAGATCAAATATATCATCAAAGTGATTTTCTAAAATTAGCTATGAACTGCAGTGTTTAGTTTCGGAAGTATTGTATGAATTGATTTCCAGTAGTAAAGTTTTAATAACTGTTTTTTCCTCACATTTATTTCAATAACATACTATCAGCAATGTTATTAGACATCCATTGGACCCTTAGAGACAATTAAATGTCTTAACTCTAATTAATGTGGTGTCCAATCAGGATTAGGAAAAGGTCAACAAGAGAATTTCTAAAAGACTCAAAAAGGAAGTATGAATAAAGTGATTTGACCTTCTGTAACATTTGAGACAAAAAATGCTTCCAAAAGTGGCACAAATGCCTAAATGAAGCAAAAAAACATCTAGAAGATTAAGTGCAAATATGCAAAGCTGTCAGTGTCTTTGCATGTTTTAGTTTGTTCTTCTTATAGCCAAAGTTTTACAGAAGTAGATTCAGATGAGAAATGGTTTGTTCATTATTTTCATTTGTCTCTGTGGTCATACAACTTTTAAAACGTGAATCTGATATCTTGCAGAATAAATATCCTGATAGCCCAGGTTTTCCTAAAGTAACTATATGTATTTAACTTGATTCTGCTTGAAAATGTTGTGGTTCTAAACGTACTATTAAAAAAATCCTGTGAACAGAAAGTACAAAAATATTCCCTTGAATTGCAAGGGTTATGAAATGCCTGCTTTGGAGGTTACATACCACTTTATGAAATCTATCAGCTGAACTCTTTATCTTCCTACCATGACTTCCACATTTCCGACACATTCCACAGAGAAGTCCACTCCTCCATCGGTCATCTCAGACAGCACTTGGCTGATGGGTTTGCTGTGATCCTTTGGGTTCACAAATTCAGTTGCACCAAACACTTTTGCCCTCTCAAACTTCTCTGGATTGATGTCAACAGCGATGATCCTCTTGGCTCCTGCGTAATGACAGCCCATGACTGCAGCCAGACCCACAGCTCCAAGACCAAACACAGCACAGGTGGAGCCCGGCTCAACCTGCAACAAAACACATCTTAATAGTAACAACAGTGAGAACATAATAAGGCACTGAATAAGTCAAAAGCTGATCTATTTACATTCTACAGTCAACTGAGGAGAGTTAAAATGTTGGTGTGTGCAAAATTTCAGCAAGTGCAGAGTTGGAGTCAAATCCTTAAAAATGTACCCAATTAAAAAGAGTTGGCATCAAAAAACAGTTGACAAATTATGTTTCATTAAGTCAAATCCACAGGCCTCATTGCAGGAGCGTAAATTCTGAACTCTTGACTTGTAAGTAACACTTGTAGAGCTCTAATTTCGTAGACCAGGCGCAGGCAAGGCTGCCCTGCGTCGCGTCTGCGCCGACATGGTGTGTCTAGCGCACTTAACAAGTTTCTTGCAGAGTGCAGAGAGGTGCATCCACGCATCCGTTCCTGCCCCTACGTGCAAGTGCCAGAGAGGGAGGAGAAAAGGTGTGAGTGGGTTTAATACAGCTGAGTGCTGTCTTCACCAATCAAATGAATGCCTCTCCTTACCTTTAAATGCGCTGTGGGCAAGGCGCAGTGCCTGATTGGTCTGAATTGATCCCCAACACCGCGGAAACAGTGTGCTCGAAAAAGATCCGGTTTCAGAGAAGGTCAGAGCAGCTGTCACCGTTACAGCAACAGAGAGAGTGGAGGGGCACTCGGGGCGCGCATGGGAGGCCACGAAGCGCGTCACTGTGTAGGCCAGCTCCTGGGACAGATGTAATCTGTTCCTTTGTCATCATTAGGAATACAAAATTTTGTGACAGATATTTAAACACAGCATCATGCAGCAAGCATCATGCTTGTGATCCATCTGCATTCCTGGTCAGTCATCACCAAACAGCAGAGCCTTTAGTGATATACTGTATACTCTCCCAGTGTCTCCGCCTCATCCTCCTTGCAATAATGTATTCCATCTTTTTAGATCACCTTAAAAATAAAGACTAAAGCAGAGGAATATGGGGAATCACAGGTAAATCCTTAAGACACTGAGTGACATACTTTTATTTCTCTCTTTGTTGTCCATATTTTTTCTCCCTCTTTTCTTTGAATTTAATGAAATGAGAGAAGCCAGATATATACTCAGTGTCAGATTTTAAGGCTGTTTAATGTTGACTTGTAAGATGTGCATCAAACTTCCAGCTGCCTTCAGGTTAAGTTTCCATTATGACAAACGGCTTTAATCAGACATCAGATGTGACGGGACAGTTAATATAGATACAAATGTATATGCTGGTTTAGACGGTTACATTAAATAGTGATTGCTGTGATTGTTTATTGCATTAAAATGTGCCTGACACTCTGGAAACCTGCCTCTGAGGGTTTGGTAACATGTGGGTGCCCTTCGAGAATGGACCACGTTGGAGCTGGCGAGCTTTAACCGCACCTTCCGCACAGTTTTTTGGCACATAATTGTCACTGCGCCAACCTGAATCTGTCGGCACCTCCCCCTGTGCCGTCACACCCATCTCTGCGCAGACGGTCTACCAAGTTGTTAAATTGGCTGCACACGGCGGCACACCTACTGGTGTGTGCTAGGCTCTGCACACCCTGCGCTGCAACACAAAATTAGGGCCCGTAGAGTTAAGTCCAAATTCCACTGCATGCGTATCCGGTCTGTCTCCTTTCCGCTGCGGCAGAGGAGCTGATCCGTTTCCATTACAAGCAATGCGTGTACTTCAACCAGATGCGGCACGGCTCCGGCACGGCTGTGTACCTGCTCCGTCTGCCGGAGCTTCTATTTTTGCCGGATGCCGGACCACGGCGCAGCAATTTAGCACACAGAATATCGTGCGGGACAGGAAGTTGAGCACAAACACAAAATAAAACATCCGTAGAAGTTTCAGAATAAAATAAACCGTGTCAACAACGGAAAAGTATTGTACCTGGAAAACGTCATTTAGGGCGGAGACAGACCCGGTGTCAAAATAACAGCCTCACCCCACTTCACCATGGAAGAGGAGCTTTTGATTTTGGAGGTGCAAAAACCACAAAACCACAAAGTACTTTATGAGCTCGTTGACCCGCTGCAAGGCGGAGCTGCAATGCTTTGTACCGCAGACAGATCCAGTGGGAGTTGACGCGCGTCAGATGACGGAGCAGAGCGGAGAAGGACAGGATACGCATCCAGTGGAATCCCTCAGTTAATCATCCTGCCCAACCCTCATTGTTGGACTAACAGAAGACACCTCGCCCATGTCATGAAAACACACATACAGACAAACAGACTATAAGCAAACATACAAACCTTAGCTGTGTTAACAGCTGCTCCAAATCCTGTGCAGACCCCACAGCCAAGAACACATACTCTGTCCAGAGGGGCAGCTGGATCGATCTTGGCAGCAGCTATCTGGTTAACCACGGTGTACTCAGAGAAGGTGCTGGTTCCCATGAACTGCAGCACCTTCTTGCCCTTGCAGGTGAACCTGGACTCTGCTGGAGCCATAGCACCAAGATTGTCAGCTGCCCTAATGTGTATTCATTGGAAACAAGAAGAAAACAATTTTACTAGAGGTAAAATGAGAATAATCCATGGAATTTGGATTAAATACACGTTGTAAGAGTAGATTATTGATTAATTGCCTTTTTTCCAACAGTAATTACAATGTACAGTGATCTAGTGTTCAGAGACTGAAACCCTCCACCAAGGCATTTCTGACACTTTCACCATGTCACAACATACTTTAAAAACTTTATACATAAAATACCTGGGTCTGCATCCAGGTTTGGATCTTATCACCTTTTCCTTATATCATGACCAACATTCTCTGAAAATTTTATCAACACCCATTCATAATTTTTGAGGTATCTTGCTAACAGGCAAACAGACTGGCAAACAATGTCAGTAGAAACATGACCTTGGGAAAACCAGTTTCTTATAGCCTCTCAAGTAGAGTAAAGACAATCTCATTAACCAATATGGCCAATGTCCCAGTATCAGTATTGAGCTTGTTTCTTAAGCTTGCCTTCAAATTCTTATTATAATTTAGGCATAATCAGGTATTATGTAGGGTGGCATGGTAGTGCAGCAGGTGATGCACATGTCTCACTGTCAGAAAGTCACAGGTTCAGGACCTTTCTGTGCATGTGTTGTTTCTCTCCAAGCACTCAAGCTTCCTCCCACTAACACAGTGCCCCCTTTAGTGTTGAAAGTAAAGGTAAATCATATGTCTTAATGATATCCAATATGTTGAACAGATAAACAAGCCCTGCTGAGTGTGAAGCTTTTTCATCACTCTTCTTCACAAGCAACGGACATGAAAACCTAGATGGGGTGTCAAAACAAAATCTGTGTGCTGCATTGGGACACTCTCACATGTTTCCATGTGATGAGCTGGATTTTTTCACAAATGTTTCCACATGTCACGTTCAGTTAGGACTGGTTCACAAGTTAAACACTCCCTACTGCACAGTTGGTGAACAAACTTCAGTCTTAAATTGTCACCTATCTCAAATAATGATTGATAACAAGTGAAAAGAACAGAAAAACAGTCATCCAGATTTATCTCACCTCCAACCATGGTGCCCTTCCATGTGCGGCCAGCGATCAGCTGAATGGGTCGTGCTTCAAAGTTGTGCAGGTCTGTCCAGCCAGCAATCACGCTGACACCCCAACCTTTAACACAAGACTCCAGGGCACTGCGCTGGCAAAAGACACAGTACAAAGGCAGAAAGCTTACAACCAGGTGGACCAAGTGCAATTAAGTGGTCATTTTTGCCTGAACTCAGGTTCATATATGAAAAGCCCTGATCCAGCTGTATTCTCCGTCCATTTGGGATGCTCTGTTAGAACTCCTGCTTCTTCAAGGCCCCCATCCCCATATAGACCCAGTCTGAGAAGATTAGTTGGCTCATCTACTGCGTGACAATTGTACAGTTTGGTTTTGCATGTTGTCAACAACTCTGCAGCCACTCTATCACCTATCTTTTATTAGACAGATTAATCTTTTCAAGCTCAATTGAGCCGCCCAAAGCGAAATGGGCTAGTCACCATCCTTTAGAGCAGGAAGACGGGGGAACTACAACCAACACAACAGCAGAAGTGACTGCTCGTACAGACATTAGCACAGATGCCAACAGTTTATCAGTTTTATCAGATCTTGACTGAATTTCTTAATAAAATGAAAACCACACATCAACATAAAATTCTTTCCATAGTAAGGATATTTTGCTCTGACAAGTTTTGCTGAAAGTTTGTTTTAAGACGTGGTTCATGTTACATAGTACAGTAGAGTCCGCCTACTGGTTGTGCCCAAAAAACGTGACTGACCAAACCATCATCAAATCACCGGCTGAATATTCTTTTAAAGGGTTCTGTTTATTCTCAAACACTTTTTGGGTCTGACTTGTGAAATCCACCACTAGTTACTTTTTCCCTAGTTCTCACTTTGTCTAAAACACACAGAAAAGGCACCTGTCACTTTAAGACTTTGGTCCCCATAAGGGTCCAGCCTCGGGTGACCAGATATCAATTCACTAGATGTGGGATGAAGACAGTGTTTCCGTGGGACAATGTGGGACACTGTGGGACACTGTCTGATACCAATGCATCAAGGTAGTCTAAAATAAATTAAAAAATATAAAACATCTCTATTCTGCCTATTAGCTGTTATTATTACTATAGCCTAATTCTGCCATCTCGTTGATGACAGAAGTATATTCATTTACTGGGAAGTCTCCTTTTGAGCAACACGTTTTTGTGAGTCTTGCACTGTCTGTGCCTTTTTATTTTTGTTTTCACCTCCACGTTAAAAATAAAGACTAAAGCAGAGGAATATGGGGAATCACAGGTAAATCCTTAAGACACCGAGTGACATACAATTTATTTCTCTCTTTGTTGTCCATATTTTTTCTCCCTCTTTTCTTTGAATTTAATGAAATGAGAGAAGCCAGATATATACTCAGTGTCAGATTTTAAGGCTGTTTAATGTTGACTTGTAAGATGTGCATCAAACTTCCAGCTGCCGTCAGGTTAAGTTTCCATTATGACAAACGGCTTTAATCCGACATCAGATGTGACGGGACAGTTCATATAGATACAAATGTATATGCTGGTTTAGACTGTTACATTAAATAGTGATTGCTGTGATTGTTTATTGCATTAAAATGTGCCTGACACTCTGGAAACCTGCCTCTGAGGGTTTGGTAACGTGTGCGCACATGTGCGCCTGCCACCAAATTACAGCTGTGGAGGGTGCGCTTCGCCTTCACCGAGAATGGACCACGTTGGAGCTGGCGAGCTTCAACCGCACCTTCCGCACAGTTTTTTGGCACATAATTGTCACTGCGCCAACCTGAATCTGTCGGCACCTCCCCCTGTGCCGTCACACCCATCTCTGCGCAGACGGTCTACCAAGTTGTTAAATTGGCTGCACACGGCGGCACACCTACTGGTGTGTGCTAGGCTCTGCACACCCTGCGCTGCAACACAAAATTAGGGCCCGTAGAGTTAAGTCCAAATTCCACTGCATGCGTATCCGGTCTGTCTCCTTTCCGCTGCGGCAGAGGAGCTGATCCGTTTCCATTACAAGCAATGCGTGTACTTCAACCAGATGCGGCACGGCTTCGCATCGTGTGTACCTGCTCCGTCTGCCGGAGCCTCTCTTTTTGCCGGATGCCGGCCCACGGCCCAGCAATTTAGCACACAGAATATCGCGGGACAGGAAGTTGAGCACAAACACAAAATAAAACATGCGTAGAAGTTTCAGAATAAAATAAACCGTGTCAACAACGGAAAAGTATTGTACCTGGAAAACGCGTCATTTAGGGCGGAGACAGACCGGTGTCAAAATAACAGCCTCACCCCACTTCACCATGGAAGAGGAGCTTTTGATTTTGGAGGTGCAAAAACCACAAAACCACAAAGTACTTTATGAGCTCGTTGACCGCTGCAAGGCGGAGCTGCAATGCTTTGTACCGCAGACAGATCCAGTGGGAGTTGACGCTGGCCAGATGACGGAGCAGAGCGGAGAAGGACAGGATACGCATCCAGTGGAATCCCCCAGTTAATCATCCCGCCCAACCCACATTGTTGGACTAGCAGAAGACACCTCGCCCATATCATGAAAACACACATACAGACAAACAGACTATAAGCAAACATACAAACCTTAGCTGTGTTAACAGCTGCTCCAAATCCTGTGCAGACCCCACAGCCAAGAACACATACTCTGTCCAGAGGGGCAGCTGGATCGATCTTGGCAGCAGCTATCTGGTTAACCACGGTGTACTCAGAGAAGGTGCTGGTTCCCATGAACTGCAGCACCTTCTTGCCCTTGCAGGTGAACCTGGACTCTGCTGGAGCCATAGCACCAAGATTGTCAGCTGCCCTAATGTGTATTCATTGGAAACAAGAAGAAAACAATTTTACTAGAGGTAAAATGAGAATAATCCATGGAATTTGGATTAAATACACGTTGTAAGAGTAGATTATTGATTAATTGCCTTTTTTCCAACAGTAATTACAATGTACAGTGATCTAGTGTTCAGAGACTGAAACCCTCCACCAAGGCATTTCTGACACTTTCTCACCATGTCACAACATACTTTAAAAACTTTATACATAAAATACCTGGGTCTGCATCCAGGTTTGGATCTTATCACCTTTTCCTTATATCATGACCAACATTCTCTGAAAATTTTATCAACACCCATTCATAATTTTTGAGGTATCTTGCTAACAGGCAAACAGACTGGCAAACAATGTCAGTAGAAACATGACCTTGGGAAAACCAGTTTCTTATAGCCTCTCAAGTAGAGTAAAGACAATCTCATTAACCAATATGGCCAATGTCCCAGTATCAGTATTGAGCTTGTTTCTTAAGCTTGCCTTCAAATTCTTATTATAATTTAGGCATAATCAGGTATTATGTAGGGTGGCATGGTAGTGCAGCAGGTGATGCACATGTCTCACTGTCAGAAAGTCACAGGTTCAGGACCTTTCTGTGCATGTGTTGTTTCTCTCCAAGCACTCAAGCTTCCTCCCACAAACATGCTCATGAGGATGATTGGTGACTCCAAATTGCCCTAAAGTTAGGATTAGGGTTAGAGTGTCTGTCTCTCTGTGTGGCCCTGCAATTGGGTGGCAACCAATTCAATATGTAACTCTATCATGCTTTGTAAGTGTGCGGACTTTTTTCCTTTCTATACTTTTTGGAGCCCCTCTTTTATTTGATTGTTTTGCTTCATAACCCATGCTAAGCTGTGTGTAATTGGTGTGAAGCTGAGCAAACCACACAAAAGGAGAAATCAGTGAAGTAGAGGAGAGGTGGTTAGTGCACTTTATTATCTGCAAAATCATATGATGGGCCTTTGAAACATGTAACATGTTTTCTGGGATAAGAGGCAGTGCACCTCCTCAGCATGGCGGTCGCCCACCTCTCATGCTGCAGGAGCTGCACTCATTTATAGCACACAGTTTCTGTGGCACACACAAGGAAAGACATTTATGTGCAATGCAAGAGGGTGGCAGGTATTGCACTTTAAATAAGCATGAACCATTCAACATGTACACCACTGAATCCTTTCAGGGTCACAGGGAGCTAAAGCCTATCCCAGCGGACACCGTGCAAGAGGAGAGGTACACCCTGAACCGGTCCCCAGCCAATCGCAGGACCACATTGAGAGACAGACAACAATCCATACCGAAGGGGCCATTTAGTGTTAGCAGTCTACCTAATGAGCATGTTTTTGGTTTATGGCAGGAAGCCAGAGTGCCCAGAAAGAACTCATTCATGCACAGGAAGAACATGCAACTTCACTCAAAATGGCCCTGTCCAGCATGGGGACCTATCCAGCAACCTTCTGACTGTGAGGCATGTGCATTACCTGGTGCCCCACCATGCCATCCTAGCATGAACCAGAAAAAAACATATGGCGTAGGCGTGAGCCTCAAACTCCAAGTCTGACCTCAAATTTCCACTGGGAGTGCCATGCAAGGCCACAGTGATTCGGCTTGTCCCAAAACCTACCACTCGAGTTTCAGAATGCTGTAGAGTGCTGCAAAGGCTTTTGTCATGAAACCACTGGATCATGGGAGAGGCAAATTTATGCAAGAGATCAGGCAACAGAACCATGGAACAGCCTACAACAACAGAGAAGACCCACCCTGCCTGACAAACGGTCATTTGTGTGGTTGTGATTTCATCTTGGACTGTAAAAAGGTGATGATGGGTCAGACAGAATCTTGTTTTTCCACCTCCAAGATAAATAACTTGTCATTTGGGGCAAAAAAACGTGAGATTAGAGAGTTGATGCACTGATGACTATGAACACAGTTTTATTTCAAGTTGGAAATCCGACCATTGAATAACGATTCTATGAACACATCTACACTTGCTCGCTCCAGGTGGAAATTGGCAGTAAGTCAAGTTTGATATCCGCCCCAAGGTGCAACTTGAGTCCAAGTCTTGAATTTGAGTCCCCATCTGTGCTCAGCTAAACAGAAACTTAGGGGACAGAGACAAACTCAGGTGTGTCTTCAGCTTCAACTTCAGCTTTATTATCATCCCATGGGGGTATCATTTTTTCAGCAGCAGGCACCAGTAAAAAAATAAAACATAAAACATACAGGATTAGAAAAATCAGAAAAAAATCCTTAGCACAAGTAAAAAAGGATGCCACTTAAACCACAAAATGCCACTTAAACCACAAAATGCCAAAGACTAAAATCAGGCAGATCCCATAAAGTACACTCAGTCATTAAAGTGCCATGCAATAGATAAATAAACAGTAATGACTACCATACGAGGTAATACAGAAAAAAACGAGATTCAATAAATAATCAATAAAAAGTCAAGGACTAAAGTCTAAAAATCAACAATCAATTCTACACAAACTACCTAAATAGGTTGCCTATTTTTTGGGCTTGTTCCAAAAGTATAGTTGCTCATTTGGGTATATGCTCCCAAACCAGGAGGGATCTGATGCTCACTCTACTTCCAAAGTTACTTAGATTATTTTCTCCCACTCTAAATACCAATGTAAATTTTAATGTAAAAACAGGGGCAAAAATAGGTTTCCACCAAAAAGAAATTATTATTGAAAGCATTAATTTAATTCCTAAGGTAGCTGTTACTGTTTTCTAGAGGATCAACATAAAACTTAGATAAAAGCCTGACTATGTCTGTTTGGTTCCAAAAATCAAGGTTAGACAGGCTGTTTAGTGATAAGAGGGTATTAAATAACAGGAGCCTCCCTCTCTCCAAATGGATAGAGAAAAGGAAGTTCCACTGCCAAATAAAAATATACTGAATACCAAATTAAAGGTCATGAAAGAAAAAAATGTTAGAGAGGTTGAAGAATAAAGTGGAAATTAAAACACACTTTACAAAGCCTTTTCTTTAAAAAAAAATTAAAATAAAAAAGCAAAGTGCTACAGCACCACTTACAGGTCAGGCATTTGTACTGCAGCAATGAGTTTTTTGTAAAAGGACACATTTCTTGAAACAATGACGTCTTTACAGAGAATGTTTTAAATACGAAAACATTTTTGTCCCTGTGATTACAGAGCCTTAGTGAACAAATACTATCATCAAGTAATTTTAAAACTACCTGAAATATTACCTAAAAATAAATATAGCAAAAGAGCTCACCATCCTCTCTCACAATGGTTGGACTTTGGATGCCTGCAGTAACGACACTCTCTACACTGGCAGAGGGACAGGGGGATTACTCTGTCTCCTGAGATTTAAGAACAAAAACATAATGTGAGTCTTATTTGTAGTCAAATCTAATAAAACCCCTTGCTTAATGAAAGGATGTGATGACAAAAATAAGTCAGGTTGTTTCCAGAAACAGTCCTCTCTCTCTGCATTCCTATACTGTGGGTTTTCTGTGGTGGACTGTTGATGCACTTAAGGGTCAAATAAAAATTATCTGGCATTTCTTCAGCGGCCGATGATGACCCTGTTTATGTTGTGAAGTTAATGCCTGAAGGCTGACTGGAGACTAATAATATAGACTGGTCAGCTTTCATTTATAGCCCCATACAGAATATGAAACCAGAATAAAAGTTCACTTTTTTATAGCATAACACTGAAAACACAAGATAACACTTTCTATCAAGCCCCTCTTTAAAATGCCTAATCAATGGATAATAAGTATGATTATAATGAATCACACTGAGTCATAATATTCATATAATGCTATCTAATCATAGTACAGTTGGCATAATCTCTAAGAAATTACAGATTAATTATGAATAATTTTAATGCTGTATCATTGTAAAATTTAATATGAAAATAAGATTCAAGTGTCAAGGATTTGTATCCATCTATCTATCTATCTATCTATCTATCTATCTATCTACAAATAATTACATTTTAGTTGTGATCCAGATAATTGTGAACAATTGTTTCTGCTCTGTAACTTTTAACTACAAACCCAAAACCAGTGAAGTTGGCACGTTGTTTAAATCATAAATAAAAACAGAATACAATGATTTGCAAATCCTTTTCAACCTATATTCAATTGAATACACAGCAAAGACAAGATATTTAATGTTCGAACTGGTAAACTTTGTTATTTTTTGCAAATATTAGCTCATTTGGAATTTGATGCCTGCAACATGTTTCAAAAAAGCTGCACAAGAGGCAAAAAAGACTGAGAAAGTTGAGGGTCACCATTTTGTGAACAAATGCTTGAACAAATTGTCCAACAGTTTAAGAACAACATTTCTCAACCAGCTATTGCAAGGAATTTAGGGATATCATCATCTACGGTCCGTACTTTCATCAAAAGGTTCAGAGAATCTGGAGACATTACTGCACGTAAGCGACAAGGCTGAAAACCAATATTGAATGCCCGTGACCTTCGATCCCGCAGGCAGTACTGCATCAAAAGCTCATCTAAGATGGACTGATGCAAAGTGGAAAAGTGTTCTGTGGTCTGACGAGTCCACATTTCAAATTGTTTTTGGAAACTGTGGTCATCGTGTCCTCCGGACCAAAGAGGAAAAGAACCATCCGGACTGTTATAGGCACTAAGTTCAAAAGCCAGCATCTGTGATGGTATGGGGGTGTATTAGTGCCCAAGGCATGGGTAACTTACACATCTGTGAAGGCACCATTAATGCTGAAAGGTACATACAGGTTTTGGAGCAACATATGTTGCCATCCAAGCAACGTCTTTATCATGGACGCCCCTGCTTATTTCAGCAAGACAATGCCAAGCCACATTCTGCACGTGTTACAACAGCGTGGCTTCGTAGTAAAAGAGTGCAGGTACTAGACTGGCCTGCCTGTAGTCCAGACCTGTTCCCCATTGAAAATGTGTGGCCCACTATGAAGCGTAAAATACAACAACAGAGACCCCGGACTGTTGAACAACTTAAGCTGTACATCAAGCAAGAATGGGAAAGAATTCCACCTGAAAAGCTTCAAAAATTGGTCTCCTCAGTTCACAAACGTTTACTGAGTGTTGTTAAAAGGAAAGGTGATGTAACACAGTGGTAAAAATGCCCCTGTGCCAACTTTGTTGCAATGTGTTGCTGCCATTAAATTCTAAGTTGATGATTATTTGCAAAAAATAACAAAGTTTCTCAGTTCGAACATTAAGTATCTTGTCTTTGCAGTGTATTTAATTGAATATAAGTTGAAAAGGATTTGCAAATCATTGTATTCTGTTTTTATTTACGATTTACACAACATGCCAACTTCACTGGCTTTGGTTTTGTAGTAATGATAACATGATTCTGAGTGCTAGGTGTGGGTTTTCAGGGTCAAGGATTCATACTGTCCTCCTAATTTACGGAGACAGATTCAATGATCTTGAAGTTGCATATGTGAGCGTAGACCTGGCAAGGGGTTTGAGTGTATCCTACACATCCGTGCATAGCAATGACCATACAGCTATTTTTTGCATGTATACTTAAAATCAAGGTCCACTGAGAGAAATATAATGACATACTAGCAATGTTAATTCCGATTTTTACTGTGGCCCAAAATTGCAATATACAGTTCATTATTAATTGTGTGTGTCTATGAACAAAGTCATGAACTTTGAAAGTTTTAACTGACCTGTTTGAAATTCAGTCACTCCAGGCCCAACGCTCTCAACAATGCCGGCCCCCTCATGGCCCAGGACTGTGGGGAAGCCATCCAGATTCATGCCCTCGAACAGATGATACAGCTCTGAGTGGCACAAGGCTGCCGCCACAATCTGCTCCCAGAAAACAGCTATGTCAAGAGGGTGGTCTGCATTTATAGCACAGCTGCTCTAAATTAGAATCAGATCTGGTATTTATTGCCGAGTACATTGACACATACAAGGAATTTGACTTGGTATGTTGGTGCAAAAAAGAACGCATAGTAAGATAAAAATAGCAAAATAGATTTTGGGTAATCTTGCTCACAGACAAACAAAAAAACAAGCCAACAAAGAGACAAATGCATGCAGACAAAAACATAATCTCCTTTCGTGGTGGCTAACAAAAGCAAGTGCTGCAAAAAGGTTTAGCCAAGAACTGGTGTTGGTAGCAGTCTGACGGTGCACCTAGTCGGTAACCCGAGGGTTGCAGACTTGAGTCCAGCTCTGGCTGTTACATGGCGATGTATCCTTGAGCAAGACACTTAAACCAACCTGCTCCAACTGCTGTGTCACTGGTATGTGAATGGTAAGAAAAGGTGTGAAATGGGTTGATACTGATGAATAACTGACTTAGAAACTGCAACTTCATCACAAAATGAATGTGTATGTGATCAGCTGTGTGAACTGCTTTGAGTTGTTAGAGACCATAGAAGTATGTATATATATATATATATATATATATATATACATATATATATATATATATATACATATATACACATATATATATTTATATACATACACACAAAAACACACTGCATTTTTGGGACTATAACTTGCACTGTTTTATGTAAACGTTTATTTATACTGACTGAGATGAAACAAGGACTAAACATTACCGTCTACAGTTGCGAGAGGATGCTCTAGGCTAGGCTACACATAAACGAAATGCAATATAAATATTCTATTCTGCAGATAACAGACTGCAGGTAGTAAAATATGCACACAGATAGCTAGCTATTTAGCTAGCTAGCTTTCTAGCTAGATAGCTATAGATAGATAGATAGATAGATAGATAGATAGATAGATAGATAGATAGATGAATAAAACCCACACCTAGCACTAGCAAGCTAGATAGATAGGTAGATAGATAGATAGATAGATGGATAGATAGATAGATAGATAGATGAATAAAACCCATACCTAGCACTAGCAAGCTAGATAGATAGATAGATAGATAGATAGATAGATAGATAGATAGATAGATAGATAGATAGATAGATAGATAGATGAATAAAACCCACACCTAGCACTCAGAATCATGTTTATATCATTAGTAGTTAAAAAGTTATTGAGCACAACCAGTTGTTCACAATTATCTGGATTACCAGTAAAGTCTAATTATTTGTAAGTTGGGAAATTACCAATGTCTTAGATAGATAGATAGATAGATAGATGGATAAAACACTTATGTTAAATGGGAACTATTGAGATAAGCGTTGATTGATTTCATGATTGATAGCTCCAGATTATTTTTAAAAAATGCTTAATTAAGACACTTCACAGAATTGAATTTGGCCATTATATTATTCACCACTCACCACACCTGGACACCACCTGAGGACTTATCATTAGACACCCTCCACTCTCATGGAGATGGCTTAGCCCCTTTTAAGTCTTTTGTAAAAGTTAAAACATCCTCATCAAGGCATCCCTCACCTTAATGCGGATCTCATTGGCTTGTGGGGGGGCGACCTCGACCTCCTCGATCACCACAGGCCTGTTTGGTCCCCAGGCCACTGCTGCCTTACACTTGATGACCTAAATACATTAAACATTATTAAACATAACGTCACATGCTTAGGTTTAACAACATCATTTTTGTTTTTGCACATAAAAACTCTGAAGTGACTCTTCCACACACTCCTCTCCTTTAGTATAGAATGATCTTTTTTGGTCTTAAATCCTCTCGTCTTTGCCAAAATCCACAGCTGCACAGACTGATTAGGTCGAGGCTTTCTGTCAGACTAGAACAGGACAAGCAGTACTTCACTGAGGCTGAGAGTAAAGACTGGGAAAAGACAAACAGCTCAGAGGACCTCTTACATGCTTATTTCTACCAGTTATATGCTTCTCACCAAATCAACCAAAATCACAGTTTAACACAGTTTAATTCACAAACGCTGTGGTCATTTGGGAAGTAAATTCATCTTACTGTCAGCTTTACATGACATTACTCTGAAAACTTATGAAATCTTCAAAGTTACACGGATGAGGACCTCACATGGACTGCTGTACTTACCAGACCAGCTGTTGCCATGTTCCCAGCAAAGTCCAGAGTCAAAATGAGGAGACTAACATGAGGAGTGAGGAGGGGAGAACTTCAACATGGTGTTTAAACAGTGCTGAAAGAAAAAACTGTTACATAAGTCCAGATGGGCAGAGAGCTGGATTTTTTTTTTATCAGTATGTAACCAAACTCACCGAGGAGATTGGTGCAGAGGGTTTAAAATCCCACCCTTTGAATGTCTGAATAAACCCTCTTAAAATATGTCAGCAAATAGAGTGGAATAAAATCTAAAGACTGGAGCCAGGTAATCAGTGACTGATAACTATCAGAAACAACGGCAAAGGTATCATTTGTTTGTCTAATTTACTGTGAGGCAGGCTCACCCACAGAACTGACTGGGCCCCTAAAAAGACCAGTAAATGTGTCCTCCCCAGATTTCATCTAATCATACTAGTATGTTGGAAATGACGGCGACCTCATGGTTGGCTGTAGTCCTTAAGTGGCATCCTGGATTTAGATATATCTAAAAAAGACAATAATAAGTAGAGTTATTGATAGGCTCCCCCACCCTCTGGGCAGAGTCCCAGACAAATGTTTCAGGTGTAAGGATGACTGAACCAACATTACTGTGCCAGGGGTAACTGTAAACACATAACAGTAAATATAATAGAACAGAAATAAGGACCATACCATGTTAGGTTAAAAGGCCTTGACAACTAAAATGATTTCCTTCAGCCTTTATAAGAAAGAGTTTTTGCTTCATCAGAATTTCAAACTTTGATGTGATTCTTGTCAGAGTTAAAGTCAAACAAAATCATATAGTTTTAAAAACTGTGGAGTCTCAAGACAGCACATCTGAGTAAAAAATTACAACTGAGAAGAAAAAATGAAAAAAAAAAAAAAACACGGATAGATAATAAATGAGTGAATGTGTATGTGACCTGATACACACACACACACACACACACACACATATATATACATATATATATGTATATGTGTATATATATATATATATATATATATATAGAGATATATATATATATATAAATATATATATATATATATATATATATATATATATATATATATATATATATATATATATATATATATATATATATATATATATATATATATATATATATATATATACATATCTATATATATATATATATATATATATATATATATATATATATATATATATATATATATATATATATATATATATATATATATATATATATATATATATATATATATATATATATATATATATATATATATATATATATATATATATATATATATATATATATATATATATATATATTAATGAGGTTTTAAATAGAGCTACAATATGCAAAAGCAAGAAGGGGGAGTGTGACAAAAAGCACTTTGAAAAAGTAATTTATTGAAAACAAAAGGTAAACTGAAATAGACCAAAAGTTTAAGATCACAGGCTGTTACAGCCAAAATCTGCTCAAAATTGTCATTTTCTGTCAGGCATTCACACGGTCATGCCCTCCTGATGGCTAAAGCTAAGAAGCTTTCTTTTCTTGAACGTGGTCGGATCGTCGAGCTCTATAAGTAAAGCCTCTCGCAGCGTGCCATTGCTGCTGAGGTTGGACGCAGTCAGATAGTCATTCTACATTTTTTGAAAGATCCTGAGCATTATGGAACAAAAAAGTCAAGTGGTAGACCCAAAAAAATTACACCTGCTCTGAGCCGGAGGATCCGATTGGCTGTCCATCAAGACGCAGGGCGGTCCTCGACCCAAATTAAGGCCCTTACTGGTGCCGACTGCAGCGCAATAACCATCAGACAGCGTCTGTGGGTAGAGGGTTTCAGAAACAAAAAACAAATTCAAAGGCCTCGACTCCTTCAATGCCACAAAACTGCCCGTTTAAACTTTGCCAGGGAGCAACAAACATGGGACATTGGAAGGTGGAAAAAAGTTTTATTCTCAGATGATAAAAATGTAACCTTGACGGTCCAGATGGCTTCAACGTTACCTGCATGACAAGGAGATCCCACCTGAGATGTTTTTCAACAGGACAGCGCTGCAGTTCTCAATGCTCGCTTGACCAAGGACTTCTTCAGGGAGAATAACATCACTCTTCTGGACCATCCCGCATGTTCCCCTGATTTAAATCCCATAGAGAACATTTGGGGATGGATGGCAAGGGAAGTTTATAAAAATGGCCATCAGTTCCAGACAGTTGATGCCCTGTATGAAGCCATCTTCACCACTTGGAGCAATGTTCCCAAAAGCTTCCTGGAAACACTCTCATCAAGCATGCCATTCATTAGCTACTCATTAATGAGTCCTACTGAGAAACATTTTTGTTCTGGTTTGGAGAGATTTTTGTAATTTTTTGAGTGATGGTCTTAAACTTTTGATCAGCTGATAAACAGCCTATTTCAGTTTACTTGTTGCTTTCAATAAATTACTTTTTTAAGTGCTTTTTGTCACACTCACTCTTCTTGCTTTTGCATATTGTAGCTCCATTTAAAACCTCATTAAGGTCCAAATGTGCAAAATGCATATTCTAGCATTTTTTCAACTGGTCTTAAGATTTTGATCAGGTCTGTATATATTGTGTGTGTATAGATAGATAGATAGATAGATAGATAGATAGATAGATAGATAGATAGATAGATAGATAGATAGATAGATAGATAGATAGATAGATGGATAAAGACAGACATTGCTGAGAGTGGTGTTTGTGTGATGATTTTGAAGGCCTGATTTTTACAGGAGAGTTCTGTTTTTTTTTTTGTTTTTTTTTTGTTTTTTCAATTCTGCAGCGGGTGGAGGCGTTGTTTAATAAACAGGGTCAACATGGAGTTACAAAGTCAGGCTGGAACCACATTCTATTGCCAGATATTTCAACACATGTAGCTGCAGAGTGGATTGACCTTGGATACTGAGGGGTGTAACGAGAGCAGCTGAAAGTTTCTCTCTGTTCCAAGAACAACTCCCATGTCTTAAGAGCCTTTGACTCCAGAGAGTAAAAATGTTTCAGTTTGGACCTTTAAAACATGCAGAGCAAAGAGAGAGGACAAAACAAATATAATAATAAAGCATCCAAATGACAGAGGCCAAGGGAGGACACATGCTTACATTTTATTTCGGTCCTCTAGTGGTAACAAGGGCTTTTTCCTTTCAAGAGATCTTTAGACATTTAATCATTTCACATATAAACCTAAAAATAACTTTAATCCAGAACAACAGAATACATGGATGTATGCCTGCTATGACTTCTATTCATCATCGTCTTTTTGCTTTATCATTTTTCTTTCAAATGTGAATGGGATACATTACAGGTCCCATGTCCTGGTGTGTTTGACTACATCATGTCTTAAGTGTCTATCAAGCAAGGATTTAAGTAGAATTAGAAAATAAAACTTTTCATTTCTGTAAAAGAATCAGACACAACTCTTTGTTCTCCCCTTTGGAAACACTCTGGTCTGAGGGGGTGGGGAGTCTACAGGATGCTATGATATTGACATCTGTGCTGATTGGCTGCCCAAATGATATCCGATGTAAGGGAGAGGGGCAGCTACAGGCAGCAGAGAGGACTTTAAGAACAGTCCAGGCATCTGCCTGTGAAGAGCAGAAGACACATGTAGGTGGAGACTGTACAGCTGTGATATCATAATCTCCAGGAAGTAAGAAACAGAGGATCCTAAAGCTCATTTTCTTTGAAGAGGAATACATAATTTCTCCACAATCAAAGAGTTTAGTAAAGGGTGTTTTGTTCCTCTGCACCCCATCCTCTTCTAACAATTGTAAAAGCAAGGTTGCATGAATCTGTATTAACGTTCTTAACAACAGTATCTTATGAATCAGGAGGCTTGGACTACCCAGTATAAAATAATGCTGCACAACTGAAGAGATGAAACACTGGTTTACTAAATCCTGCGTTTGGGCAACAACTGAAAGAAGTGATAGTTTACCCTCCAATCTGTATTATGGCCCATATTGTGGACTGAAAAATGAAATAACAAGCAGCTCAGTCATAAACAAATTCTATGAAAATATGTCTGTTCACACTAGTTTATGGACAGAAAGATTCCTCTCACTTCACTCTTGGATATGGAAGAAGCCAGCATTTCCATCTATATTTAATGATATTTTCCAACAGCTGATGGAGAAAATAATTACAACTTTTGATGTAAGAAAATGGTAACCTTGCAGTGCAGTGGGATTATTCCTCATTCAAGACAGGTTCATCTTGCCAAGCTCCAGCCTACAACAACTGGAATCAGCCTGTATTTGGCGCAGACCAATCAGCATCCTCAGAGGCAATAAGCAGTAACTGCTAATACTAAGATTACCACAGAAGCTAATAGTTTCACCGGCAGTTTTATCAGCTCAAGTTTGCACTTTGTTGTGCATCACATGTTGTATTGAACATCACAGCTGTAGCACCCACCTACCACATTATCTGACTGACCCAAAGTGATGGCGATTGACAAAACAATCATCCAATCACCTGCCAGATCTAATTTTGCAGGTGCAGCCCATTCCAAGCAGTCTCTATGGGCTGTTACTCAGATGAACCAGTGGATTATATTGAATGATCCATCTAGTGTGTCAAGTTATGAAAATGTCACTCTTCTTTCATTAAATAGATCCTAGAAAATATCATAGACTTAAATTCCCATGTCCTGTCCTTTTCTTTTTTAATAATTCAGCACCCATCAGATGATCCAAAGCCATTTGAGACAGATACGTTAATGAGATTATATGAGAAGTCAAATTAACCGTTGTAAAACTTTATCATTGTTTGAGGCTGACCCAGACAGAGTTTATGCTTCTAAGAAAAAATGAGAAGCAGATATCAAAGAAGACATTGACATGGAGGTATTTTCACAGGTTTGTTTTAATCATTAGTCTGGATCACATGATTGGAGACACAAATTTTTACAAATTAAAATTCACCAAATATAATGTAACGGACCCAGAAATGTATTTTTTATGCCAGAGATGCAAAAATCAGAAATGGCCCCATAGCCATACTCTCGCTGCAAACATTAGGGAGAAGACCTGTCAGATTACTTCAATGATTCTGAAAATCAGTCTCAAACCCTCTCCATGTGTCTGGCAGCTTTAATTTTGGAGACTGTTATCCAAGGGACTTTTGTAATCTTGCTTTTATGCTGCAAAATATATTGCTGTGAATCAGTGGCGAGCGGCGACCTGTTACAGTGGTCATGCTGAAGTGTTAACAACAGCGAGCGCCCAATTTTTGGCTATTTATTTATTTAAAAAAACACGTAATCGTTTTTTTAACTACTATATCAACTCCATTTCATAGACACTCTCACACTCACACTTGCCTAATGTTACTAACAACAATGTGTTGGAATTCACAGTGTAGGTATTGGTAAGCTAAATGAAAGTGGAAATATTCAAGACTGACACAGGTTAATGCACACACACAGTAATGTAACCAGCTCCGTGGTCAGACAAATGACACAATCACATGCCCACAAAGTTACAATATGTTGGAATTTACAGTATTCAGAACTGACCCATGCCCATGAAGTGGGCTCAAGCTGGGTTCAGTCACGCTCGAGCGGAGGGGGGGAGAGGAAAAAAATTGACGTCCCAGTGCAGCGCCAGGTGATTTCAGCACCACGGACAGCATGCGTAAAAAGTTTTGACAACCTTTGAAATGTGTTTGCTGCAAGCTAAATTATATGGGCCTAATTAATGAAGACACCAACATACATTACAGGCCAAAAGTTTGGACACACCTTCTCATTCAATGTGTTTTCTTTATTTTCATCACTATTTACATTGTAGATTCTCACTGAAGGTATCGAAACTACGAATGAACACGTGGAATTATGTACTTAACAAAAAAGTGTGAAATAACTGGAAACACGTCTTATATTCTAGTTTCTTCAAAGTATCCACCCTTTGCTCTGATTACTGCTTTGCACACTCTTGTCATTCTTTTGATGAGCTTCAACAGGTAGTCACCTGAAATGGTTTCCAACAGTCTTAAAGGAGTTCCCAGAGATGCTTTGCACTTGTTGGCCCTTTTGCCTTCACTCTGCGGTCCAGCTCACCCCAAACCATCTCGACTGGGCTCAGGTCCGGTGACTGTGGAGACCAGTCATCTGGAGTAGCACTCCATCACACTCCTTCTTGGTCAAATAGCCCTTACACAGCCTGGAGGTGTGTTTGGGGTCATTGTCCTGTTCATCATTGTATTGTATTGTATTTCCTTGTCTTGCACTGTTATGTCGACTGTATGATGTCCATTGTTGTTGCTGTTGTCTGTAAGGTGCAATGTTGTTGTTGTTATTGTTTGCTGTCCCTTTGTAATGTACAGTCAGTGGAGACGAATTTCCCCTCTGGGGACCAATAAATCTAAATCTAAATCTAAAATAAATGATGGTCCAACTACACGCAAGCCAGATGGGATAGCATGTCGCTGCAGGCTGCTGTGGTAGCCATGCTGGTTCAGTAAGCCTTCAATTTTGAATAAATCCCCAACAGTATCACCAGCAAAGCAGCCCCACACCATCACACCATAGACTCCATGCTTCACAATGGGAACCAGGCATGCAAAATCCATCTGCTCACCTTTTCTGCATGGCACAAATACACAGCGGTTGGAACCAAAGATCTCAAATTTGGACTCATCAGACCAAAGCACAGATTTCCACTGGTCTAATGTCCATTCCTTGTGTTTCTTGACCCAAACACATCTCTCATGCTTGTTGCCTCTCCTCAGCAGTGGTTCCCTCGCAACTACTTGACCATGAAGACCTGATTCACACAGTCTCCTCTTAGCAGTTGTAGAGATGTGTCTGCTGCTGGGGCTCTGTGTGGTATTCATCTGGTCTCTAATCTGAGCTGCTGTTAACTTGCGATTTCTGAGGCTGGTGACTCAGATGAACTCTTTCTCAGCAGCAGAGGTGACTCTTGGTCTTACTTTCCTTGAGCGGTCCTCATGTGAGCCAGTTTCGTTGTAGCTCTTGATGGTTTTTGCGACTGCCCTTGGGGACACATTCAAAGTTTCTGCAATTTCTTGGATTGACTGACCTTCATTTCTTAAAGTAATGATGGCCACTTGTTTCTCTTAACTTAGCTGATTGGTTTTTGCCATAATATTAATTCTAACAGTTGTCTGATAGGGCTGTCGGCTGTGCATCAGTCTGTCTACTGCACAACACAACTGATGGCCCCAACCCCATTAATAAGGCAAGAAATTCCATTAATTAACCCTGGCAAGGCACACCTGAGAAGAGAAAACCATTTCAGGTGACTACCTGTTGAAGCTCATAAAGAGAATGAAGAGTGTGAAAAGCAGTAATCAGAGCAAAGGGTGGATACTTTAAAGAAACTAGAATATAAGACATGTTTTCATTTATTTCATACTTTTTTGTTAAGTACATAATTCCACACATGTTCATTCGTAGTTTGGATACCTTCAGTGAGAATCTATGATGTAAATAGTGATGAAAATAAAGAAAACACATTGAATGAGAAGGTGTGTCCAAACTTTTGGCCTGTACTGTATTTCAAATAAAAATAATGAGTTGAACTAGCAAAAAAATATAGGTTAATGAATGAATACAGCGACATAATTGACAAGGCCAGTTACAGTAAAACACACTCAATAATGAATATACTGTATGTCTTACCTTATTTATAGATGAATTCCACACTCTGGTTTGCAGTGCGGGTGCGTGAAACAAGCTGTCAGTTTTCCAGCTTTTTGCAAACAAAACAGGACAGATAAGGCCGGGACATGACCAAAGACCAAAACAGTAGAACTAAGGTATTGTATAATAGAACACACTGACAGATGAATATTTTCAAATATTTTATTGAAGGGCTTGGGCATGCACTGCATTTATGCTTATTATGACAGCTCGCCCCTGCTGTGAATAGAGGGGTGAAGAGATGAGTCCAAAAATGCAGAAGTGAGTAAGCTTTTAGAACTTCCTGGTTCCCAAGCCTGAATCTAAATGGGATTTGAGTAGTGGCTTTGGATGAATACCTGAAATAAGGTTCAGGAATAGCTTTTAACTCTTGCTGATTACCTTTCAGGTAAAAAAAAACAAACATAAAAAGAGTTCATTTGTTAAGAGCAATACATTTTGTTCAATACAGAGCTTTTACTCAGAAATGACCCAAAACACAATAAGAAATCCCATTTAGCTGGCTTGCAGTCAAGGAAACCTTGATGTTAACTTTCACACTGGCCAACAAAAGTACATCAAACCATAAAAGATCAACCACCCTCCAACAGAGTCTCAATGGAACAATTAAAGGTGTAGTCAGCGATGTGGGAGAAAACGAGTGGAGAGGTTGTTGATAAACGAGTTTAGACCCGCCTCTCCCTTCATACCTCACCCCTGGTTTACCTCTGAAAGCTGATGCACATGCATTGTCATGGAAACGGCCGTAGAAACTGCGTAGCTGACCATCTAAGATAACCCCGACTCGTCAGACAACTTGACTGACAATATTGATAACATCACAACAACAGTACATTTTGGCAGATTAGACAATAAGATGAATGCCTGACGGCTGTTACTGTTATGTGAAGCACCACAAAGCTAATGTTGTTAACCTGTCCAGCAGAAAGACGGCGACATCCGTGTCCGTTTTCAGGTCTTTCAATTGGGGGAGTTCCCTCCACTGTCGGAAAGCAACACCAATGTTGACCTGGATCTTCGCTCTTTCATGGTCATAGCCCTTCCTTTTCAATTTTCACTCCTCTGACCTTTTTCTTTTGGGCTGTTTTTCAGCCATTGCTACTGCACATATTGTGTCTCTCTCTTACGCTAACTGCGCAAGCTATGCTACCTCTTACTCCCCCCCCCCCCCCCCCCCCTCTGTCTGATCTGCGCATGAGTATGATCGCCCCCTGGATGTGGGGGGGGGGGGGGGGGGGGCGTACCCTGTTTTGACAGATGAATATTTCGGCCCGAGCCACAGTATTTACCTGTTGAAATTCAGAGCCAAGGCTGTGTATTGAAACTGTACTTTTTTTTCAACATGCTGTCAGTGGTGACATCTTGTGGATGGAGAGGAGAAATACAGTGATTTTGACAAATAGTGCATTAGATTAGAAGATTAGAAGATTGCTGACTACACCTTTAAGTGTTGTTCCACTTTATTGATTATAATAGGAAAAGAGAGGAGAAATGCTAACACATGACAAATATGGACTCCTCATGGAGAGTAAGCTATAAACCTCGTTAATGAAGTGTTTTATCATTAATGAATGGGGATAGGCTAGTTGTTGATGAAATGGCATTGAATTATTCCTGAGAGATGATTGTAAAATTCATTATACATATAGTTCTCACATGTGTTTGCCCTTTTATTTCATTTTCTTCTGTCAGTCATTGCATCCCTCTTTTGTTTTTGAGTCCTGCCTGCCTTTGAAATAAATAAATCTTTAAAAAACAGACCCATGCGTTCTCTTCATTAAAGGGTAGATATTCTGCCACAAAAGAGTCCGTCAGACCTTAAATACTTTCACGAGGACACTTTCACTGTTCAAAGGTTGTTACCACTGATGAGGAA
This sequence comes from Scarus forsteni, assembly GCA_036419115.1. Taxonomy (NCBI): domain Eukaryota; kingdom Metazoa; phylum Chordata; class Actinopteri; order Labriformes; family Labridae; genus Scarus; species Scarus forsteni. Next base: position 1,337,253 of record JAZDUH010000502.1, read on the forward strand.
AACATTCTTCCTTGCCAGATACTCCCACTTTTCTAAATATTGTCAGACTTTTCATGCCCGCCCTTTTTGGGTTAGAAACTCGGAGAAAGGTCACTGAACTAAGCAACCATCTAAATGCAACAAAACTTTCAGGGTACAAGAACATGAAATGGGAAATTAATACCTCCAACTACATACTGCACCAGAATGGCTAAAAAAATGCCTGTTGACATTTTTCCTTCTGTTAATTTTTTTTTTTAACCCTTGGGGAACAAATGTCAGAATTCTGCTAATTCAGATTTTTATTCTCAATATTTTGGTCAGTTAAAAGCAAATGAGAAATAAATATGGGGATGACTTGGTCCCTCTGACTACCATTATAACCACATATTTTTGACGTCATGTAATCTTGTCATATTGTGATGCCTTCTCCATAAATACCTGGAAAATCAAAGCCTCTACCTTCAGGGAAAGACGGTTTTATGTTATTAAGCTTTGCTACAAGGAGTAGCAGAGCTTTATCACATAATGCAATGGAGACCTGGTTCTCTCACCTTACCTTATAATGCATGTTGAAAATAAAGCTGGCGCGCTAATATGGTCTTGCAGTTTTTTTGTACGTGTATGTATATAATGTGTTGACTGTACGTGAGAGTTGGGCCATCAAAAGCTGGACAGGTTCATTCTTCTTATTTTGTTTTCTGACCAAGAAAAATCAGAAGTTCTTTGACTAAAAGGACTTGAACTTAAAAAAAAAAAAACCAAATTGTTAACAAAAAAAGTTATACATATGGTAAGGTCTTAAAGTTGTTGAAAAGATTTAAATACACTTATTAGAGGCACCACTTTGGGACTTAACCCTTTAACACCTGTTGTATCATCACTGATACATACTTTAATGATACCTCTATCTAATCAATATGATCATCACATTATTAAAATAACATCTGAACACAATCAGATAAGTGATAGAATATTTCTTAAATAGATTATCAGTTGCCAAAAACACTAAATGTATTAAATGAGATACAAAAAAAATATGTGTTAAATTCTATGGAAATTTTGTTTGTCTACGATTTCAGTAGAAAGTGAAATAAAAATTTCAGCTCCAAAAAATATAATTTTCTGGTTATAATAGTGCTTTCAGGCACTGGCCTGGATACTCAACTTTGGGAACCAGACAATTAAAACTACAGCAAATTTGTATTATTCGGACACGTCTTAGAGCACCGGGCTGTAAGTAGCGATATATAGCCGGCTACAAAACTACGATACTAAGTTTTCCAAAAATTGCTTGTCGTCACACATCAAAACTACCGCTAAGTAACTAGAAAGAGATACATTACCTCGTCACTTTGCATCCTGTAAGTTGTTGAAAAAAAAAGTTGTAAAGCAATGCAGAGTTCTGAGGAAGGTCTGAACTGCATCACAACAAACGCACGCCTTGGCTTGGACCATGTCTTTGGTGCGTTCCTGTTGTAGTCAGAAGTAGGAATTTCCGAGTTCCGAGTAGGAAACTGCAACTGGAACGTTCCCCAAAGTCGGAATTTCCTACTGCGAACTCAGTGATACCTTGCCCCTCCAAGTTGACAATGGAAGATGGATGCTCCCAGTGTGAACAGTTATTTAGCTCCTGTAATAATCAATTTATTTGCACTTCTGACTGGGGTGTGTCGCTCTAGATCAGCTGTATACATAGTATTGTCAGACTTATATTTACAAAAATGCTGCTATAGTGATAATCACATTCTTCATGTGATATTTGTGAACAACAACACAGGGCGTGCTAACAACAGCTAACAATAGCCTGGTAGATTGGCATGTTTTTTTACGACTTCAACTGGAACGCAGATAAGTTGGAGATGATGTCACTCCCAGTTCCGAGGTTACTGGAATGCAGCATTTTGACAGTCGCCGCACGTGCTCATGGGTAGCAGAGTCTTTATGTCTTCTGAAATAGATTCTCCTCATAGCAACTTTAAAGGGTTAATGGTAAAAAGTGTATCTTCGCTTTAGACAAGCCTCAGGGTTTAACGGATTAAGAAGTAATTGCAGATGTGTTGGATTCAACTGTAGCCTCAGTTTTCTGTTCTTAGCTGACAGAAGTGGCACCTGGCATCGTCCTCTGCTGTTGCAGTCCATCTGCTTCAAAATTCGACAGGTTTTACATTCAGAGATGGTCTTGTGTGTACCTTGATTGTGGCTTTAAGTTGTTATTGGACCATCTGTTGCCTGCATGTCTTGTAAGAGCCAGCATGACATTACATGTTTCTGTTGGCGAACATTACACTGCTTTCAGCTTAAGTTTATGTCATGTCCTGTTCTTTGTTAAATAAATTTATATCCTTGAGTTGAGTTTCGTCTGTACTGCCCTCTGCTGGTTAGAAGCAACTTCTGACGGCATGAATCATTTTCTATCACAGTGGAGCAGACAGCAGTCGCCTGGTCTCTGCATGTTTCTTCCACATTGTTGCCTTGTACATAATTTATCAGTACCTAGATTATGTGATTTTTTTTTGCTAGATACAGAGGTGCATCATAAATATTATGCGTGTCCTAAATTTTGATTCTGTCTTTTGAGAAGCTAAGCTGTGAGCTAATAAGGCTGTAAGCTAGCAGTGCTAATAGTTTACAGTATGATGACGCATAATGAGGTTGTGTTCATTTTCATTTTACCTTATCTTTTGTACTTATTTTTTTTAGTTTATTGTGCATTTTGTGCTTTGTTGCAGTTGTATAGAAAACTATGAAGTAATTCTTAAATAAAAAACAAGAAAAGTTACAGCTTGTTGAATGAAGGAAGGATTTTTACTTATTAGCTTACTGTCTAGCTTTGAGTATTAGCCAATCATTGCTGGGACAGAATAGCATCGGAGATCATGGATGTTTAGGATACCTATATACATATTGGTAGGGTCATTTTGGACCGAAACATGACCGCGGTGAGCGAAGGTCCATATTTCTATGGATTTGTCATCTAGGTGGGCGAATAAACAAATTTAGCAGGGGTGTATTTTTTAAAATGGCGGGGAATTTTTTTTAAGGGCCAAAATCCAAAATGGCTGTCATGGAAAGAAGAAGAAGAAGACACACTTTATTAATCCCTTGCGGGAAATTCAATTCTTTACACTCTGTTGTTGAACATGCTTTTTACAGACATAGGTTTTTTTTGAAGTATACATGCACATGCACAAACAAGTCCTATGATCATGCACTAATGGAGAGATGTCAGAGTGATGGCTTGCTGCCTCCTGAAGAAGCGCTTCCGAGCAGTTTTTGGGGTTCAGTGCCTTGCTCAAGGGCACTTCGGCAGTGCTCAGGAAGTCCGATGGCACCTCTCCAGCTACCAAACCAACTTCCAAGCATGGTTTGGTCGGGATTCGAACCGGCCCCTCTTCGGTCCCCAGACCAAGTCCTTATGGAGTGAGCCACTGCCGCCCCGGAAATGATCTTTTTTAAGGCTCGACCTACAATGATAGACAATACATGTTTTCAGACCTAATTTTTTTGGAGCAATACATATTCCTGAGTTACATAATGATTTGACCTTATTTTAACCTTCAAATTCAAGATGGCTGCCACTTTTGGTGACTTTAAGGGTTTTTTTGGGGGGGAGTTTTTGCCATTTTGGGGTTTTTTTTTCAGTATTGTTACAGAGACCCTATAAGGTTATAATGGAAGCTCTGCTCATGATGAATTTAATAATATGCAGTTAAAGTTCACAGAAATAACATCTAAAGTCAATAAAGTAGATGTTTATGTGTAAACAACACTTGTTGATTTCCCATTTCCCATTAAATGGACTATGCGGCTATGACTTTTCAGGTCTGTATCACAATTTTTTTGGCTATAGTAAATTCTTTTGCAGTTTCAGTCCCATGGAAATGAGTAGATTTCTTTATTTTGCCCCCGTTTAAATTAATTGGGATTTACCATCACCATGGAAACCACTGGAACAAAGACATATGTGTGATGTCACAAGGAAAACGCAGGCCGTTTTTTGAATTCGCCTACTACCAGTGGCGGCTGGCCAATAGAGGGTGCTAGGGCGCCGCCCCCCCAGTGGAGAGTGTGATATTAAATGTATTTACTTTATTTTGAAAAAATGAATATAACCAAAAATTACTTATCTAAATATGTAATATAACATAAATATAACATAAATATATATCCATTAAGATATAAAGTAATTAATTTTCATTAATGTAGAACAAAAGTAATCCTTCTCGTCTCTGTCTCCATGTCTCAGGGGCGCTGGAAATAGCGCCCCTGAGACAGTGACGACTAGCCAATAAGGGACTGTTACTCGGGCAAGATAAGCGCCTATCAACGTGAATTTGGCCAATCAGCGTGGTTGACAATAATCTCCGAAGGGCGATTCTTATTTCGCCCCTCGGGTTTATTCGGCTTGTGTCGGCCATGCCCGGAGTGACTAATCGGGAGGACCGGGAAAATTTCCGGTGGGCCGGCCTGTCGATTGGGCCGGGAGGGCCGGTGTGAATTTACATTTTTTAATATTATTATAATATTTTGGTTTGGTGTTCATTCATGGCACTGAGTGAGTATTACCTCCATGCTGTTACCGCTGTCCCTGTGGGCCGTCTCCCTGGGCAGCCTTTTTTTTTTTCAGAGGCATCCTGACGTAACAACATGTCCGAGCAGGCTAAAAACAATTAGCTCCGCCAGTCGGAGTCTGTGAGATGAGCCAGATAGTAGCCGCGGTGCTGGACTGCCGACAAGACGGACAAAAAGCGCAAGGGTGGCGCGGAAAAGAGAAGAATTAAAAAGAGGAAAGCGCTTGAAAATGATGCAGCATTGGATACATTGACAATGGATACAGCACACAAACAAGGAGACAATCTCATCTGGCCATTTATTGATGTAACATCAGCAAAAAAATCACATGTTCTTTTGTTGGTTTTGAAGCATTAATTGTGTTCATAATTCTGTGAATCTTATTATTGGGTGTGCATCGTTATGTGTGAACTGTTGAATCGTGGTCATCCCATAGTTTGCCTCATTAGCATCAACACAGTGTCCTTATTTTGGGGAAATACTGAGGACTGTCCGGATGCTGTGACAAACAAACAAACAAACAAAAACAGAAATTAGATAATAGGCCCTCAGCTAGCTCTGAGGTTTTGAAGGTGGAAGGGGGGGGGTATTTACCATTTGCCATGTTTCATCAGCTCAATGGCATCATTGACCTGATTCAGGGTCATGTTGTGAGTGATGAATTCATCCAGCTTCACCTTCTTGTTCATGTAAGCTTTAACCATCTCAGGGACACCATCTTTACCCTTAAATCCTGGAACACAGAGACATCAGGACATAAGTAGGGATGGGAATCTAAAACAAATTCCACTAGAGAACTGACAGCAACTCTCTCAGAAGGTGGAAACCATTTGTTGTTTTGCTTTAATCAATTTCTTCAATTGAAAGGTGGCAGAAGTTATCTGAATTGTGTCTTAATAATACTCGTACTTGCTAAATAACTTTCAGTTTGTAAAAAGACTAGCACAGAATCAGAGATGTCATGTGTTTGAAATTGTTGGCACTGCAAAACTACAGATTAACTTTGCCTACACAGAAAATCAGCAAGAATCAGGGAATCATTAAGGAACTGGCCTGATAGTAGAATCATGGATGGCTATGGTATCAGTAAACTATCAGCTCTCATCAATTGACTGAAGTATCAAAACAGCCATTATTTTTGAATGTTTCATACAATTGACCTGTTCTTTATCTGCGTTTTCATATTGGATGCAAGTGGCTGATGGCCATGTTAGCATCAGGCGAAGAAGTTATGTCTTAGAAAAGGATTTGAACAGTAAGTTGGGGAGTGACTTAAATTTAATAACTGACTAAGGAAAACTTAAGAATAAAAGTTTTCAATAAGATAAAGACTATTTTCCACAAGTTCCCTTGCTTCACTGAGGAACTCTAGACTTTCTTCCAGTTTCAGGGGATTCATACCTTAAACATTTTAAACACATCTTATCTAAAATTAACTAATCAGGCTATTGAACAATAAAGAATGTAGTCACAGTTGATATAATTACATGGGCAAAATTGGCCAAAGTAACATTGTCAAACTTTTGATAAGTAATAATTTAACTTAAGGCCAGCTGAAAAATTGCAAGACTTTCATTTCGCAATGTTACATCTTACAAAGGTTCAATGCTATGCTAAAAATTAATTGAAAACAACAATTAAAGTGAAACAGACTGTTCAGTAGCTGATCAAATGTTTAAAATCTTAACCTTTTAAAAGCCAAAATCTTAGCATTCACAGCTTTCTAAAGAAAAAGCTAAGTCTCCTGTTCTTGAGATTTTCAGCATGGGAGGCATACGGCTCACTCTGGCTGTCTGAGAGCTCTGACTTGATAGCCTGTTTGCCAGGATAAGTACATGCACTGCTGCCATCACAGAAGTTGAAAGTATCAATTGTGAACACACTCTCAGAAACAAAAGAGGTATGGATAAATGTGATTGGTCATCCAACAGTGGCTCTGGTCACCTATAGTCACCTCCTAAGCCCTTTCCTATCTACTTTTCCTTAACCCTGATGGAAAACGTCATGAGGTTAAGGAAAGGAGAAAGGAAGTTCAGAAGGACTTAGGAAAGGAATACTGCCGTGCAGAGAGAAGCCGACCACACCTTCACTGCGCTACGTCATCATGTGACGGCGGATGTTACTGCTGCAGTGAAACTACAACTTTCTGAAGGTGGACTACTAAAGATGCATCACAGAAGTGCTCATGTATCATGACAATGTTGTTCCTCTCAGATAACATTGAACCTAATAACCTGGTAAAAATTAGGCTACATCTGCATCACCGATGTTGGAAATGACGAATGAATCTGTCCTCTCATTTTCAACATGAACACCAATCAGTGCATGAAAATAAATGAACTGAAGGAAAGAAAGGCAGAAATTGTTAAGACCACAATTGAACGACCAACCATTGAACCATGTTAAAAATATAAGCTATATCAACATCAAATATCTGATATTCTGCTCAGAAGCAGTCTGATAATGCACTGTTTATAAAAGCTGTTGCCGTGGAGAATTGTGGGACAGAATAATCTACTCTCCTTTTGTAAAGGATGGTCCGGTGTATCCTATGCTAAACGAGACAATAAAGGAAGCATTGAGCCACCTTTCCTATGCATTTAAACTATTCGAACAGCCCTAATCACAAAATTCTTCCGGTTCATTTCACTCCGTTAGGAACCTTCCTAAGGAAAAAGGACTTTTTGACAGCAGCCAGTGTCTCACCTCCAAACAAGGTGCCCTTCCATGTGCGTCCTGCAATCAGCTGAATGGGTCGTGCTTCAAAGTTGTGCAAGTCTGTCCAACCAACAAGCACGCTGACACCCCAACCTTTAACACAAGACTCCAGGGCAGAGCGCTGAACAAAGTCAGAGAGTGTACAGCCAAATGGTTAAATCTCCAGTGAAATTAAGAAATATCTGCTTTAGTGGTTATACATTACTACACTGTTTAGAAAAAAACTCTTAAATGTAATATGCCTTCTTCTTGATTCATAACTCCTCATCTTCCTACCATGACTCCCACATTCCCGACACATTCCAAGGAGAAGTCCACTCCTCCATCGGTCATCTCAGACAGCACTTGGTTGATGGGTTTGCTGTGATCCTTTGGGTTCACAAATTCAGTTGCACCAAACACCTTTGCCCTCTCAAACTTCTCTGGATTGATGTCAACACCGATGATCCTCTTGGCTCCTGCATAATGACAGCCCATGACTGCAGCCAGACCAACAGCTCCAAGACCAAACACAGCACAGGTGGAGCCCGGCTCTACCTGCAACAAAACACATCTTTATAAAGTGGGAGTTAAGACTGACCTCCTTACTGTGCAACACTTTGATTTATAGTTATGGCAATGAGAGATAAAATAAATGATAGTAATAAAAGTAATTATAAAGGATCCACAGTATTATCAGCATGCTAATGGCTCCAAAAGGGAACTATTGGTATCACAAGATATGAAAACTTCTTCAAGTATTTACTGCTGATCTTTTAGAACAGTATATTTGCATTAATCTTGTAGAGTTTGGGGGAAATTTTGGTAAGTTGAAGGTATAAGATTTAGCATATCATGATCTTAAAATACATCAAAAGAAAGTATTTCCTAGTTTAGATGTTGTGCCAACTTACATTCAACCCCATTTTTCGGAGACAAACCCAAAGCATTTTCAGGCTTTGTTCAGTGCACAGTGAACCCTGACAATTAAAGCAATGGTGGAATATGATGTCAAGCTCGTGCTACAGAGTCTTCTGAGCTTGTTTTGGCTTTTACAGCAAATTCTCCTAGTTCTCCACAACCACCATGAGCAACAACATTCATTTTTGTTAACATATCTCATGATGTATTTGCAGGCTCCATGTCTTCCTCTCTGGTTTTAGTGTATGTCTGCAGAGTACCAGGTCCACTTAAAGGCCTGGCATATGTACTACAGTGCTTTCAGTGTTTTCACGTGGATGGATACATTTCTTGAAACAATTCCATCTTTACAGAGAATGTTTTCAGTACAAAAAGTTTCTGTCTCCATCTCAGATGTGTTTGACATCGGTTGCGTTAACCGATAATTCTCCGTCTTTGACAGATTTTTTTGAGCAATGACGGAAAAATCCTAATGTTGTCCGTCATTTTGACGGATTAGAATAGGTTACATAGTCCTATAGCACCTGCAGTAGACCCCCTGTCCAGTTGGTGGCGAGTGTGTGCAATTAATTAGGTATTGTGTTGTCCTGTTTATGAACACACGTTCTCTGACGTAGGCTTGCCCTATCACTTTGAACGTCGGCATCAATTGGCACCGCTACTGACTTGTGAAATGTCAAAGCAACTAAGTGTGCAGAGTTTTGTTTTAGCAGGTCCAATAATTTGAATGATGATGGTGAGAGATGTGGCAAAAAAACGAGGGACTGATGCAGTGGATGATGATAACCAGCCATCTACAACAGTTACAGGACAAGCAAGCAGCTCCCGGGAGGCAGTAGAGAGGGAATACCATGTCCAGCGGGAGGAGGAATTCTTGTAGTTGAGGTGGGACGGTGGAAAAATGTTCTGTGATAAATGTAGAAAAGCTAACATGATTTCCTCCCGGTGAAACAGGTTCTGGCAGGATCAGGAAACCCGTCTTTTAAAGAGTCGTGCCCACTGCTCATTATTTTGCTAGGTGAAATGTTTCCGGACTAAAAACGCTCGCCGAAGTAGCACTGGTCATTCCAGTCTCTAGAGTAGCAGCAGAATGGGGCTTCAGCCTCCATGACAAAATTAAAACCGTTGCGAGAAGTAGGCTGTCTGAGGCAAAGATGCATAACCTCATGCTGATCTCTTCTCTCCCCTTTGATGACCTCAATTATGCAAAAACGAGTTCCCACTTTAAGTCCATGCGGCCCAGGAGAAAAGTTAAAGCTTAGACAAACCGTTCAACAAAACCAAAAAAAAAAAAACCTTCAGGTTTATCTCGGAAACAGTTCTGTGTTTTTAAGTTGAATTTTAAAAAAGCGTGTTCTGCTTGCTGTGAGTGTATATTTTTTTGTCTGCAGGGTATTTTCCATTATTTGTCTATTATTTTCTCTTTCTGTCCAATAAACAATAAATTGCAAAGCATAATTAATGTTTGTGATGAAATGCTTAAATTAGGGCTGTCACTTTAGTGCATTAATTAGATTATTTAATTCCACCGCAAATAATGTGTTATGAAAATTAATCGCAAGTTTAATCATAGCACACAAACATTTTGATATTGTCCAGCTGGAGGACCCGTACATGGCAGTGGCACGTCACTTCACACATGCGTCTCTAGTCAAACCAAACAAAGCCCAGGTGACAACAGGAATGGCCTATTTAAGACTTAGTCTAACTTTATTTTTGAATGTATATATATATATTTACTGAATTCTTTAATAATGCATCAGGCTTAATTGTTTTGCTGGATGTCCTCGACCTTTTTCTTATTTTGAATTTGATTTATGAAACACACTTAAAGTGTAATTTGAGTTGCCTGATTGAGCTCAGAATTTTCTGGACAAGTTGCCCTGACTTCGGTTTTATTTAGTCACCAATAAAAATGTGGATTTACAAATCTTCACTTCTTAGTGTATTCATTTGATTAATCATGCACTAAAATTTTATAATATCCTAGAATTCAAATTCTTTATTTGGGGACTTTAAGCAGATATGAGATTAAAATGTGATTAATTAGATTAATTAGTTATAAATCCTGTAATTAATTAGATACATTTTTTTAATCGTCTGACAGCACTAGCTTGAATACATTATGAATAATTAAAATGTCTCATTATGTTTTTTTTTACTAACTGAACGTCATTCATCACGGTAGAAATTTTACGACCCTGTCTGTCAAAATGACGGACAAGCAAAACATCTAGCACAACGTTTGGTCTCCATGTGGAGAGAGCACAAGGGCCGATCTTCTTCATCAACTCATGACTTAAAACATTCAAACATACAAACCTTAGCAGTGTTAACAGCTGCTCCAAATCCTGTGCAGACCCCACAGCCCAGGAGACAGACTTTGTCCAGAGGGGCGGCTGGATCGATCTTGGCAGCAGCTATCTGCTTAACCACGGTGTATTCAGAGAAGGTGCTGGTTCCCATGAACTGCAGCACCTTCTTGCCCTTACAGGTGAACCTGGAGTCTTCATCTGACATCACATCATAACGGTCAGCAGCCCTGAGGGGGGTATAAAATCAGAGTGTGTTGACAGTTTACTTGTTTGTTTTGGATTTCATAATCCTTTAAATATCCTGATGTGTCTTGTTGAGCATCTTTTTAGTATTTCTCTTTTTATCTGCTGTTTGTAAGGCCACAAAAGATACACTGATAAAAACATTTATTTTTCAGAGCTCATATATGGGAGTTTGCAGTAAAAAAATAATTGGTCTCTCTTCTGAGGTCTGAAAATCTGGTCACCCTGCGAAGGCCAAAGTGATGTACATATACCGGCTGTGTGGTCTGATTTGTACTTAATTGCACCAAATGTTGATTCACCATCAAATTGTTCATTAAACATTTTGAACATGGAGTTAAAATGAATGAAAGATGAACTCACCATCCTTTCTCACAGTGGTTGGACTTTGGGCTCTTGCAGAAACGGCATTCATTACACTGGGAGACGAACAGGGGGATGACAGCGTCCCCTGGAGTTCAGACACCAAAGTTCAGAGATAATTTAATTTTTTCGTCTCTCTCGTAAAGTTAAACAGGGGTGAGATGGTTAACTTTGTAAGCTTTGACCAACCTATTTGGAATTCAGTGACTCCAGGCCCAACACTCTCTACGATGCCGGCTCCCTCATGACCTAGGACGGTGGGGAAGCCTTCCTTGTGCATACCCTCGAAGAGATGGTACAGGTCTGTGTGGCACACCCCAGTGGCCACAACCTGCAACCAGAAGTTGAGCATGCAGTGAAATATGAGAATTTATACTTATCCACAGTGGGATATTGAGGGGAGTGTTCGAGTTTTAAACATGGGTTTCTCCAGACCTAAGGCACAAGTAAATATGACCGCCATAAAGTCAGTGGGCAGCACAACTGGTCATCTATTGCATAATAAAATTGAGCTAAATCAGTTTAATTGGCGGGTGAGGTTTTCAACGTCAGAGACAAGGCCAAGAGCATGGAGTGCAGTCATGTTTTAAGTTTAGTGATGCCTGTTTTAAGCAACATAACATTGTTTTCATGGTTCAAATCCACAAAATGGGTAGCGTGCCAAAAAATGACGCTGGGATTTTCTTTTAGAGATTGTTGTTTTCTTTTTGTACTTTCAAGGGTAGTGGCTGAATTTTTTTTACAGTTTGATTATTATTTTGTCTTTAAGTGAATGAAGATCTCCCTCAGGCTCCTCGCCCCCCCACCCCTCCCTCCAAATGAGAGAGAGAGAGAGAGAGAGAGAGAGAGAGAGAGAGAGAGAGAGAGAGAGAGAGAGAGAGAGAGAGAGAGAGAGAGAGAGAGAGAGAGAGAGAGATAAGTTGATGTCACTGATATTAAAGCTAGGGTCGGTAATTTTGAAAAACTAGCATGAATTTGAATGAAGCATCTCCTCAGGGCTCCGCCTCGCCCCCCCACCCCTCCTCCAAAATGACCCCCCCCACTCACATGCACTGATATATCCAGAAGACTGATTCAACTCCAAACCCTCAGCACAACATTTATGTTCTGTCTAAGTCAAAGGTAACAAAACACCAAAACATTATCATAGTAAAGTTAAAAAAACAAAACATGTAAAGTTAGTTAGTGCTCACAGCTTGATGTTGATCGGGGTATACAGTAGGTAGTTCCTCTGCCATTCTCCACATAGCTGTCAAATCTCCCGTTTTGGCCATGAAACTACCGTATTTCACGTATTTTATCCTCTTTCCCGCCGTCCTCCTGTAGTTGTATTCTCCTGTAAATCTCCAGTGTGATGATATAATAATAAAAACATTCCTCTGCCTCTCCAAACTGAACTCTGTCTCTAGCCTGAAGGGGGCGGTAATGCTCCAAAATGATGGATGCCAACCACCGTAAAACCAAAGAAGAAGAAAAAGCCTCGCGAGAACATCCACCTGCAGTAGCCTGGGTGGCAGCTGTCATGAGATTAGAGCCAACAGTGGAACAAACCAAGAAAAACAAAGTGTTTAGTTTAGATTTCTTGTACATCTGTCTTAAAATGTGAGGAATACTGGAGCTGGGAGCTCCCTTATTTCAAAGCCAAAACTTGACAGGTAAGCATTCTCCAATGGACTTGGATTCCTCTCAGCTCGGCTACAGGCACCGAGTCTGTGCACGCCGGCAAAATGTACGCGCAGGAGGCAGACAGAACGGCAACGGGATTTGATTGGTTTAAAAATGTGGATTCTCAAGGTTTTATTGGTTGGTGTTTTCCTTTTTTACTCCTGCTGTAGATAGCAGATATTTTTCACTCTATTTTAAGAACCCATTATGAATTGATTGCCATCGGGTCATAAAGACCATTATAATCAGTATAACAAAAAGTGTATCTAAATCAGATTACCAACCCCAGCTTTAACCATAGTTCAGCTGTACTCGCACTCAAATTTGAAGCATGTTTACTCAATTGTGTAGTGTGCAAGAAAACTGTACTTGTGAAGCAACAAGTATAAATAGTATAATTAGTAGATCAACATTGTTCACTTGTACTAGTAGTAAGCCTTTTATGCTGATAGGGGGCAGGGAAAAGCAAAATTCAGGCTTCCCTTGGGCTTTTGAAAATCTTAAAACCAATCAGGTTGCTAGATTTGTTATAATCTTTCCTACTTAATTTGCATTAGGGCTACAGGACTACTAGTGAATCCTTTGCCATAACCAGTGCTACTGTTCTTCAAAAACACTGTACTAGTAATACTAGTGAGATATTTTAAGTTTACAAGAAGTACCTGTAAACAAAAACTTTGTTTTACTAGTGAAAGGTTTTGGGCATACATGCCTTACATGTACGACCTTACTAGTAAAGCAAAATCATCGACCAGTAGACAATTTTGCTTAAGCAGTAGGCTACTTCTACTAAAGTTTTGAATTTTCACTTGTAAAATCTTTTAAGTCTACTAGTAGTAGGCTACGAGTAGCACTTTTGCTTCACTTGTAAAGTCTACTCATGCATATGTCCCCCTTCACGGTGTCAGTGTCCCAGGCTGTCCTTTCTTGTGACATAAACAAATCCTTCAAAAATAATCCTGGATCCACATCATCCACATCAACCCATAATAACCCTGACATTACAAGATCCCAACACCATCAAATGAGACCCGAGTACCAAAGATGAAAGACAAGAACAGGGAAAAGAAAAAGCAATGAAAAAGTTTATAAGCAATAGACAGAAGAGTTAAACGCTCAATACAATAGACAATAAAACAGTAAGAAGGCAATAATATAATAAAAGGAAATCATGACTCCAATTTGGTAAAAATTCACTGAAACCAGAATGACAAACATGTGGAGACAGACCAATAAAAGGAGTAAAAAAAGAGTAACCTTTTAAAAGATTAAAGGTACAACCCAGTACAAACGGATAAAAAAGTGAGTAAAGAGTAAAGCAATGCAGCAAAAACCAAAATAAAAATGTGAATTAAAATTATGTAAGGGGTATTAAAACATAAAACAAGATATAAAAGCCAACAAAGGAAGAAATAAAATAATACAAGAAATAAAGACGAGAGGCTAAAGAGACAAAAACAGATAAAAGCAGAAATGTGTTGGAGACAACTTTTATGAACAAGTCTGTAAAAATGAGCTGTAGAAATGAAGTCCCTGATTCTGCACAATTTGTCTCCACACTAGTGTTTTTGTGGCTTGTTTTCTCCCACAGGTTTTTTAAAGAGGCTATGAGGAGTTTCTAAGTCTAAGTCAACATAAGTCTCACTTTTAGATATATGCCTGATCGAAATACACACTTTAAGATGAGCTTTATAGCATTGAAATAGGTTATCTATAAATGCTATTCCTTAGCTAAGTGGTCGGGTTGGACAGCCGGCTACAAAACTACGATACTAAGTTTTCAAAAAATTGCTTGTGTCACTCTAGATCAGCTGTATACATCGTATTGTTAGACTTATATTTACAAAAATGCTGCCATAGTGATAATCACATTCTTCATGTGATATTTGTGAACAACAACACAGGGCGTGCTAACAACAGCTAACAATAGCCTGGTAGATTGGCATGTTTTTTTCTGACTTCAACTGGAACGCTGATAAGTCAGGGATGATGTCACTCCAAGTTCCGAGGTTACTGGAACGCAGCATTACGACAGTGGCTGCGCGTGCTCATGGGTAGCAGTTTTTATGTCGCCACACATAGATTCTCTTCATAGCACCTTTCAGTACTTGAAGAGTTTTTCAATTGTCACCATTTGTCCCCAGATTTCTGGACAGAGAGAACTGAGCTGTGACACTGTGGCACATGTTCAGATTGATGCTCTGTTCCTTACAAAACTCATATCAAAAAATGTGAATTATCCCTTTAACCCTTCAGTGTGGACCAACTTGGATGCTCCTGTTGAAGGATTTGAGGCTAGAGGTTCACTCATAAGCAGTCAAGAGATCATACATTTAGAAGCGAGGAGTAAAATCTTTAAACTGATTCCCAAACATAGATGAAGTTTGTGAAGGGAAGCTAAAATCGGGCTGAAGTGTCTCAAACAAACAAAAAAAAAGATAAACCAGTTAAAGCTGGTCGGAGGCAGGAGAGGGATTAATGATTTAAAGAGTGAGGGAGTAACAGTAATCTAGTCCAGAGAGTCACAAACTACACTGTAACAAATTTCTGTAAATTTACTGTGAATTTGCCACAGTATCTTACTGTTTTTTATAATAATTGTAAAATACTGTTAAATATTCATCCACAGCATGTAAATTTACAGTTAAATCAGTCAGTGACAATTACAGTAGATAACTGTAATTTAACAACATAAAACTATGGCTTGCTGTAAATTTCCGAGGGTAGAACAGCATCTTACTGTATTTTTTAAAAAAATGTAAGATACTGTTAAATATTCACCTATGCATGTAAATTCACAGTAAATGCTTGGTTAAGAATGACAAACTGTAATTTAACAGTATAAAACAGTATTTTCTGTCAAGCGGTGGAGAGAGCACCACATTCCTTTACAAGTCTTGTCACTATCCATCGGCATCTTACTGATAATTGAGGGCTTATGTTTCTGTTTCTATGATACCACTTCTTTATTAATCAAACTTTTCACATTACTCAAGTCATTTTTGAGTGACAAGATGTGCCAAGAGGCTAACCTGACTTTGGACAGCACAGCTTATTCATCCTTCTGAGCGGTCCATGTGGACTCCAACCAAAGAGGTAAAGTTATTTTTATCTTCAAAAACTGACAGCATCCAGTAGTGTTTTGTCTGCATGATTATTAAACAGTTGACATAAACATTAGCCTATTTCAATAGGTCTGTTTCACCTGGTCAGGCTGCTAAATTTGGCAAAACAAGCTCTGTAACTTGAACTCAGTTAGCTTACTTTAGCATTTTGGCGTCGTTTCTGACCTTTGTAAGGTGTGTTAGCATCTTATCACTTAATAATTTAATTTCATTGAAAAGTTTATGACTGACTTAACTGTCATCTGTTTAAATGAACATGTGTTATCACAGTTATTCACCAATCACAGTGTGAAGATTAACTTGTGTTTATTTGTGCCATTGTAGAGCTGACTGTACAACCAAAAATGGGAGGAACAGGAGCCTCATCTAAAGGGAGTGAGGACATGGACTCGTCAGTATTTCATCAGATGTAAAGGTGTGATGTGTTGGTGTGTTCTTCTCAGAAGCAACATTAAAACCATGTTAAACATATTTTATTATACCTCACTGTAGTGATGCCTGTCTTTCTCCTTCTCTTCTCTTTCTCCACTTTTTCTCCGTTGTTACTGTTCACATCTACGTGTGCAAAAGATTTGTTTACAAGCTAGACTATACTGCTCTTGATGGTATTTTAATGCAGTGTCTGAAGTTATGCTTATTGGTAAAGCATATTATTAAGATTTTTTTTTATTATGTACAGTTTCTTCCAAATACGTAATGGAATATGTTTTCTTTTTGTAATACAGATGTTCTTAATGTATTTTGTAGTATTACAAAGTCTGCTGGGGGTTTGTATTAAAGTGAAGCAATGTCATCGAATATGTTTTCTCTTGTGTTTTATACCTGAGGTTCTTAAACTTGTACTTAAAGGTCTGATCTGATTTTTATTCAAGATCAGAGTTCAGGAATGATTGGCAAAAATATTTAATAAACATTAAATCAGTTCACTTATAATAATTTTGGGAAACAGCATTGGTGTGAGCACTCTTCACCCCGTCAGTTCTTGATTCTTGAAAACAGCATCAGAGTGAGTGGTCGTTCACTTTGTGTTACTCTCCTCAGTCCCCTCTGCTAGCTTAACCTGCTGCTTTTATTCAGTTGGTACAGACAGGCGAATAGTGGTGGATGCATTTTGCTGGATGCGTTTGTGATAGGCTTAAGGTAGAAGCACCAGAACTAGAAGGTACAAGGAGGTAGTAAAATACAAGAAAAGTCATGTCTTGTGTGTTAATATCACAATATCAAGTGGATGTTACCTTCTTTTAAGATAAACATGAGGTAAAGATTGATATGGGTCTAGATTGACTTGATTTTCAGCCCAAAATTTCAAAAGCCCTTTATGATGTTGTAAGCTACTTTTTTTAATTTGTGGTGATTTATAGGAATTAAATGCAAAATAGCAGATTTAATATACTTTGTGAATAAACTGGTGTATACTGTAAAATCACCATAACACAGCTATCCTACTGGCATGTACTGTAATCCGAAATACAGTAGTATACTGTTAAAATAAATAACAGTAGATGTGCTGTAAAATTACTACACCACCACTGTTATCCTATGGTAATATACTGTAATTCCAAATACAGTATTATACTGTTAAAAAAAATTACAGTAGGTGCACTGTAAAATAACAGTAAAATACTGGCGTCTCTGCTGCCAGTATTTTACTGTTATTTTACAGTGAAAATCTTTGCAGTGTACTCTTTCAAGCTGTAAGTGTGATTACTACTTTAACACTGCTTAATAATGAAATAAGATAATTGTTAGGTCGTGTCTTAAAGAAGGCATCCCTCACCTTGATGCGGATCTCATTGGCCTGAGGTGGAGCCACCTCGATCTCCTCGATCACCAAAGGCTTGTTGGGCTCCCAGGCCACTGCTGCCTTACACTTGATGACCTAAATGACAGAAACAGCTCTTGAGTCTCACACATCTGAATGTTCACACAGCTGTAACAGAGAGATTTGGTAAAGACCTGCTGTCAGTCCCTTGAGTCGTGTATGTTCCCTCTGGGCATATACTTATACTTTTAATAACTTTTGTATTGACCTGGCACAACAGGATGTTTTCCTGCTCTCTCCATTATCATTTTTGGCCCTCATGTCACCTTTTTCTGCCAAAGTCTACAATTGCACAGAACCGGATTAAAAAGTTGCAAGTTTGAGGTCAAACGAGGATACAACATGTTGTTTTTTTACTGGTGCAGAGGGGAGAGGCAGAGAGGGCAATAATTACTGCACTTTATAGTTCAACTAATAAAAAGTTGCTCTTCTCTTTTCTTCTGATCATATCTCTCATATCTTTGCTGCATTTGATCAGCTCAGCTCCCTAAAAATAAATCATTAAGTCCTCATTATTACCTTTGAATCCTGTATGATATGTTAAATGTTCATATTTCAATCAATATGTTCCCCCCTAAAAAAACAGCAGCTCAAAACTTTTTTCAAACTTTAACATCATTAAATAAGATTTGGATAGATGGTGTAATTAATGCTTTTTCTCTCAGGCAGGATTTCAATTATTAAAAAAACAGATACGACGTTTCAGGTGCCTAAAAACACACATTTTAAAAATGGGTCTCAGAGTGGATAAATCTGAACACGCCAACATTACAGATTCATATAGTTTCGGAAACAATGACGTTAAAACTCCACTTCCCCATAAAACTGTAAGTGCGATCTCCAACAACAATGGCATAATACAGTGTTGTGGTCATGCTTCAGAAGCTCCTGAGCTCGTTTTGGCTTTTAAAACAAAATCTTCTGCTCCTCTACAACCACCATGATACATTTACTCAAATACATGGGTCTTTACAGAGAATGTTTTCATGTCTGTGTGTACAGGACTTAAATTTTCACTGTTAATTAATTTAACCTTTGATTCTCTGCCAAAATACTGGAAAACACAGTTGAATCATTGAAAGATTTCCATGGATCGGCATCCATCTATCCATCATATATACAGCTTATCCATTTTGGGGTTGGAGATGCTGGAGCCTATTCCAGCTGACATTGGGGGCGGGGTACACCCTGAACCAGTTTGCCAACCAATCACAGGTCCACATGAAGAGAAAAAACAACCACTCCTACTAAGTCTAATACCTAAGGGCAATTTTGAATCAACCTATTGAGCATGTTTTTGGTCTGTGAAAGGAAGCCCGAGTGCCCACGCATGCACAGGGAGAACATGCAATCATGGTGGGGTATGGGTGCAAGAATACTGCACATATGCAAGTCTGTTATATTATTAATTGTCTTAAAGCAGTAGTCATACAGATCAATATGACACAAACAAAAACATGAGCAGATGCTAGTCTGCAAATTTGTTGACAAAGTGACAAATAATAAACTTAGAAGCAACAAATTTCAGCTTGTTTTAAAGGAAAATAAACTTACAGAAATGTTCTTTTGGCTCACACTTCCTTTTTTACCGTAATCCACACTCTTACCTCACAATGTAACGCAACACCATGCAGCTAAGATTACAAATGCAGTAGGAAGTTGTTTCCACTTAGCAGAGTTTTATGTCTGATTAAGTATGAAAAACATAAAGAGAGCATCAGAGCTATACAGATGAGAGCTCCCATAATGATATCTGCACCTACCTTACCAACTGTTGCCATTTTCCCAGCAGAGATAGTGTCAAAGTGAGAAGAGAGTCGAAAAGGAGAGAGAGCTGCAGGAAGAGGAGTGGAGTGGAAAGCTTGGATCAGATGTTTAAATAGTGCTGAAATAAAAGGAGTTGTGCAAATGTTGGTGGGCTGGACTTGAAAACTTTATTCACTATCTGGGCTTATGTAATGTGCTATCTGTAGTGGTTGATAGTGCAACAGTGAACTTCTGGCTGCCAATTTAGTGGATATTATTATTTTATCTGGACAGTTTATAAGGTACACCTGATAGTACAGGGTTGGGTCCCCTGAGCTGATACAGATTTAACAAGTTGCAGGTTATGTTCCTCACATACTTTGGTCCACTGCTGCAGATTTGTTGGCTGCACTTCCATGATGAGAATCTCTACTTCCACTACATCCATAAAGGCATTGATGGAGTACACAGCAAATTAATGTTGAAAGTTCATGTTCAGTTTGAAAGAAGGCACAAGTCCAGATTAGATCAGTTAGCCAACCATTTATTGACAATGTGTGAGACAATACAAAAATAATAAAAATACCCAGCTGCTGAGGGCTCAGTTATGCACCTCACCTGGGATGTACAGACAAAGAGCATTGAACAATAGCATGCACAAGATTTTATACACATCGGGATTTGGGAAGTACCAACTTATCAAGTGTTAAGATCATGTCTGGTTTCATAAGTTATGTCTGTCAAGAAAGATTAACATAACGGCTAGATAAAGGTCGGACTTAAGGCAGAAGTTCAACCAAGAGTTCAATGAAAGCTCTCGCAGTTCAGCAACAGGACCACCAACAGGATGCGAAATGGAGAAACTGGCCCCCCAGCCCTTCCAATTGAAACCACAGTCCTGTCTAAAAGATACTGCACTGTTACGATTTATGACACATTTGACCTGTTGAACAAACATGTTTGAACTGATCTGCCCTAACATAATATGTTTGAATCACTGTTAGAATAAAATGACATTTTTGGACAAATGTTAGCATTAGCTTGTATATAATTATAACAACTTCCCCCTTTTTAAACCATTTATTGTAGGGGTGCAACTATACAAGTATCTGTATTGAACCGTTCGATACAGTGGCCTCGGTTCAGTACACTCTATAAACTGAAAAATACGTAACTTTGTATTTATTTATTTGATCAACTTCTGACCAGGCGCTATGCCTGAAAGTTCAGTGAACCTGCGTTCGACTACTCTCCTGGCTGCATTGTGGAGCACAGATCCGCTGAGCTGTGAGCGCAACACCTCCCCTTTCATTCAGCCAAGCTGCTGAGACAGATGAAGCTACATACGCTAGGGCGCTGCAACATGGCGAGTGCTTTACCTTCAGCTGAAATTGAAATCCACTATCATTCAGATCTGGCGTTTGGGACTACTTTGGCTTCCGTGTTAGGTATGACCCTGATGGTAAGCGTTTCGTGGACAAAAACACAACAGCATGTCAGAAGTGCAACACGATGCTTAACTACGCCGGGGGAAAACAACAAACACCGACATCATCCCTGTGTTTAAACAAGTGGAACCAGACAGAAACAACAAGCAGCACACATGCTACAGACTTTACCTGGGTCTTAGACAGCCATTAGCACATGATTCAAAGAGGGCAAAGGAAATCGAACAGGGCAGTAGCTACTTTTATTGCTGTCAACATGAGACCCTTTTCTGTTGGTTTCAGAACATGGTACGGACACTTGATACACTTATAGCTAGTTCTTTTTAATATTTACTCTGCTGCTAAGAATGCACCACATAAGATGGGTGAATTCTCTATTACATACATTTATTTTTTACTTATTCTTATTTTTACATGTTTTTGTTTTTTATGATTCTAAGTATGTACTGAAGAATGTGCCTGGTTTAGCAGCAAGAGTTACATTTAATTCAATTTAATGAAAATATACTCTGAGTTGAAACAAATGTTGATTATTTTAATAAACCACAAGTAAAAAAGGCATTGAAATTTCTCATATTTTGTCTCGAAAAAGTATCGAACCGTGAATTATGTGTATTGTTGCACCCCTAATTAAATGGTTTAAACCTACAGTATATGTATGTGTAAAGCCTATAAAGCTGAAGTGTCCTCTAAAATGATATTGTGTCAGATAAAGTGAAAACCTCACGGGTAAATAAGCCTACATGAGAACATAGAAGCCTAAATAACATCTTAGCAAAGTAAAAGTGCCTGTCCTTGCCCCCTCCACCCCGAGGGCAACAACCAAAGTGGGACACAATCTCAGGAAAACATTTCAGCAAGCTTATGCCCATTGTGGAAATCTCTAAACACTGTAAGACTATCTGTGTGCATGTGAGTGTATTTAACTTTAAAAGGCAAGCATTTCTTCATTGAATTGGCAAGGTGACCACACCCTCTATAAACTAGCAATAAAAGCAAAAGCAAAACTTTATTGACCATGGTGGACATTTACATCTTTGTGTTAAGAATGCGTTGTCCTTGTGAGCTTCAAACCATCTTCAGACTTGACGGGCCACAACTCCGCTCATGAGCAATTAAAAAATTTTAAAAGCAAAAATTTAGCAACATATACACAAAACCCAAAAACCAGTGAAGTTGGCACATTGTGTAAATTGTAAATAAAAACAGAATACAATGATTTGCAAATCCTTTTCAACTTATATTCAATTGAATACACAGCAAAGACAAGATACTTAATGTTCGAACTGAGAAACTTTATTTTCTTTTGCAAATAATCATCAACTTAGAATTTAATGGCAGCAATACATTGAAAAAAAAGTTGTCACGGGGCATTTTAACCACTGTGTTACATCACCTTTCCTTTTTACAACACTCGGTAAACGTTTGGGAACTGAGGAGACCAATTTTTGAAGCTTTTCAGGTGGAATTCTTTCCCATTCTTGCTTGATGTACAGCTTAAGTTGTTCAACAGTCCGGGGTCTCCGTTGTTGAATTTTACGCTTCATAATGCACCACACATTTTCAATGGGGGACAGGTCTGTACTACAGGCAGGCCAGTCTAGTACCCGCACTCTTTTACTGCGAAGCCTCGCTGTTGTAATACGTGCAGAATGTGGCTTGGCATTGTCTTGCTGAAATAAGCAGGGGCGTCCACGAAAAGACGTTGCTTGGATGGCAACATCTGTTGCTCCAAAATCTGTATGTACCTTTCAGCATTAATGGTGCCTTCACAGATGTGTAAGTTACCCATGCCTTGGGCATTAATACACCCCCATACCATCACAGATGCTGGCTTCTGAACTTAGTGCCTATAACAGTCCGGATGGTTCTTTTCCTCTTTGGTCCGGAGGACACGATGACCACAGTTTCCAAAAACAATTTGAAATGTGGACTGGTCAGACCACAGAACACTTTTCCACTTTGCATCAGTCCATCTTAGATGAGCTCGGGCCCAGTGAAGCTGGCGGTGTTTCTGGGTGTTGTTGATAAATGGCTTTGGCTTTGCATAGTAGAGTTTTAACTTGCACTTACAGATGTAGATGAACTGTAGTTACTGACAGTGGTTTTCTGAAGTGTTCCTGAGCCCATGTGGTGATATCCTTTACACAGTGATGCCGGTTTTTGATGCAGTACCGCCTGAGGGATTGAAGGTCACGGGCATTCAATGTTGGTTTTGGGCCTTGCCGCTGACGTGCAGTAATTTCTCCAGATTCTCTGAACCTTTTGATGATATTACGGACCGTAGATGATGAAATCCCTAAAATCCTTGCAATAGCTGGTTGAGAAATGTTGTTCTTAAACTGTTGGACAATTTGCTCAGGCATTTGTTCACAAAGTGGTGACCCTCGCCCCATCCTTGTTTGTGAATGACTGAGCATTTCAGGGAAGCTGCTTTTATACCCAATCATGGCACCCACCTGTTCCCAATTAGCCTGTTTGATGAGCATTCCTCAACTTTCTCAGTCTTTTTTGCCACTTGTGCCAGCTTTTTTGAAACATGTTGCAGGCATCAAATTCCAAATGAGCTAATATTTGCAAAGATGACAAAGTTTACCAGTTCAAACATTAAGTATCTTGTCTTTGCTGTGTATTCAATTGAATATAGGCTGACAGGGATTTACAAATCATTGTATCCTTTTTTTATTTATGATTTACACAATGGGCCATCTTCAATGGTTTTGGGTTACAACATGGTGTACTTGGGGATCCTTCAGCAACGTCAGGTCTTCTGTGTTGTAATTATGTGTTGCAATTAACGATGTGTGTTAAATTTAGAATTCAAAAAAAACAATCTTCTTCACCTTGGTCACTAATGAAACCTGTCAGTGTGAGCGTCAAAAAGAGAACAGTGTATATTTAGCTGCAGCAGTCTAAGGAGGAAGCACATCAGTACTGGAGCACTGTTGTTGCTGAGACACATTAGGCCTTATATGGATACGGAGCAGAACACAATCTACACTGTGGAATCAGGAGAAGGGTGAGCCACTTCCCACAGACACGCCTGTGTTTACGTAACTGCGTTCCATAGCTGAGCAGAGATGAGCCGAAAATAGGGTTCCTAAAGGGAGCAGGTGGGTGACTGTCAGGAGCAGGCCAGATGACAGCCTTGGCTGGGCCTGGGACAAGATCATCTGAGAACACCCCCCCCCCCCCCCCACAAAGCATAATTTCATTTTGAGGCCCCTCTCCCGATCAAGTCAATGGAAACCCTCCTATATACCTGACCCCACATACTGGCCCTCATTTATCAATCTTGCGTGAGAATTGGTGCAGATTTGGGTGCAGAAATCAGCCTACGACAACGTTCATCAAACTTGCGTATATGGACCAATCACGGCGTACGCCTGATCAGTCGTTGATAAATGTGGCAGCTGAAAACAATCGTCATTTAAATAACACGCCCCTATTTATTCATGATTCACGAGGCCTCACCCATGGAATTTACGACATGGAGAGACGCGTTGCAGCAAAGAAGAGAAACTTCTCTGAGCTGGAGATCGACACCATAACAAGGGAAGTTGAAAAACATCGAGATATGTTGTTCGGCAGCCTCAAGAGCGGCATTAAAGGGAGCCACAAGAATCACACATGGAAGATTATTACATCAGCAGTCAACAGCTTTGGTGTAGACAACAGGACTCTTACTGAGGTTTGGATGTTTCATGCAAATTTAGGTATCTCCATTTTTTTATTCTTGATATGAAACTTAATTGACTTAATTCACATTCAGGTAAAAAAGAAGTGGTCCGATATGAAGATCGCCACAAAAAAGCGTGTTGCTGCTTTTAAAAGAAGCTGCACCCATACAGGAGGAGGCCAGCTGGACCCCAGGCTTACGCTTACCCCAGCAGAGGTGGGGTTGCAGAGGTGGTGGCTGCATTGATTGGGCCGGTTTCCGTGTCAGGCATTAGCGGTGGGGGGGACAGAGAGGGACTTGCCCCCGTGTCTGACACAGATGACGGTAAATACTCAAAATCTTGGATCACTGAGGTTACTTAGTTTGAAATGCGTTAATATTTACAAAGGAATTACGCAGTTGCAGGGTTTAAATGTTTTATTTCAATGTTGTAGATTCATCACCAGGCACCAGTGGCCTGCAGGCAGCGGCTTCCCAGCCTGGTGTTGGGCCAGCACCACAGAGCCCTGAAAGAGGTGGGCCCACATCATCCTGTCCTGCAAAACCCTCGCGCCCGAGGGTTCTGACTGAGGAGGTCCTGGAGCGGCAGGCTGAGATCTGTCGGCTGATGACTGGAATCAACCACTCTCTTCTGGCCATCAATGACACCCCGAAAGAGATAAATAACAACTTAAAAAATAAATTGTAAAAATCCGTTTTGTGTTTGTGTTTTACTTGCCAAGCATGCAATAGAAGTGCTGGATGAGAGCCAGTCTCGGTCTTACAGCCTATTAGTGCGTCTTGTGAGCAATTACGCACGTGTTGAGATGTACCTCCATTCATGCTGATAATGATTTTACATGACCTAAATAAACGTTTTTCGATCTTATAGACTCACTCAAGCCCTCAATCCCCCTCTATTTTGTCTTATCTCTCACACACATCAGTCCAGGGTAAGACTAGAACAGTCATCTTTGTTAATTATTTGATTGATTACGAATGGTAAAGACCAAAAATCAGATTTCTCACTCTCTCTATAGTTTACAGATTCCAAAGCTTAAGTCTTCCCTGCCTAATCACTTTTTCTGTGGACATTGTACTTTGCAATTTTGTTTACTACTAAAAGAAGAACCCTTTATTTTATTAGGGAAACGGCATAAAAATTACAAGCAGGTCATTGGCAGAAATTTGCCTCAGCTTGCACTCCTCAGGATAATTTTAAAAGCGTTTTTAACAAAGAAGTAAATTAAGATGTTTAAAAAAAATAGGTGCAATAGCCAATTTAACTGTAGATCAATCTCTGAACCTCTATGTGTCTGAAGTTGTACTCCTCTGATGTGATCAAAAAAATCCCTGCATCAATCAGATTTATTTTGTTCCACCGCGCTCCACTCTTCATGGAATTTGCGTACCCCACCTCAGACTTGGCGTGGGATTTGAGCGTACCCTCCGCCCACGTTAGAATTATACCGCTTTGTGCGTGGAAATGGGCGTACACCCATTTTTTGGTCGTACGCATGTTTGATAAATGAGGGCCACTATCACCAACTGCTAAATTTTTAACCACTCCTTTTTCAACAGAGATGAATATATTGTATATGCAGTTAACTTGACATTAAAAAAATAATAATCAGGGCCGCAGGGAAATTTAATCTCCAGTCCACATCCAGACATAATTATCCTCTCTTCTGTCTCACGATTGCAGGCTAGCAGATGGGATGTTTATGCCACAAAGTTTTTCTTTTTTAGTTCAACACACGTGCTCACCTTCAGTGTAGTCTGGTTATTCTAGTGGGTAAACTCTGATACACTCTTAGGGATGTTTGCCCTCTTAGGGCCTCCATACACTGAGAAATATTTGCCACATTTTTACCTGATTTATACACCGTCCACTGAAAACAGCTCTGAGACCCACTTATGGGCCTTAACCCACAGGTTGAAAACCGCTGCACTAGTAGATTGTATTTGGGGCTTGATCTATTAAAGATTGTTTTTATATCATGGACAACGTGTGATGCAGGAGACCTCAGGATGAATTTATCATTTAGAAAACAGTGACTCAGAGCTGGACTGATGAAGAACAAGTGACTGATGATCCATCACTGTCCCTGCCATGTGCGTCTGTCTGCGTCTTTATGGTCACCAGCACACGGAAGAGCACGTGCCCAAAGACGCAGGGCGATTGGGGAGATATGTCAAGTGTTTATGTACACAAAGGCTGCACTGCAAACTGACAGACAACAATGGTAACAGCCGTACTTTAAATGAAAATGACCAGGCCTGTAGTCCACAGAGCGGATCGTTGCTGCTTCAGACAGTGGAGGATGGGCCCTCTTGCACAAAATGGGTCTCCCGATGAATCATGGAGCCCTACACGCATCGCGTGTACAATGCAGGATCGCTAATATTAGGGCCCCCTCTCGCTTCACCATGACGCTCTCTCTCTTCTCTCTCATGGTAGCCTGGCTCTGAGTCTGACCCTCCGCTCTGGGGCTGGGGCAGCAGGCTCCTCACGCATCACTTCCCACTGTGCCCCCCCCCCCATCGGCGGGCGTGGTCAGGAGACAACAAACATAACAACAATGAGCATGATTAAATGAATGAAGAGGCATAAGGCATATCTAAAAATATAAACTAAACCTTTATATTAGCATAACAACTGTATTAGCCACAGTATCACTAAATTGAGATCAAGCGGCCATTAAGCACTTCTGAGAATAACTCTGATGTAAGGATAGAGAAGACAATATAGATTAAAAATACAATATTGTAGAAGCACACACTGACAGGGTGAAATTAGAACAGGAGAGGATCATAATATAACACAGGTGATGAAATGCATAAGAAGAATCTTTATCAGAGGGTATGAGGTGCGTGTAGGAGCCAAGTCCCAATGTGTGTGCATATTTGCCAATCACGTGGGAGGGATCAGTCCCCCTTTAGAAGTCAACAAAGAAGAAACGTGTTTGGATGGAGGGAAACTCGACATCATCCTCTTCAGGCTCTGATATTTGCAAATTAGTGAGCATTAGCAGATTGGGGTGGCCAAGAGCATCTTCATCGTGTCATCATCAGCATGGAGTAAGACATCAGGGATGTTGTCATCCTCACCATCATCAGCCGGGGAAACATGCAGTGAGAGCATGGAAAAGGCAGAGGCTGTACCTGGACACATGTACTCAATGACAGTGGTTATACATTTTAACAGATTTTACATTGTGAGATCTGATCAGGCCATGTAGCTGGCAGTGGCAATTGCTCTAAGACTGCAAGGGAAGCTTAGCTTCCCCTAAAATGTCACCCAAAAAAGTGGTGATATGTACTTGACTAAATATGCGCGAGAATACCTTCATCTTTTGTTCAAAATCAGCTACTTATCACAGGTAACTGGCGCGACTTCCTTCTCTTTCATCCCCACAGCATCTCAGCGCTTTAACACAGTCGGACGTTGAGCGTCTTCTGACTTCAGTGGGGAAGCGTAGAGTGGGGTTTTTCCACTGTGGAAACTGGACGGTCATTGGATAAACGCTGGGCTTTGTCGGACGTTGAGCGTCTCTGGGGGTCTATGAGGCAGTGGGCTGGCCTGGACGCTCGGCTTCTGCATGGTGATTGGATGATCTGTCTGAGGCTGAATCCCTTTTTGATCTACAGTGAAGTGAGCCAATCAGCGATCTTGAAGTATAACCCTCCACCAGAGCATCTTCTAAGTTTTACATTCAGTTGTTGTGGAGAGGAGCTTCTCCTGTTTAAAGCGGCTCAAGTCTTACACCTGCAACACAATGGGCCAAGGCTGTTTCAGCAGTCTAGCTCTGCTGGCCATTGAGAGAACACTGGTAAAATCCCTGGAAAAGACACCTAGTTGCTACGACAGGGTGACAGATCATTTTCTTGAAAAGGAACGGAGGGTAGAATTCACATTTGAATAAATAAACACATTTATGATATAGGCCGGAAAAAATGAGTTTCCCGTCCTTGACTGACCAGCAGCTGCCACTCGTAGCTGGGTAGGGGTGGGAGCAGCAACATTGAAAGGAAAGCTGATATCTCGGAGTAGTAGCCAATACCACAGCCAGGGTAGGAAGACTGCAAGAGAAATTAAGATTAAATAGGTTATCATAGAGACCAGACCACTTAGGTTGGTTCCAGTAAAACTTGAAGCCCTCTCTCCAGACATACTGGCCATATTTAATTTTGGAGCTCTCTTCTTCCTGTTCCTTGATAAGAATGGAGATCACCTGTTGAGAAAACTGTTTGCAGAGATGTTAAATTGGTCAATGTAATTTTTAATATGACGCACACAATGCCATCTGTGGTGTCTGAATGAATACCACGGACGTTCCATCTAGTTACACAAACAGGAAAAGAGAGGGGTTAGACAACAGACAGACAGCACTTTTAAATAAGATATTATTAATTTTTAATTGTACTTGATGCATCATTCATTGATTCTGGACTTCAGCCAGGTGTTTACTAGGTCCCTCAAACATTCATGTATTTATTTATTTTTAACTGAGTCAATGACGGGACACAATTTTGTTGTCCCCAAGGTTTAATTAAATTTTAAAAGGCTCAAATTTGATCATAAATTCACAGTTACCTTAAAAGATTCTCTTCTTTGAAGACCTATTCTAAAATTTCTGCATTTGCTCAATACTGTAAGATTATACAGATGTTTCCTGTTTTAAAATAAAACATTGATACTTGTTTTTATGATTTTACTTTTTCAGTAGTTTTAGATTTTCAGTGTTTAAAATTACAGTCAATTAAAAATAACTCAAGAATGTATCTATTTTCTGATTTTAATGAAAATTCATTGTATTTTTATATCTTTAACTATAAATTTACATAAAACTTTCTTCAAGTTTTATCACCAATTTTCCATAGGACAGTCCAATAACTGTAAATTAACAGATACTAACAAAAATTTAAAAATTAGACCTTAAAATTTCAAAATATTAACCATAATAAGAATGCATTATCATGTTTTAAAGGCAACTTTAGTTTTCTTTTTTTTTTTTATAGTGTAGTCTCCCTTTTAACAGACTACCTCTCACCATCAGTGCTATCATCTAGTGCACTAATTTTTCTGCTTCCTCCTTCTGATTTTTTGGTTCATGTTCATCTTTCATATCCTTCCGTAATTTATGGACATTTACTTTAACGCTGTTATGGGGACCCCATCCCCATTCTCTTATTTGCTTCTCTGTCATTCTCCGTTCATGTTCACACAAAATATATTATACACGAGAGTGGCCTGTCCCTTGAGTGGTGCAATACCAGATCCTTCAGGAGGCGTGAGCAAGCTTCTACCTAGCTTCTGGAGCCAGGCGTCTCACCTATGGCCCTCCGGAATTCACCTTTATTCTCAGTTCAGACCACACACCCTAACCTAACACAATGACCCCCTAGCCTATGCCCAACCCAGACCCCACAGAGCAATCAGTCGATAGTCAGTTTGCTTTGAGGAAGTCCTGGATCTATAATCTTCAGTACGCTCTCCGCAAATGACCTCAGTGTATCAAAACTGATTGAAAAGCCACCCACACATTTGCGTCCATATGGCAACCTCAAGGTACCACACCTTATCGGAGGACGAATACCGCATTCTTATTACGTCTTACACTATAGACTAGGCAACCTCGAAGGTCGTCACCTTCATGTGAGGACTGGGTACCACACCCAGATTACAACCGACCCCCAGATATCCCTGCGAAAAAAGAACCCTGACTCCTAAAACGTGTCAAATGAATAAGGGATACTGGTGTCAAATTATTTAACCTTAACTAGGACGCTTCTCAGGACAGATCCGTGTAACCTCGGGCCCGATTCCCTCATCACTCAGTTACACTCATTTCAACATACTACAACGCCCGGCTATTGCCGTCTTGTATGAGTGGATCCTGTCCGTATAGCCTCACATATTTTACTTAATTCATTAAAATATACATTTTTGAGAAAGAAAGAGAGAAAAGAAAACATTTGGTCAAAATTATTTTACTCACTAGTAGGACATTCAAGCACAGACAACTTGAATTTATAATTGTCAATTACAGATATTCTGATACTGTATATCAAAAGGTTTTCTGCCTACCTTTAGTGGCCACTTTCTTAATTGTCAGTGCAGAATTACTCCGAGTCCACCGATCGTTGTCCTCAATACGGACAGGCCTTTCGGCCAAATCATATCAGGGTCACCAAGTTGTTGAAAATTCATGTTCAGTTTGGAAGAAGGCACAAGTCCAGATTAGATCGGTTAGCCAACCATTTATTGACAATATGTGAGACGATACAAAAATAACAAAAATACTCAGCTGCTGAGGGCTCTGTTCTGCACCTCACCTGGGATGTACTGGCAAAGAGCATTGAACAAACGCATACACAAGATCTTATACACATCAGGGTTTCGGAAGTACCAACTTATCACGTGTTAAGATCATGTCTGGTTTCATAAGCTATGTCTGTCAAGAAAGATAAACATAATGGCTAGATAAAGGTCGGACTTAAAGGTGTAGTCAGCCATGCGGGAGAAAACGAGTGGAGAGGTTGTTGATAAACAAATTTAGACCCTCCTCTCCCTTCATACCTCACCCCTGACTCCACCCCCGAAAGCTAATGGACGTGCATCGTTATGGAAACGGCCGTAGAAACTGCATAGCTGACCAACATAGCTAAGGTAACCCCGACTCGTCAGACAACTCGACTGCCGTTATTGAAAACATCACAACAACAGTACATTTTGGCAGATTAGACAATAAGATGAATGCCCGACGGCTGTTACTGTTATGTGAAGCACCACAAAGCTAATGTTGCTTACCTATCCAGCAGACAGACGGCGACATCCGCATCTGTTTTCAGGTCTTTCAGTTTGCGGAGTTCCCTCCACCGTTGGAAAGCAACACCAATGTTGACCCGAGTTTTCGCTCTTTCATGGTCATGGCCCTTCTTTTTCACTTTTCACTCCTCTGACCTTTTTCTTTTGGGCTGTTTTTCAGCCATTGCTACTGCACATATTGTATCTCCTCTCTTACGCTAACTGCGCACACTACGCAACCTCCTACTCCCCCTCCCCCCTCTGTCTGATCTGCGCATGAGTATGATCGCCCCCTGGATGTGGGGGGTGTACCCTGTTTTGGTGGCTTGGCCCAAGCCACAGTATTTACCGGACTTTTTTTCAACATGCTATCAGTGGTGACATCTTGTAGATGGAGAGAAGAAATGCAGTGATTTTGACAAATAGTGCATTAGATTAGAAGATTAGAAGATCGCTGGCTACACCTTTAAGGCAGAAGTTCAACCTAGAGTTCAACGGAAGTTCTCGCAGTTCAGAAAAACCACAGGACCACCAACAGGATGTGAAATCGAGAAACTGGCCCCCCAGCTCTTCCAACTGAAACCACAGTCCTGTCTAAAAGAGACTGCACCGTTACGATTTATGACACATTTGACCTGTTGAACAAACATGTTTGAACTGATCTGCCCTAACATAATATGTTTGAATAACTGTTAGCATAAAATGACATTTTTGGAAGAATGTTAGCATTAGCTTGTATATAATTATAACATTAAGAAGAGTTTATTTGCTAGTGCCAGCAACATTCCAGCAACAGCAGAGTTATTTATTCACTGGATGGAGTCAATCCCTGCAAATCTACTCTTAGTTGAAAAGGAGTTGGTGTCAGAAGAAGTGTTCTGATTATGCCTCAGTGAGTGAAGCCGAGTTGCTACTTTAGGGTCTTCAGCACTGACCTTTACACTCTGAAATCTGAACCCTACGTGACACTGGTAGAGTCAATGATTCCATTAATTGAGGACAGGGTAACAACATATGCCACAAGCCTTTGTCATGAAAACTGTGGTGCAAATGTTGTTTTTTAATGTGCTCTTATCAAACATCCATACACTATCTGTACTCCTTATCATTTTCAGGGTTGTAGGGGGGCTGGAGCCTCTCCCACCTGACACTGGTTCTCAGAACTAAGGGCAATTTGGACTCACCAGTCAGCCTAATAAGCATGTTTTTGGTCTGTGGGAGGAAGCCAGAGTACCCTGAGAGAACCCACGCATGAACAGGAAGAACATGCAAACTCCACACAGAAAGGCCCTGACCTACCCTGAGACTGTGTAAAGACCACTTAGGTCCTTACAGAGGTAGGGGTGAAATTTATCTGTTGCCATTTTTGAGTGTAAAACTGGTTCATAATGTTTAATATTATTAATGAAATTACAAACTATTTGCGTCAGTCTCCATGAATACGACTATTAAATGGGGACAGGATGCACGCGCGCTGTCGGAACTGTAGTGACGTCACACGCCGACTTGGATTCATGCCAGAGCTGTCAGGGCTGCAGAGAAAACGTTTTTTTTGTGGAATATGTCTTTAGGATTATAATGCATGTTCCATGCATTTGTGGACTTATAACCCTCCGTGGAAGCTGCTGGATACATGGATCATCTCCAGATGGACTGAGGTGTTTAATACAGGTTACCGTGAGAACTATCTTGGTGCAGCGCCTTACAAACTCTTAGAACTGTTTGCTGTGCACACAGAAACTTTGGGGAGTTTGTTGGGGAGGTGAGTGGGAATATTTTTGGTTTGTGTGGATTGTCACTTGGGGTTGTTACATTGTGGACGGTGTGTAAAATGGGGAAGCGCTCGAGCGTGGGGTGGTGATTATATTGTTGGCATTCATTGTTGCCAACATTGTGAATAAAAAGCTGTTTTTTTTTAGGCCAAAAGCATTTCATTTGTATGTTATCATTTCACCCTGCTGATGTGATAGGATCCTTCTGTGACCTGATAGTTTCGTTGTAGCTTTAGTCCCCTTGAAAAACAGGCGAATTGTTACAACTGAACCAGTGAACCTCGTACTGCAAGGCATGTGCACGACCTACTGCGCCAACTTTTCGCCCCTCATACTCATTATGGTATTACTGTTAATCTTCCCTTTTATTAAAGAGCCAATAAATACAGCAATGCGAACACTTTGCAGTGTTAATGTTAAGTGAACATTTCAGTAGTCAAAAAATCTCCTTTGAGAGAGTTCATTCCTAATGTGTTACAATGTTTAAACATTTAACTGCAAACAGAGTCAGATATTACATTTGGTGAGAGTTAAGTACAAACTCCCCAAAAAGAGTGCAAATGCCATAGTGCCAATTTTAATGATGCATCATTGGTTGATTTTATGTTAATGTGTGTAGCCTTATGATGGGATTCTTGAAGTTTTTAGAGTGTTATTAACAATTTTAGTGCACGCACTTCACCAACAATAAATCAAGGACTGGTAGTACAATGCCCTCCCAAAGGTGTGTGTGATTGGAGGGAATGGACTTTTAAGGAGATGCAGGTGTGACAGCAGGATGCACGGATCCCCATACTGCTCTGATAAAACATGCACAAAAGCTAAGTCAAGGAAAGTGAGTTGCCTTTGCTTTTCTGTCCTGTGTGTGTGTATTTCTCTGCTGGTAGTGTACCACACAGACCACCTTGAAGGAGTGGCTTCGAGGAGGAGTGGCTGATCAAAAGAGAGAAGCCGAAAGAGGATGAGACACAACTCCACTACTGGACAAACAAACAAACAAACAAACAAAAAACTAATGCATCAAGCAAGGGCAGTAACTTGGTGACTTTGAAATCTAATATTTTTTTAAATTGTATTTAAAGAAACTTTTTGAGGAACAATTTTATATTTTGTTGTTGTTATTTTAATGCTGGTTGCTTACTTTTTATTCTTGTAACTCTGGTAGTGTTTATGTCAATGCAGATTTTTCTGTGTACATTCAAAATGTGAGTTAAGTTGCGAGTTACATGTGAAAAATATCAGATTCACTGAAGCTAAACACCGGAGAAAAGAACCTAGTAACAGCAGCATAACAAAAGTAGCTCACTATATTCAAGCTGTTTTGATTAATTTACCAGGTATTTACAGTGTTCAACAAATTTACAAGGAAAATATTTTTTAAATCTGTCCAATATTACTGTTCAAACTCAAAATGGTTGGTATTTTTTCAATTTTGAACAAGAATGAGGAATTTCAACATAAATTAACCTTTTTTATATCCAAATTTGAGCAACTCACTCGGCTTCTCTGACAGGTCCAGAAATTAATCAAGCAAAACATTCAAACAGTAAAATGATTCTCTTTTAAGGAATTCAAATGAGTAACTATAATTTCTCATCTCTATCAAGAAATTAGTCTTTCTCCATACAGCAGCATGGGCGATGGCTTTAAAGACCAGTCATAGCTGAATTAAGAAATAAACAGTCGCTTACTGCTGCTGTTGTGCCTGTTATTGAATTTCTCATTGGAGCAATGTGACTTGTTGGACACTACTGCACTGCTTGATCAATACTATAACTAAGCTACTGAAAACTATGTGACTCAGAAAACATGCAAAGTTTTCATCAAAAGAT
This sequence comes from Scarus forsteni, assembly GCA_036419115.1. NCBI lineage: Eukaryota > Metazoa > Chordata > Actinopteri > Labriformes > Labridae > Scarus > Scarus forsteni. The sequence continues at coordinate 1,372,225 of JAZDUH010000502.1, forward strand.
GGTGAAAAATTGCCTAATCATCTAAAAAATATTTAAAATCTTATACTTTGCATCTCAAAAGCTGAGCTGGAGATGCTTATTCATGCTTTTATCTCTCCTCATTTAGATTACTGGAATACACTTGTTACTTTTTTCTGACAAATTATCCCTTGTCAAGACTGTATGGAATGCAACTGCAAGGCTTTTAACTCATCAGACCAAAGACTCCTCGTGGTCCCCGCACAAGCTTTAAACACGGGCAGATTACTCCACTCAGACAACTAGGCTATAAAACGCTCTTTCTTTGGTTTTACGCTGCATTGAATTTACTGGAGATTAAACGAAACAGCTGTAAACACATTTATCAACATTTATTTGTCCACCCAAATTTAGACATATCCATACAAGTTTGCAATTATATTAATGTTTTGTCCAAATGGAAATGGCATTTCAGGTGCCCAAAAACGCAAATTTTTAAAACTAAAGTTTTTGTCAGGAGTCCCCTTTGTCGAGAACGGTCCTGCTGCAGCCTTGCAGGCAGCACTCTCAGGACCGCACTCTCAGGACTGCACTCTCAGGACCGCACTCTCAGGACCACACTCTCATGCCCCTCAGTTGCACATGCGCAGAGAGACGGTTAACCCTAACCCACCCCCCCTGGATTCATCATCTGTCCAGATAGAGGGTCCCTGCCCCATGCCTTACCCTAAACCTAACCATAGTTTTAAAAACTTGCCTGAACCTAACTTTAACCAAATAGCCTACACATGCCTAAACCTACCGTATTTCTGCGGTCCTGGTCTGGATGGTGCTGTTGCAAAAAAGTGACAGTCCTGAGAATGCGGTCTGAGAGTGCGGTCGGTCTTGAGAGTGCTGCCTGCAAGGCTGCAGCGGTTCAGAGTGTGGGCGTGGTTTCCTCGTGGTCACACCCCTGCAGCTCCGCTAATCACCATGCAGTGTTGGGGAAGTCACTTTTAAGAAGTAGTGTTTGCTCGTTACTCATTATTTCTGGAAATAGTAACTCGTTACTTTACTTACCCTCTATGAAAAGTAACTTTTAACGTTACTTGTTATTACTTTTCCATTACTTTTCCATTGCTCGACCTTGGACAGAACCTCATATCTGGTCCTAAATATGAAGGCCAACAAAAAGTTCTGCTACAGAGAACATAACAGATTTTTCTTTTGTGCTCTTAATTATACAAAATGTCACATACCCTGTGGAATGAGAGCTCCTGTCCAATTTTTCTTCAGAAATAAGTAACCTGGTCCATAAAAACAAGCCCAAAATAAGCAACCTTCAGCTATTTCCTTTCCTAATGTGATATACTACTTTAAAAAGAGAAATCGACAAAAAGTCTGTTAATTTTTGTCTACATTACATTTTACTATCACTGTGCCAAGCATCTATTCAAGAAAAGAATGTCGTTTATAAGAAGACCTGGCAACTTTGGCTCTGGAGCATGCTCCATGTGCGTGAGTGTGTTTGGGGGCGTGCACAATAACCAGAAAATTATGAAGTGGACAAACTGCCCACTGCAGTCGTGTTTTGCTTTATGTTAGAAGCTGGAAGGTAATCAGGGGTAGCGCTGCATTAAAAAAGGAACAACGTTTCGTTACCAAATTTTCAGTAGTATTGCTTTACTTTACTTTTTTCCCATTACTTTACTTTGTAAGGCATTACACACAACACTGTCAACATGCTCTGTTTAAACGGTCCTGGACTCCTCTGCCTTGCTGATGGAATTCCAGTCATCCTGTGGTTTGTTCTAACCGTACTTCTCTTCCTTTTGTGAAACCTTTATTCCTGTTGGCTTTAATCCATTTTTTGGATCTCCTATCAGGAGTGTTTTTGTACTTTGTGCTTGTGTGACTGCTTACCACATGGCACGCTGATAAACTTAACTGTTTCTCTGCTCATTCTCTTCGTAGTGTTCTCCAGGATCCTCCACCACCGCAGTCACCTTTATCACAGTACTTACCTTGGATTGTGTGAATAATAAAGTCACTGTCAACTTTTACCTGCTTCGATATTTGAGCTTTTAGGTTCAACATTGAACCTTAAAGGGGTCATTTCATTACAGTCTTTAAAATGATAGAAACACCGCGTGAGTCTCACACATCTACATCATTTTCAGATTCACCCCAGAGTGATTCAGTCTGAAAATGTGGCCCTTGCATTTCCATTTGTACCACTGGGGAAAGCTTCAGAAATGACATCATAGCATCATCCCTTAAACTTCATGCACAAACCCTGAGAACGATGATGGCATTCATGTTGCAGAAGCTACTGAGCTTGTTCTGGCTGTTACAACAAAGTCTTCTGCTTCACCAGTGTTTGCTGACAGTACTTATGATGTTTGTGTATGCTCCATGTCTTCTCTGGTTTTGTGTATGTCTGCAGCAGCATAAGAGTGACACTTACAGGCCTGGCATATGAACACAGTGTGTGGACAGGGCTGTAGACAGGCTATTGTTGAAGCTGAATGCTTGGACCATTTCTACTGTGGCCTGTTTTCTGGAGGTTTAGGGTCTTTGCTAGGTTCAAAAGACTGTTGTTGTGTTAATGTTTGATGGCTGTATTGATTTTCTTTAAATTTCAGATATCAGTATGTAGAGTGTAAGAGACAGGAAGGACCAAAAATGTTAATAAAACTCAGCAGGGAAGCTATCAGGATCAGATGCCATTTTATTGGGCATAAGGTTAAGTGCAACAAATACTGTTAATGGTGATTGAAGGGTTTCTAGAAAAGAAAAGAAAAAATGATGCTTCTCAGCAAAAAGTTTGTTTTGATTTGGTCATCGCCATGTTGGATCACACAAAGTAACTCACAAGAGTTGCATTCAGAGTCTCAGCATTGCACATCAAAGTTGCCAAGTTGCCTTCATTCTTCATTGCACAGATTGTGAATCCATTGACAATGTTCGAAAAACCACTTGATGTGAGCTTTGTGATATGGTATGTGGGGGGCCCAAAGTGAGCAAAGAAAAACAATTGTAGCCACAGTTTCCTGTTCCAAGCTGACAGGAGTGGCATTAGGCATGGTCATCTGCTGCTGTAGCCCATGTACTTTCAAATTCAATATGTTTTACATTAACCCTGTATTATATTATAAGTACTTTCACCATTATCACTTCATCAATACTGGTTGAAAGAGTTTATTAATGTCATGAATTTTATAAAATCTAGACAGGAGACCATAGATTAAAGATTTGTAGTGTTTGATTAAAGGTGACTGGCAAATTTACTCAGCTGGAGTAGAGGTCACTGGAGCTGGTAGCTGGTGGAGAGGTTCCAAACCATTGAGGTAGTGATGGACCAAGCTGTTGATAATCTTGGCTATAGAGAATGCTCAAATGAAGCTGGATAGTTGAATCAAAGAATGATTTTTAAACATGGAGAGCCACAGACAAGCAGCAGGATGACATATTTATCTGAAAATGCCAAAACAGGAAGCAAAATGCTTGAGCAATCTATTCATTTTTCACATCAGCAATGAAAAGGACAATTCAATGTCTGAGCTGTATGCCATGATTCTGTCTGTTTTGGTTATTTGGTTATTTTATATACGTTGTTCCTTAGTATTTTGTTGATTCTGTTCTTTAGTTTGGTGAAGTTACTGGTGTTGTGTCTTGTCCCGTGTTTCCTGTTTTACTTTGAAATCCTTGTGTCCCTCGTCATGTTTTTCTGCCCTCCCTTCGGTGTCTTCCTGATGGTGATGATTCCCTCCTCCTGTGTGATTGTCACACCTGTGCTTAATGTTTCCCGTGTGTATTTAGTCTCTGTGTTCAGAGTTGTCTGTGTTGGGTCATTGATGGTCTTCCCTGTTTCACCTTGTGCTTGTGTTCTCCAGTGTTCTTCCATGTCCCCAATGTTTCCTGTGATCTCCAGTGAATTTCATAGTTTTGTTGGGACTTTGTTTTGTATTTTTGAGCCAAATGTTAAGGACTGTGTTTATGTTTTTTATAAGGATTTGTTTTTTGGAGTTTTATGATCCCTTTTTAAGTTTACTTTAAAGCCATTCTTTGTTTAATCTGCACTTGGGTCCTGCACCTTTTTGTTAGGTTTTGGTTTTCAAAAAACCCTGACACTGTAGCCATAAACCTACAACCTTTGCATCAAAACAACATCCTTAGATTATGATAGGGAATGACTTCCCAACTTGCTGTTGGACACAAGCTTCGTAGAGAGACATTAAAACTTAGGATTGACCGGGAGGGAGCTCAGGAGCTTGAGCTTGACAGCTGAAGGGTTGATGATCAGGGAAAGGGCCAGTGAACCTGGGCAACAGCTTCTTTGATTCAGTCAGAAAGAGTGGCTTGCAGGAATAGAACCAGACCGTCTTCCCAGGACCATAATCAGGCACTGGGGACCAGTGGTGATTAGACACCAAGTGAGAGCCGCTCTGGCTTTTCTCGACGCCTCCCTAGAGCCACATCTGTCTCCTGCTTGGGGTACAGGGGGGATTGGCAACCGAAGTAGGTCATGAATGGAGAAATACCTGTGCCTGAGCTGGTGAAGGAGTTACGGTTGTACTCAATCCATGGCAGGTGGAGACTCCAGGAGACTCGGTGTTGGGCAACCACGGAGGGCAGTCTCCAGATTCTGATTAGCAAGCTCTGTTTGGCCATGGGTTTTGGGTGAAACCCAAAAGAAAGGCTGGCTGCTGCACCCACAGCTTTGTAAAACTCTTTCCAAACCACTGAAATGAACTGGGGACCTTAGTCTGACACAATGTACAAAGGAAATTCCATTAGCTTAAACACATGAAACATAAGCAAATAAGCAGTCTCCAAAGCAGTGGGAAAAGCTTGGGCATGGGAAGGGGACAAGGCAGGCCAGCGGGAGGGAGGTGGGATGCTTTACCATGGGCACAGATGAAGCAGGAAGCCACAAACTGGTCCAGAAGCTCATCTATCCATTCACTTAGTGGTAACTCTAGGGATGAGCTGAATGTCTTTTTCACAAATTCTCAGACCTGGAAATATCTAAATCAATATCTAAATCATGATAAACAGAGATGACAGTGGAGAAGTCGGGTGGAGCAGGAGGTTCACAAAGTATGCTAGATGACAGATTAGCTGACAAAACATAAAGGGAGAGAAATTGGATGCTCCAGATCAAAATTAAGGACAGCCCAGTTGATTCAAGGGTTATGAGATTTGAGGAAAGTTAGGCGTAACCCCAGAGGGGTTAAGGGAGAGGGCCAAAAGTTTTTAATAAACTCTAACATGACATGCTCTGTATTTTTTAGATTATTTGAGCCAAAGGTTTTAGGAAAGCTTTGGCTCAAATAATCTTAAAAATACTTTTTAACTCAGAAATATTTGAATAAAATATTAGATCTAAAAAACATGCACAGCGGATCAGTTCTGAGCACATGACAGGTTAAGAGTTACTTGACAATGGCTATAGAACACGAGACAATCTCATCTGGTCATTTATTTATGTAACATCAGCAAAAAATCACATGTTCTGTTCTTTGTGTTGGTTTTGAGGCATTAACTGTATTCCTAATTCAGTAGATCTCATTATGAGGTGTGCATTGTTGTGTGTCTGAACTCTTGAATCTTGACCATCCCATGGTTTTGGCCTCATTAGCATCAACACAGTGACCTTATTGTGGGGATATTCTGAGGACTGTCCGGATGCTGTGACAAACACACAAACAAAACAGAAATTAGAGAATAGGCCCTAATTTCTATTTTTTATATTTACAATTAGCTCAGAAATAGAGGTTTTGAAAGATGGGGGGGAGGGGGTATTTACCATCTGCCATGTTTCACCAGCTCAATGGCATCATTGACCTGATCCAGAGTCATGTTGTGTGTGATGAATTCATCCAGCTTCACCTTCTTGTTCATGTAAGCTTTAACCATCTCAGGGACATCATCTTTACTCTTAAATCCTGGAACACAGAGACACACAAGTAGGGACGGGGATCTAAAACAAATTCCAGAGTAAAGTACGGATACCAACTCCCTCAATGAGTCAAAAAAACAAGTATTAACTAATTTATCAACTGACAGGGGGCAGAAGTGATCTGAATTGTGGCTTAAAACTACACATACTTTCTAAACAATTTTCAATATGAGGAAACACGCTTATCAGAAGTGTCATGTGTTTGATATTGTTCGCCAACTTTGCCCACTCAGATAAAAAACAAGAATCAATAAGAGAATCATAAAGGAATTGGACTGATAAACACAATCATGGATGGCAATGGAATCAGAAAACTCTTTTCAGTTCTCATCCCTTGACTTAAATGTCAATACAGCCATTATTCTAGATTATTTCATACAAATGGCCCTTTACCAATTGTATCCCACACATGTGGCACAATCTGGCGGTCTGAGAGCTCTGACATGATAACTTGCTCTCCAGTATAAACGCATGCATGCTGTTGTCACAGAAGTTATATACATCCATTGTGAACACTCTCAGAAACACAAGAGGTGTAGATAAATCTGATTGGTCATCCAACAGTGTCTCACCTCCAAACAAGGTGCCCTTCCATGTGCGTCCTGCAATCAGCTGAATGGGTCGTGCTTCAAAGTTGTGCATGTTTGTCCAGCCAACAATCACGCTGACACCCCAACCTTTAACACAAGACTCCAGGGCACTGCGCTGCACAATGTCAGAGGGTTTACAGTCAAATGGTTAAAACACCAGTGAAAATAAGAAATTTCTTCTTTAACAGTTAAGCTCTACAACGCTGTTGGTAAAAACTCTTAAATGTAATATGCCATCTTCTTGATTCATAACTCCTTATCTTCCTACCATGACTCCCACATTTCCGACACATTCCAAGGAGAAGTCCACTCCCCCATCGGTCATCTCAGACAGCACTTTGCTGATGGGTTTGCTGTGATCCTTTGGGTTCACACAGTCAGTTGCACCAAACACCTTTGCCTTCTCAAACTTCTCTGGATTGATGTCAACAGCAATGATCCTCTTGGCTCCTGCATAATGACAGCCCATGACTGCAGCCAGACCCACAGCTCCAAGACCAAACACAGCACAGGTGGAGCCCGGCTCTACCTGCAATAAAACACATCTTTACAAAGTGGAAGTTAAGAATGACTTCCTTACTGTGCAGGACTTTGATTTATAATTATGGCAAAGATAAAAGAAGGATATTAATTAATGTAATCATAAATGATCCACAGTATTATCAGCATGCTAATTGCTCCAAAAGCAAACTACTGGTATCAGAAGACATGAAAACTTCTGCAAGTATTTACTGCTGATGTTTTAGTATGTATATATACATATCTATCTATCTATCTATCTATATATATATGTATATATATATATATATATATATATATATATATATATATGTATAAGTATATATTTTTATTAAAATTGTAAATTTTTGGGAAATTATTATAATTTGAAGATACAGGATTTAGCATATTAGGCTGACTTTCTGAAAGGTAAATTTGTTTGTAGCTCTTTAAATGGAGACTAGGGGTGCCACGATTAGTCGACTAGTCGTGACTAAGTCGACTATCAAAATAGTCGACAACTAATTTAATAGTCGACTAGTCGTTTTGTTTTTTAGGTGTGTTTCCTCACAAAACTGCCGCTGTATCTCTGCTGTCTTGTCTGCCTATCTGTCCTGTTTTCTGGTTATCACACCCGCAGGAATCAAACCAACACACCCCGAAACACACTCATGCATGTGGCACATGCACAACTATGCAGGCACCAAAGTTGCCAGGTCTGCTCATAATAAGCGATTTGGGCCACCGGCTGCATGCTGGTGCAGTACGCTGCAGTTCATGCATGAAGTGACTAGTCGACTAATCGCAAAAGTAGTCGTTGTCTAGTCGACTATCAAAATAGTCATTTGTGGCAGCCCTAATGGAGACAAAGCTTTATTCTGCTGTTGCTCTGGAAACACATGATGCAATCAGTGAGATATACAGTGTGAATCAAACAAAGAAGCCCACTAATCAAATGCAAATATGTCACACATCAACAAAAGAGATAACATATATCTGATATAGTGGAATGATACCATGATGATGTTAGCTTGATTTGATACAGCGGTCATTTAGCTTAAGTCAGGATACACCTGATTAACAAAAAAACCCCAAAACATGTCAACGTTGAGTTTATCCAAGAGAAGATTGCACAAACCTAGATTCAATCCCAAATTGAAAAAATTGTCAGAGACAAAGCCATGTTATTTTCAGGCGGCACTGTTTGGTGCACAACGTTGTCCAAAAGCACATCAGGGCCTGATTATGCAAGATCGACTCAGAGTTTTTTGTAGATTATGTTGTTTCTGCGACTACCATTACCTTGGATCAAGGTTTTAGGACTCTCATTCTCTGTGTGGTAAATTCCCTGTGCTCATGTTTCAGATTGGGCGTGTCTACTTGATGCAGAGTCTCTGATTGTCACACTTGCTTTTCATCGGATGCAATCACTGGAGCTTCTTAAGCTCGGCCGGTACTCACCTCCAGTGCCAGATGATTCATTCTAGTCTCAGTGGTATTGTTGGCTGCCTTGTGTTTCCTTTAGAGCATTTTTGGATGATCTTGTCTTTTGTGACTCACGTCATGTATTTTGCTGTCTCCTTGCTCTTCTCTTTTCTCCCCCAATGCCTCACAGTGTCACACACCCAAACGACCATCGTCACACTCTCAAGGTTCTCCCATCGTCACAGCCCCCTCAGACTCTGATCACTTGTCTCATCTTTGAACCCCAGGATTTCTTGTCCCTTCCTAATACCCTCTCCCTTTCTCCCCTTTGGACTCCCTTCAATCAGAGGTGAAAGTAAGCTGGAACGCACCGGAACGCCGTGCCGGTAAGAAATACACAGACCTCTTTTACCAGAACACACCGGAATGCCTCTAAAAGGCAGCTTTCACTCATGCATACAATAGGAACCCTTTCCTTTTTCAGGCAAATTTAACCGAAATAAATGTAAAATTGATGAATACAAAAAAGTCATCTTCAGAATATGCCTTCTGTGACGTGTTAAACAAGGTTTTAATGCGCCTGACGAACACTAGGCTATAATTTGTCGGCTACGGTACTCACTTACAGTGATGAGTTGCAACTTGTCGTTGGCAGTCACTTGCTGTAGCGTAACCAGGGGTTTAATTGGGCCGGAGCCCTACAGAGCCCAGCTCCGCCACCTTTGAGCTGGGCTCCGGTTTAGTAAAATAAATAAATCAACCAATACATGGTGGCAGTAGCACCGCAGACGACAGAGCATTTTCGCATGAACAACCTGCGTGGCTCTCTCATCAGCACCGAGATGCTCAACAAATCAGAGCGCAACATCAACATAGACGGGGTGGGTGGTTTGAACGGGACATGATACCAGAGATACATCATGAAACTGAATGGCCACCAAAGTCTCCTGAGCTCACATAACACAGTTTCATTGTCTTTGGGGAATGACATCTTGCAGATCCCTTTACAGAATGTGAAGCAGGGCTAGTGAATGCATTCTGTGACATGAAAAGACAATCTTTTTCTTTGAGATTACTTTTTCATCTATAACAATGCAGAGGGCATTTTTGTTGTTGTTTGTTTTGCTATGTTTTCTTTAATTTCTTGGCTGTCACATTTATACATACAAACCTTAGCAGCGTTAACAGCTGCTCCAAATCCTGTGCAGACCCCGCAGCCCAGGAGACAGACTTTGTCTAGAGGGGCAGCTGGATCGATCTTGTGTGAAAATCACAGTGTGTCCTTTGACAGTTTGCTGTAAAAAATGAGGAGTTGCTCTTCTGAAGTCTGAAAGTCTCATCTCCCTGCAAAGGCTGTCTGATTTTTACTTATTTACATTAAATGTTTATTTATTATCAAAATGCCCATTAAACATTTTGAACATGTCGTTAAAATGAATGAAAGATGAACTCACCATCCTTTGTCACAGAGGTTGGACTTTGGGCTCTTGCAGAAACGGCATTCATTGCACTGGGGCAGGAACAGGGGGATGACGGCGTCCCCTGGAGATCAGACACAAAAGTTAAGAGATAATATCATTTTTGATCAAACAGGGGTTAAACATGATTACCTTTGTAAGCGTTGACTGACCTATCTGGAATTCACTGACTCCAGACCCAACACTCTCTACGATGCCGGCCCCCTCATGACCTAGGACAGTGGGGAAGCCATCTTTGTGCATACCTTCGTAGAGATGGTACAGGTCTGACTGGCACACCCCAGTGGCCACAACCTGCAACCAGAAATTGAGCACACAGTGAAATATGACAGTTTATACTTATTCACAGGGAGATACACTCTATCAAAAGTATCCGCTGACCCGGCTTGACTCTCATATGAACTTAAGTGACATCCCATTCCTAATCCATAGGGTTCAATCTGACGTCGGTCCACCATTTGCAGCTATAACAGCTTCAACCCTTCTGGGAAGGCTGTCCACAAGGTTTAGGAGTGTTTATGGGAATTTTTGACCATTCTTCCAGAAGAGCATTTGTGAGGTCACACACTGATGTTGGACGAGAAGGCCTGGCTCTCAGTCTCTGCTCTAATTCATTCCAAAGGTGTTTTATTGGGTTTAGGTCAGGACTCTGTGCAGGCCAGTCAAGTTCATCCACACCAGACTCATCCATGTCTTTATGGACCTGCTTTGTGCTCTGGTGCACAGTCATGTTGAAAGAGGAAGGGGCCAGCTCCAAACTGTTCCCACAAAGTTGGAGCATGGAATTGTCCAAAATGTCTTGGTGTGCTGGAGCATTCAGAGTTCCTTTGACTGGAACTAAGGGGCCAAGCCCAGCTCCTGAAAAACACCCCCACACCATAATCCACCCTCCACCAAACTTTACACTTGGCACAATGCAGTCCCACAAGTATTGTTGTCCTGGCAACAGCCAAACTTGTTCATCCAATTGCCAGATGGTGAAGCACAATTCATCACTCCAGAGAACGCGTCTCCTCTGCTCTAGAGTCCAGTGGCTGCGTGCTTTACACCACTGCATCGACGCTTTGCACTGCACTTGGTGATGTGAGGCTTGGATGCAGCTGCTCAGCCATGGAAACCCATCCATGAAGCTCTCTGCACTGTTCTTGAGCTAATCTGAAAGCCACATGAAGTTTGGAGGTCTGTAACGATTGACTCTGCAGAAAGTTGGCGACCTCTTCGCACTCTGCACCTCAGCATCCGCTGACCCCGCTCCGTCAGTTTACATGGCCTACCACTTGGTGGCTGAGTTGCTGTTGTTCCCAAACACTTCCACATTCTTATAATCCAGCTGACAGTCAACTGTGGAATATTTAGGAGTGAGGAAATTTCACGACTGGATTTGTTGCACAGGTGGCATCCTATCACAGTTCCACGCTGGAATTCACTGAGCTCCTGAGAGCGACCCATTCTTTCACTAATGTTTGTAGAAATAGTCCGCATGCCTAGGTGCTTGATTTTATACACCTGTGGCTATGGAAGTGATTGGAACACCTGATTCTGATTATGTGGATGGGTGAGCAAATACTTTTGGAAATGTAGTGTATAAGGGGGAATGTTTGAGGTTTTTTTTTTTGTTACATGGGGTTGCTCAAGGCCTGTGGTACAAGTAAATATAAATGCCATAAATGTAACTGGCCAGCTCTGCCCCTGAGGGGAGGCAGCTGGGTACGGACACTAGGGGAAATTTAACAGTCAACAGAGCCACAGAAAGAATTTTAATTACCCCACTTTTCTGTCAGCATTTCACTTTTACTGTAATTTTCCTTGATGTGAGGGCGAAGGTCTTTGCCGAGAGCAACGAGGGAGGCTTGGGACATGCAGAAATTTTTCTTCCATTGTTGCTTGTCTACAACACCATTCACAAAGTTATTCCACCTGCAGCTTGTTCTCCTGGTCTAGTCCAAAACTGTCTGCTGATTGCCCTTCTTCAATGGAAGGTTAGCGACTGGCTCAGTCCTTGTCAAATATAACCAAATATGTAAATATAATCAACATTATGTTGGAGAAGCAATAACAAACCATTGTGCTGGCACAGTAAGCAGCACACATGATGCTCTGTAATTGGTCATTGTTGTTGTTGAGGTGGTTCATTATTTTCTTTGAGAGATCAAGAGAAACAGGGGTATCACAATGAGTACTGGACCTGGATTGAGCTAAAAGGAGACAATGAGAACAGCAATGGATGCTCCAGCTGATGATGGAGGAGTTAATTCAACCGATGTGGGGATTGTGTTTTCTGGGCTAGGGGATACCAAAAAGCAGAGGAGACTGTAGAGAGGGAATTACAAATAAACAGAAGTGCCACATGATGGTTTCCAGAGCTGAACAGAGAGGAGATGTTGGGGTGAATGACACTGGAGAGAAGTGTCATCTAGGGTATGAACTCTCTTGGGGTGAGAGAACTGTTCGGTCTGATGTTGAGTTTAATTACAAACTCAGTTAATAAAGTGGACATCAGCATTGGACTCAGTGAACACAGAAGTGGAGACGGATTCATGGTTTCAGAAGAGAGTAGAGGGGACTGCGATCTGAGATAAAGCTTGACACAACGAAGTTTGGCTCAGCACTGCTTTTTACATCAGTGGTGAGCAGGATCTTATGGCATCTGGTTGCAGTTGGTGATAAAGTGGTAAGGGAGTGGAGCTTCTCTACAGAACCTATATCCTTTTTCTTTAGCCCCCCTCAACCTATTGTCTAATATAATACATAAGGAAATAAGATCTTTGAGGGAGGTAGGTTCCCAAGGAGTAGCTAATTCATCCTTCATCTGTTGACATTCCCTTCAAAAATACCCCCTTAAATGAAAGCTCAACCGACCTACACTCATTGGCTAAAATGCAGAACTTAACATAAAAAAAGGCACCGACTGTGAGCCCTGACTGAGGGCAGGCAGCTGTTTGGACATGTAATTAACTCATGAAAGAATCAAGCAAACTCAAATGTGGGACACACCTTCCAACAGAGCTGTAGTCCATATAGCCGGTTTTCCCCTTCAAAGATTAATCATGAAAGCTTTCTTAGCTTGGTTGAAAACCAACGAACAATTAAAAATGAATTACCCAGATGATCTGAAATCTCCAGAGCAAAGTTCCGGAGCTGGAACAAATGGTTCTCTAAAGAAATGTGGAAAGGGAGAGGGAGATGCAGGAGGATTATTCACAGGAAGAGCAGGGATTGAGATGGCCAAGATGGGCATTGATTTATGGGATTTCTGTGCTGAGACCTTGAAGAGAGCTGATAAGACCATGGAGCATATGATCATGATGTCCAAGGAGTGTTCCTTGGCTGGTTAGGGCCTCCTGAGTCAACTTTGGGTCTGTTGAGTCCATGTTTCTAGGGCAGATGCTTATGTTATAGGGTGAATCCCATAATGTATTTGGACTCAAAGCAGGCACTGAGACACAATTGACCCTTCAATGCATGAAAACATTAATCACAGATAGAAAATTCTATTTATTTTGGAGCTGAAGTGTATATTTCACTTTCTACTGAAATCCCCCCAAAAATCTAAATTTCCATAAAAAGTAACAGATTTTTTGTATCTCATATGATGCATCAGGTGTTTTTTAGCAACTGATTATCCACTTGAGGCCTTTTTTCATTTATTTGATTGTATCTGAATGTTTTATTTTAGTAGTTTGTTGATCATATTGATTAGATAGAGGTATCATAAAAGTTTGTATCAAATATGATACAACAGGCTTTGGGGGGTTAAAAACAATTGTACTTATTGAAGAGAATCCAGGGGGGAAAGCAGGGGGGAAACCAAAGGTCCAAAGTGGTAGGAGGACATCCAAGTCTTGAGAGGGGCTGCGACGATGGGGGGAACCTTGAGATTGTGGCAGTGGTTGAGAAGATTGGGCATGTGGCATGGTGAGGCTCTGGAGAAGGAAGGAGCAGAGCAAGGAGTCATGAGCCAACAATACCACTGAGAGTAGAGTGAATCATCTGATGGGTAATTAACAGCCGGGTTTAAGAAGCTCCAGCGACTGCAGCCGATGACAAGCAAGTGTGACAATCAGTGAGCCTCAGTGCCAGGGAGACATGCCCAATCTCTGAAAACATGAGCAGAGGGGAAAACTACACACAAAAATCAGGAGCACAGGTGTCCAAAAACCATGATCCAATGAGACGTCACAGAAAAGAGACAAAAACAGAAAAAAAAGCAGAAATGCAATGGAGACAACTGACACGAACACAGGAAGGACCCAGAAGCATAGTAGCAGTTGTGGCTCACAATAACCAGATTTTATTTGACAGATCTTAAATAAACACAGTTCAGTGCAGAGACCCACGTGCCTTGTCTTGCCGGTCTGGTGCTTTAACCACACAACCACACTGGAGATGAACAGCAGACGGAAACTCTCAGTCTTTGTAGAAGAACAGGAGAGGTGAGAGCGGGGATCAAACCTGCGAGCCTTTGTACAGGGATCCGATGAGCAGACCACTCAGCCACACAGGAGACTCACTCTTGCTTGGCAACACAGAGGCTTTCAGGAAGACTGGGACTGGACTCACTCTGTCTTTAGCGTGCGGGGATGAACCGGAAAGCCAGGAACCAGGCTGCCACCACTGGATCAAACACACAAGCGAGTACTCGACAACTGGAATGGGCTGGAAGGTCAGATGCCAGGGAAACCACCACAGATCAGGATTCACTAACTTGACGTCAGGGACAGGCAGGAAGGTCGGATGCCAGGAAAGCCACCACAGGTCAGGATACACAGACAGATACTTGGCGTCGAGGACAGACAGAAGGGTCGGATATCAGGAAAGCCACCTCAGGTCAGGATACACAGACAGATACTCGACAGGTCGACAGCTGGGACTCAGGCAGACGGGTAAGTGAAGAACAGAAGCTAGTCGATATCTTGTAGTCGAGAGTCAGGCGTAAAGGGCAGAACCAGGAACAAAACTTGTCGGCAACAGGTGATCAATCCAGAAGACAGGTCTGGAGTTCTCAGCATGAAGGCGGAGACAGTCTGACACTGACTGTGCGTGGAGCTGGGGTTTAAATAGGCAGCAGATGAGGTGCAGGTGTGAGCAGGAGTGCATGTGAGCTGAGTTGGACTGATTAGGCTAAAGCTGGAATGTGGCAGGCTGAGGCAGAGACTGAGACTGTGACAACAATATATCCGTAAATGTGAGTTATTGGAAATTCAATGAAAGAAGTCACTGACTCTGAATTTTCCTTCAGCTCCCCTGTTAAATAGTTTGTAAAATGATGAATCTGGTCTGGAAAGTTAGAAAAGGGGTTCCTGTTCTTCTAAACAAGTTGGATGAAGGAGAGGGTTTATTGATTTAAAGGGTGAGAGAGTAAAAGGAATCTAGTCCAGAGAATCATGAACAATGTTTTCAAGTAGTTAGTGCGCTTACTTCTTAAACACTGCTCAATCAAAAAATTAAGACAGTTGTCAGTTAAAGGGCATGTCTTCAAGAAGGCGTCCCTCACCTTGATGCGGATCTCATTAGCTTGGGGTGGTGCCACCTCGACCTCCTCGATCACCAAAGGCTTGTTGGGTTCCCAGGCCACCGCTGCCTTACACTTGATAACCTAAATGACAGAAACAGCTCTTGAGTGTCACCCATCTGAATGTTGACACAGCTATAACAGAGATATTTTGGTATGAAATTCTGCGTCCTTGACTCGTGTGTTTATGCTCTGGGCATGCATGATGTAAAAAACTTTGACTTTGCAAGGGTACCTCTTTGTCAACCTTTTTTGCTGTGTTTCATGGACTGTTTTTGCTTGCCTCCAATGAGGTGTTTTTGTTTCCTGCTTTTCTGGTTATAAGCAATGTTATATCCAATAGTACTTATGTATTTGACTTCATGATGAATGTTGTAATTAATGATTCACCTTTTTATGATACATTATGATACTTTATATATACTGTCATTTGCTTATTGTTATATTTCTTCAAGATTCCCGTCTACTTATTCTTACTTTTAATTTTTACAAATGCAAGCTGGATTAAGAGGTTTAGTTTAGATGATATAAAGGACTACAGGGTGACCTATTTTGGTGCCTTAAAAATCCCACTACGTGTGCCTCCTATAATCTTCACTTGCAGATTGTATTTGTTAAACTGTGACAATGTATGCCTTATCTAGGTAGAAGTGTCATAATATATACTTGTCAAGTTAGAGGTATCATACAATAACTTCACAAGTGTGTTATGATCTTTTAATCTCACAAAGTAGAAGTTAGACTTTTCACACAATATTTTGTTGGGTGATTGTTTCAAAGTTATTGAAGATACCTGGTTTAAATGTATAAAGGCTCTTAAATGTGGTTTCTCCCTCCCATGAGGCCAAAATACAGATCTAATGGGAGGAAAGCCCATATTTGGAAAAGTTCACAGGGAAGCCATTTTGGAGAAACAGACAGAATCAGCAGACGCCATTTTGAGACAGGGAAGGGGAAAAATGCCAACCTGAAGCCATAAAAGGAAAGGACTTAGGTCATCATTGGATTTGCATGATGTCTTAGGGGAGGGAGATTCACATCATTATGTCCAAATAATAAAAGATAAATATTAATGAGTGGGTTTGGAGTAACAGTAAAAAAGGAATGTACATCTAGTTGGAGAGGAGGAGCTCCATCAAAAGATAAAAAGCTATGTATCGCAGCTCCTCGGTGTGTTTTTGGGGTGTTTGGTACCACGCTCATCTTTTCCCACAAGTTTGTTAAAGATTCTTATGAGCTTTAATAAACTAGTGATACTTGGACTTCTTCTGCATTTTGTGATTTCTTGGGGACCTGGAACTCAAAATTGGAATATAACTTTTTCCTTATTTTGGGGATACGGATCATGATTTGGATTATTTCTATTTTTCCTTTACTGGAATTACGGAGCAAAAAGTGGAATATACCTTTTTTCCCTTTTTCCTGGAATATAACAACAAATTGGATTATACATTTTTGACATCTGGGATTTACTTACATTTTAATGGATTATTTCTTCTATCAGCTCATACAATATCTTGACGGAATATATTTGAGACACTACACCCTCTTTCATGAAATGAACAACCCCCACTGATAGAATATGGCCAAAACCCCCTGACTGGTTTCCGAGCCCCCTTTTTCCCGAACAGGAGACTAATGTAGCAGTGCCATCTATATTGTGTATTAAAGGGATAGTTCAGTATTTTTGAAGTGGGGCTGTATGATCTCCATTTGGCAACTAAGTACATTAGATGAAGTAGAAAGTTCTCTCCTCTCCCTCAGTAAGCCACAGTCTGTAAGAGTCTGTGACGAAGAAATAGACGCTAACAGGAAAGTACCGTACCAAATACAAAGGGTATTTTCTCCGCCAACAAGAACTCAAATCAAAAAGTAATACCACATTTTAAGAGTATGCTGCATATGAATGTTTTTAAGGGTATCAACATTTCAAAAATCTAAAGTTTATCTGGACCTAAGCCAACTCACGTCATGTTTCCCTCCACTAAATCACTCCGCCTGACTCTCAGCTGTTGTAAACAGAACAAGCTAGCGGCTTCAGATGCCTGTTGTAGACTGATTGAAAGCACATTATATGACAAATATTTCTGAGATGAGGTTTTTGTGATGCTTTCCTTGATGCAGAAACAGATGTGCATCATGGAGAACTCAGCTTTCACCGTATTCCTCTGCGTAACAAGGGCATGCAGTTACAACATCTAGTGAATATATCTCTCGTTACCCGTTACCTGACAGACTGTGTGTACAAATCTATACATCTCTATGTATATTAGAGGCTAATACACAGTAATCATTGCGTGTGTGTGCATGTGTGTGTGAGAGAGAGACAAAGACACAAGTAGTCTGCACTGTTTTGATAAACAAACAGCCTCCTCTACTCTGCCTGTTTGTTTCTTACAGATCATTATTACTTACTTTGAGCAGAAACTGTCATTAGGTCCTTCAGATTTGGGATGTTTTTCCAGTTTATCTTTGGGAAATTGAAGAATGTTCACAAAACTCTAGGATTCAGAAGAGCAGGGAAGACTGTTTGATGAGTAATAGCGCCGTCCATATCACCTATTCCCAGGTTAAACATTTACGTCACTGTAAATGGAAGTTTCCTCTGTATTCCTCTCGGTCTGTTTGGTCTCCATCTTCAGCAGCTCGTCTTCTGTGAACTCCGGTTCATACAGGTATCCTCTTGACTCCAAAGTGAATGGAACTTCATTGGCGCTGTCATAATCATCCCTTTTTTAATTTCCTGCATTGTCTCTTCCTCACACTGCTAACAGTCAAAACAGAAGAGTTACGATACTTGATAAAAGTTACACGAAGCTACAACCGGCATCTGAAGCCGCTAGCATACCATGTTTTGATCAGCTGGCGGGGAACAAAAATACCTTTTGTTCTTGGTACTGTACTTTCCTGTTAGCATCTTTTTTGTTGTCTCCAACGGTTACAGACTGTGGCTTACTGAGGGGGAGGAGAGAACTTTCTACTGCATCCAATGTACTTAGTGACCATATGGAGCTCACACAACTCCACTTTAAAAATTCTGAACTATCCATTTAAGGAGATGTGGAACAATGTCAGGGCAGCTCTGTCATGCTCAGGTGTGCGCAACTAGCAACTGACAGACCAACACTGCTTTCCAGCTCCGGAGTATCAGCCGGGACAGATAGTGTGGCTCTTCTCCTGTGAACTCCCCCTGCAATTTTAGTGACATAAGGTTGCTTCCGGTTTCAATGGTCCTTTCCCCACTGTGAACACTTTTAGCCTTACTGCTGTTAGACTTAGGCTTCTAGAGTCTCTTAAGATCAGTCCCAAGCCTATAGACACCAATGACCTCTGTCTCCATTTCAAGGGCTATGTAAACCTTGGTCTTAGCCCTTCCCCTTAGCCCTATAGAGAAATGGGGACACCACCTCCCAGACCTCGGACTCCCCTCCCTTTTACCCTTGGCCTCTTGTCAATAAAATAAGAACGCTCATGGTTCATACCCTCACCAACCTGGCACCAAAGGATTTTTTTCCTGTTCTCTCCAGTGTCTATTTTGGCCTCCTGGTGCCCTTTTTCTGCCAAAATCTACAACGACAAAGAACAGTCCTAAAAGTTTTAAGATCAAAGTCAATTGAGGATACACCGTGCAGTTTTGTACTAGGGCAAAGGGGAGGGGCAGAGAGGGGGATAGTACAGATAGTTATAGAACAATGACGTTAAGGTCACCCTTCTCCCATAAACCGTATATGTGAACACTGACAACAATGGCCAAACACAGTGTCACGTTCATGCTGCAGAAACTCTTGAACTCATTTGGCTGTTAAATCAAAATCTTCGGCTCCTCTATGACCACTGTGACGAAGTTGTTTTGTGATCTCCTTTTGCAGAACTTTATGCCTGTTAAACTATTAAAAACATACATAAAAGAGCAACAAAGCTACACAGAAGAGTGCTCCCATAACGACTTCTGTACTTACCTTACCAGCAGTTGCCATTTTCCGCAGAACTTGTGTCAAAAGTGAGCAGAGAGTAAAAATGGAGAAAGAGATGGCAGGAGAGCAGGAGAGAAGGAGGTGGAGACATTGGATCATAAGTTTAAATAGTCTGAAATAAACGTAGTTGCCTAATGTGGGCTGGACTTAAAATTTAATTCACTCTCTGGGTACACCCTGACAGTACTAAGGAGGTTTCCAGAGCTGGTGTAGATTTAACAAGCTAAGCATGCAGCAGCAGACCAAAACACTCTCACATATTTTGGTCCAATGCTGCAGATTTGTTGGCTGCACTTCTACAAAACCCAAATCCAGTGACGCTGGCACGTTGTGTAAGTCGTACATAAAAACAGAATACCATGATTTGCAAATCCCTTTCAACCTATATTCAATTGAATACACAGCAAAGACAAGATACTTAACGTTCGAACTGGTAAACTTTATGTTTTGCAAATATTAGCTCATTTGGAATTTGATGCCTGCAACATGTTTCAAAAAAGCTGGCACAAGTGGCAAAAAAGACTGAGAAAGTTGAGGAATGCTCATCAAACACTTATTTGGAACATCCCACAGGTGAACAGGCTAATTGGGAACAGGTGGGTGCCATGATTGGGTATAAAAGCAGCTTCCCTGAAATGCTCAGTTATTCACAGACAAGGATGGGGCGAGGGTCACCACTTTGTGAACAAATGCATGAGCAAATTGTTCAACAGTTTAAGAAAAACATTTCTCAACCAGCTATTGCAAGGAATTTAGGGCTTTCATCATCTACGGTCCGTAATATCATCAAAAGGTTCAGAGAATCTGCAGAAATTACTGCACGTCAGCGGTAAGGCAGAAAACCAACATTGAATGCCCGTGACCTTTGATCCCTCAGGCGGCACTGCATCAAAAACTGGCATCACTGTGTAAAGGATATCACCACATGGGCTCAGGAACACTTCAGAAAACCACTGTCAGTAACTACAGTTCGTCTACATCTGTAAGTGCAAGTTAAAACTCTACTATGCAAAGCCAAAGCCATTTATCAACAACACCCAGAAACGCCGCCAGCTTCTCTGGGCCCGAGCTCATCTAAGATGGACTGATGCAAAGTGGAAAAGTGTTCTGTGGTCTGACCAGTCCACATTTCAAATTGTTTTTGGAAACTGTGGTCGTCGTGTCCTCCGGACCAAAGAGGAAAAGAACCAGCCGGACTGTTATAGGCCCAAAGTTCAAAAGCCAGCATCTGTGATGGTATGGGGGTGTATTAGTGCCCAAGGCATGGGTAACTTACACATCTGTGAAGACACCATTAATGCTGAAAGGTACATACAGGTTTTGGAACAACATATGTTGCCATCCAAGCAACGTCTTTTTCATGGACGCCCCTGCTTATTTCAGCAAGACAATGCCAAGCCACATTCTGCACGTGTTACAACAGCGTGGCTTCGTAGTAAAAGAGTGCGGGTACTAGACTGGCCTGCCTGTAGTCCAGACCTGTCCCCCATTGAAAATGTGTGGTGCATTATAAAGCGTAAAATACAACAACGGAGACCCTGGACTGTTGAACAACTTAAGCTGTCCATCAAGCAAGAATGGGAAAGAATTCCACCCGGAAAGCTTCAAAAATTGGTCTCCTCAGTTCTCAAACGTTTACTGAGTGTTGTTAAAAGGAAAGGCGATGTAACACAGTGGTAAAAATGCCCCTGTGACAACTTATTTGCAATGTGTTGCTGCCATTAAATTCTAAGTTGATGATAATTTGCAAAAGAAAATAAAGTTTAGCAGTTCGAACATTAAATATCTTGTCTTTGCTGTGTATTCAATTGAAAATAAGTTGAAAAGGATTTGCAAGTCATTGTATTCTGTTTTTATTTACGATTTACACAACCTGCCAACTTCACTGGTTTTGGGTTTTTTGTATGATGAGAATCTCTGGTTCCACAGACTTCGACTATGCATGCAATAACAAGAAAAAGACAGCCAAGGCTCTCCCGATGCCTGTTGGCTTAGCTCACAAGCTGGGAGTCAGGGGGTAGCGCGCTGTCCTGCCTCTGCCTACAGTCATCAGATAAACTCTTCAGCAACTTTTAACGATCTTGTTTGCTTGTTGTGACTCATATTCACCACTTTATGTTATCTTCTTCTATCCTCATATTATCTTGTGTTACTCCTTGTGACAAAGAGGTTGAGACCCTTACTTTGTCAAACCCACTTTTCACTAACTCATCAAATGTTTCATCAAGTTACTTTTCACTTTTGTTAATTTCTGTGACTTAACTTTTGCTTGTGTAACTTTGCAGCACTGAGTATCTTGGGATATTTGTGTTACTAGTAAGCTACATTTTACATCACAGTATATAGTAATTTAAAGCAATCAAACAGTCATCAGTGCACAAATGTTCATTAGTTTGTTTCTTTGTTCATATTGACCTTTTTTTGTTACTTTGTTTAGTGCACTACATGGGTCTTCAGACAGACAGGGGCTTGCCCTGCACTTCCTTCCATTTTATACAGTTAGTGATGTCACTGATGACCATCTGCAGGGGTTTTCTTGTTTGGAGTTAGCCGAGATGTTCAGATTTATAGTACATGTGCCCACTGGGTGTCATCTGGGAGTTAGGTGAAAAGAGCAATAACCATAGAAGAAGAAGCAGCTGTATGAATGAAGCTTGAGTAAAGCGGATATGATAATTTATTTGAAATTTTCAAAGTCCCCTTCCCAACATAAAACCTTCTACATGCTGTCAGAAAGCAGCAAATCTACTGTGCATATGAAGTAGGTACTAGGCAGTGTTAGCTGAGTGCATTCAGTCTGATAAGGTCTGGTAGGAACAGACAGTTTTTAGCGCCCGACACAGGAGCTACGCTAAGATAAGCGGCTAACAGTGAGCAACAGACCCCGCGCTGGAGCACAGACAGAGAGAGGGGGATATCGGATCAGGTATTCTCCATCATGCCTCCTGGTAATTTCAATTTTGAGGAGCCAAGCTCATGGCCGCTATGGATAAGACGGTTCGAGTTTCAGACTGGCATCAGGACTAGACGGAAAAGCAGAGGAATACCAACTAAACTCTCCCCTGTACATAATGTCAAGTCAAGTCAAGTTTATTTATATAGCACTTTTCCAACAACATACGTAACTCAAAGTACTTAATGGGAAAACAACAGCAACAACATTCTCAGCATGCTGTCACTTACGGACCAAAAGAAGGCCGCCTACACAGAGGGGACAAAACCCTTTGGTGAACATTTTGTTGGTAAAAACAATATGAACGTGCTGTTTAACAGCAGAGAGCAACAGTAAGGTGAGTCAGCAGAGCACTTTATCACAGACGTGCATAAACTGGCAGAACGCTACAAATTTGGTGCCTTAAATGAGGACGTGATAAGGAACTACTAGTTCCCTTTTGGCCCGATCATGGCACTATTACCCCCAATTTCCACCGCACGCGAAAGTGCTGCGCCGCGCCGCGATCTTGCTCCGAATCTCAAAACCCACTGGAAGCGGCGCGCCGCGGAGCTCAATCCGGAGGGGGAGGGCTGATCCCCAGAGAGCCACGGCTCTCATGAGAATAGCGAATGTCACACGCTCATAAAGCATGTTATAGACTGAGAAAAGAAATAAACAACACCTCACTTCACTTCTCTAAGGTCCCTCTGCTGGTCCCAACCACACAGCTTCGTGAATTATTCAACTTCTGTCCGCCTATATCCGTGTAGAAAGACTATGGTGTCATGCATGCAGTGTTATATATTTCTGTACCTCTACGATTCACTTTTCTTCGTCCATGGTGTCGTGCTGTCTCTGGGACCCTCTGATCGACTGCTGACCTGAAGCTCGTGCTTCCGGTTTCGACGTAATGACAATTAATTGAGGAAAATTACATGCAAAAGTCCGTGCATTGTGTTTTATTTTGAAACTTCCGGTTTGACTTCCTGTCTGGGGCTTTCTTAATGACTCTGAATTTACGAGGTTTGGAAGCGGCCGCGCAGAAAATAGACCTGAAGCGTATCTCTCGCGCCTAGGGGCGCGCCGGCGCTTCAGGATCGCGGCGCTTTCGCGTGCAGTGGAAATTGCCTGATAGACTAGAATGGGAGCGAAGTGCTCCACAGGACGCTGCGCGGCGCGGCGCTTTCGCGTCCGGTGGAAATTGGGGGTTACACTCTCTTTAACTTTGTTCAAAGTAACAAAGTGATTATTGATGATGGTCTTACTGGTCCTTCAGCAGACATGTTAGTTAAGCCAGCAGATATTTACGATATCATTAACATACTGGAGAATAATAAAGCTTGTGGTATGGCTTGCATAACTGCAGAACCTCTAAAATATGCTAGCCACAGACTCAGTCCTTTGCTTTCCATGTGCTTTACTGGT
This sequence comes from Scarus forsteni, assembly GCA_036419115.1. Lineage (NCBI taxonomy): Eukaryota > Metazoa > Chordata > Actinopteri > Labriformes > Labridae > Scarus > Scarus forsteni. The sequence goes on from JAZDUH010000502.1 coordinate 1,395,964, forward strand.
CTCTTGGTTCATGATGTTCTGCCTAACTCTATTATGAATGTCCTGCTGTGCCTGTGCTTAAAGACAGGGCTGATAAATTGAACAGTAAAGAAAATTATCAACCTTTGGCTTTAGCCAGTATCTTATCCAAAGTACTTAAGAGAATTCTCCTGACAAAGTTAGAAATGTATATCCTTACCACAGATAACCAGTTTGGCTTCAAAAGAAAACACGGTATTTGACTTCTGTATTTATGCTTTCAAAGAGATTGCATCTAATAATAAGTCAAAATACATTTGTTTTTTATTCTTTATTGATGCATCAAAGGCTTTTGCTAGAATTAACCATGACAAATTGTTTAAGAAATTGTTGGGTAAAGGTGTCCCTACACTTTTGGGGAGAATTTTAGTGTTTTAGTACACCAATCAAACTTTTAATTTGAAATACAACAATTTCATATCTGCTCTGTTTTATGTGGGTAGGAAGGTAGACAAGGAGGAATATTATCTCCTATGTTATTCAATGTCTATTTGGATGACTTTTGATATCAACGAAATGAGTCCATTACAGGCCGCTGCGGGCAGTGCTATCTTTAATTACCTCATGTATGCAGATGACTTGGTCCTAATTGGCCCATGCACCATTGGGTGCTTTTGCTGTGGCATAGATCACGGTATTAAACACAATCCTAAGAAAAGTCACAATATGATAGTCAGAAGCACTGGGGACAGGAAATTAAAGTTTCCAACCTTTTATCTGTCGTACAGTCCTCTTGATGTGTGTGACTACATTAAATATCTTGGTCATGTTTTGTCCAATGAAAGATTGAATGACAAACATCTATCGACACTATCGTAAGATATATGTTCAGGCTAACATACTGATTAGAAAGTTTCTATGTGCTCTGTCTCAGTTTAGTGTTCACTGTTCAGGGCCTTCATTACCCCACTATACACTGCTCAGTTGTGGTCTAAATTCAAAAATTAGTATGCAGCAGGTCAAAGTAGCCTACAACGATGCACTGAGGCTGCTGCTTCATGTTCCGAGCTGGCATAGTGCCAGCCAATTATTTGTGTCCAATAGGGTGCCATCGTGTGAGGCACTTTAAAGAAAGATGATCTTCAGCTCTATCTGTCTACTTGACCATTCTGATATCCATATAATAGAAGCTTTGGACAGCCCAAAGAAAAGCTGCTATAGATTTACCTCCGAGCTGAGACAACAATGGTATAAAAGGTCATATAAATTATAATATGCACAGATTTGTATCCTGTACCTTATATATTTCTGTTTCTTTTATATAGTTCTGTCTGTTTTATGTCTGCCTTGTTTTTAAATGGACCTGTGTCTCTAATAAAGGTTTTACATGGATAGGAGGTAATACGAGATGTGACCCTATACCTTTACACAGGAGAGGTATCAAATTCCCATACCTGTGCAGGAAACAAGGGAGGTTGGTATCCAAGTGCACAACGGAAGGGTGACATACCAGAGGAAGCATTGGGCATACTCCATCCATGGGAGGAAGGAGCTGCAGGAGGATGAATTGGAGGATATTACACAACGTAGTGTGGCCTTCATCTCTGATTGGCCCTCTCTGTTCAACCATTAGTTTGTAGGTGGTAATGTGAGGGCTGGTAAAGACTCTCAGGAAAGAAAAAAAGGCTCTCCAGACCTGTGAGGTAAACTGGGGTCCTCTATCTGACACAATGTCAGTAGGAAGTCCATGACAGCAATTTTTAACCAGGTGGTCAGCAGTTTCTTTAGCAGAGGGGATTTTAGGCAAGGCTAATGAGCAGCTTTAGAAAAAACAATCAAGGCGATTAAAGGGACTGTGAGGAGAATCTATTACCAGCAAAGTAAAGACTCTGCTACCCATGAGCACGCGCGCGACTGTCATAATGCAACTGCCGTAATGCGACTGCGTTCCAGTAACCTCGGAACTGGAAGTGACATCTTCTCCGACTTATCGGCGTTCCAGTTTAAATTGGAAAAAAAACATGCCAATCTACCAGGCTATTGTTAGTTGTTGTTAGCACGCCCTGCGCTGTTGTTCACAAATATCACATGAAAAATGTGATTATCACTATGGCAGCATTTTTGTAAATATAAGTCTAACAATACTATGTATACAGCTGATCTAGAGCGACACACCCCAGTCAGAAGTGCAAATAAATGGATTATTACAGGAGCTAAATAACTGTTCACACTGGGGGCATCCATCTACGATTGTCAACTCGGGGGTGGCGAGGTTTCACCGAGTTCCCAGTAGGAAATTCCGACTTCGGGGGACGATCCAGTTGTAGTTTCCTACTCGGAACTCAAAATTCCTATTTCTGACGACAACTGGAATGCACCAAAAGGCGTGTGCAATCCAAAGCGTGTGTTTGTTGTTATGCAGACCGGACCTTCCTTAGAACTCTGCATTGCTTTACAACTTCTTTTTTCAACAACTTACAGGATGCAAAGCTACGAGGTAATGTATCTCTTTCTAGTTACGTAGCGGTAGTTTCTGATGTGTGACAACAAGCAATTTTTGGAAAACTTAGTATTGTAGTTTTGTAGCCGGCTATATTTCGCTACTTACAGCCCGGTGCTCTAAGACATGTCCGAATAATATAAATTTGCTCTAGTTTTAATTGTCTTGTTCCCGAAGTTGAGTATCCAGGCCAGTCCAGCACTGTCCGACCTGACCGCGAAGCTAAGGAATAGCATTTATAGATAAACTATTTTGATGCTATAAAACTCATCTTAAAGTGTGTATTTTGATCAGGCATATATCTAAAAGTGAGACTTTTTTGTAATTACTTAGAAACTCCTCACAGTCCCTTTAAGGATAACTGTTACCATCAGAAAGAGTAAAGCAAAAACAAGGTCCAGGGTGATGTGTGACCAGGGGCAGCCTGGGATGGGTAAGGGGCAAAGAAGGCCAGAGCAGAGCTGGTGGATTCTTTGTTTAGTGCACAGATTGGGCAGGCCATAATAAAGGAATGGGTGCCTGCTTCCATGGTCAGCCAACAGAAATATTACTGCAGAAAAAGGTGCAACTGATCCTGGGATGACTGGTTAGCTATGAGGAGTGAGCCCACTGAAGGACCATCGGGTCCAAAGAGACTTTTAGAGGGACAATTACCTGGGTCGGTTTCTTGGATTTGGGCCTTAAACAGTGACTTGATGAAAGTGGCTGCTACAGTGCATGTTAGTGAGATGGGTTCTGGGTCAGGACTTGGTTTTTCTGAGAACTGTCTTGAGTTGACAAAGCATCAGGCATGATGTTGTGGGAATCTAGGGTACCTTAACAGTAACGGTGCGTTCCAGCTGTACTCTGAAGTCGGAGTTCCGACTACAACTGGAACGCACCAGGAACTACAACTGGAATGCCCCCCGAGGTCAGAATTTCCTACTGGGAACATGTTGAAACCTCGCCACCCCCGAGTTGACAATTGAAGATGGTTGCCCCCTGTGTAAACAGTTATTAAGCCCCTGTAATAATCAATTTAATAGCACTTCTGTCTAGTGTGTGTCACTCTAAGTCAGCTGTATACACAGTATTGTTTGACTTTCCTGTAATACCGTATTTTCCGCACTATAAGGTGCACCTAAAAGCCTTTAATTTTCGCAAAAACCGACAGTGCCCCTTATAATACGATGCACCTTATATATGGATCAATATTGGTTAATTATGGCTACCGTAGTCAGCTGTTCATGTGTGCCAGAGGCGTGTTTATGGATCCTGCCGCAAAAGAAAGAAAAAAAAAGGAGGCGCGGCTCGAGCACTGTTCATGTAGCTTTGAACTGTGACAAATGGAGTTGGAAATACATTGTTTTCAATGAGGGCGGTGCAAATCAGAGCTACCAATACACATGGTACCGTATTGTGAATGCACTAACTTGTTTTGGGAGTGAACAGAGTTGTCAGAATGCTAGTTTGTATACTGACCGACTTATCTGACTGTTTTGTTGACATTCCCTTCAGCGCAGCTCCATCTAGTGGATGCATAATGCAACCCCAGCCACTACAGTAGCTTCTATTCTATGCGCCTTATAATGCGGTGTTGCCCTATATATGAAAACAGTTTTAAAATAGGCCATTCATTGAAGGTGTGCTTTATAATCAGATGCGCCTTATAGTGCGGAAAATACGATAATCAATTTATTTGCACTTATGACTTGGGTGTGTCGCTCTAGATCAGCTGTATACATTGTATTGTTAGACTTATATTTACAAAAATTCTGCCATAGCGATATTAACATTTTTCATGTGAAATTTGTGAACAACAACACAGGGTGTGCTAACAACTGCTAACAATAGCCTGGTAGACTGTCATTTTTAATCTACCAGGCTATGGTAGATTCCCTGTTCCCAGTTCGGAGGTTAATGGAACGCAGCATAAGCCCTGTGTTGTATAATAAGTATTTTCACCAAGGATACTGGTTCAAAGAGCATGATAATGTCATGAATTGTATATGTACAAAACCAGGACAGGAGACCACAGATTAAAGATTTTTAATGTTTGATTAAAGGTGACTGCTAAAGACTATAGCAAAGTTACTCAGATGTTTAGAGGAGAGGTCCCCAGCCATTGAGCGAGTGGTGGACCAAGCTGTCGATCATCTTGGCTGTAGAGAAACTAAATTAATTTCATTACCTCTTTTGAATAACTTAGACTGAAGGGTGTTATTATAAAAGGGTGACTTGATCCTTGCAAATTCACTTGTGAAGCTTGATTTTACACCTAGGTTCTTTGTCTCCGTGACCACTATGATTTAGGACAAGGGTGGGCAAGTGGCAGCCTGGGGGCCAAATGCGGCCCTCCACATCACTAAATGTGGCCCGCCATTCATTCCCAAAAACCAGCAGCTGTAAATATGAAGAAAACTCAGATATCCAATAGAAATAATTCTATATAATCATTAATAGTTACTTACAACCTTACTTTACTCTTATTGTCTAAATCTCTTTCACGAAGCCGTTAACATTATATCAAGTATTACTCAATACTATATTTAAAAAATGGCAGCAGCAAAATATTTAAGCTTTAAAATTTGAAAAACATTATTTTATTGATTTGAAAATAGCTTCATTGGCTTTAATTCCATGAATATGAGCTAAATTTGCTTGAATTCTATGTCAAGTTCATTTGATTATGCATAATACCTTGTATTTATATTGTAATATATGAATATTGGTATCCTAATTTTATGACAAATTTATATTCTCATTTGTTGTTTATCCAACATTCTTTTTCCTCATTGAGAAATCTGAAAATTTGTAACAATGTGGCCCTCAGGCTGGGAAAAATGGTTTTATGTGGCCCTCTTGGTAATAAAAGTTGTCCACTCCTGATTTAGGAGGAAGTATAATCAGAGGTAAACTCACTTCAGTGCTACATACTCTTGATATTGTATAAATATTTGACTCTGCACCATTCTTGTTACTGTAGGACCTTCAGGGCTAAGGACTAATAAAACATCCATCAGTGATCAGTAAAATCATCAGATCAGCTTGGACTAACAACTGATTCACGAAACACACTTTCAGAACCATATTTACAGCATTTTCTGCTATGCTCAGAGGTTGTTTAATTTGTTACAGTGTCAACGAGTGATTTCTAGCTGATTAGGTTTCTAAATGTCATTTTTAATGAGCTGATAAAAACAGAGTGGAGTCCCCATAAATATATCTTTGTTGGGGCTAAGAAACAAAACCATGGCTCACTCTGATCCTACATGATGGAGAGTTATACTGTGAACAACATGGGTTATTTTTTTGTCTTTTTGCCCCAGGTTTTTAGCATTATGCTTTCAAATAAGATATGAGTTTTGGGCAAAAAAAATTTTGAAATGTTGTTTGTTAAATGAAGTGAAATGGTTCAATCAAAGAATGTGGCTCTTCATGTTTAAATCTCAGACACAAGTAGCAGAATGACTGCCAAAACAGGTAGTCATAAACCTACATCCATTGCAGGCCTCTGCATCAATACAGTCCTTGCATTGTGATAGGGGAATGAGTCTCAAGCTTTCTTAGAAGGCTCCAAGAACAGACTATGACAACTCAAATGTGCACAACATAAGAATTTATTGAGACTAAGAGAGGAGGCGAGACAAAGATAAGTGGGACTCTTAACAAAAAAAAGTATATGCACAAAATACATCAACTCGGTTTCAAAAGGCACGAGAGAAGGCCGATTGTACCACGTGGATGAGGCTACGTTTACACATACACGGGTATTTTTAAAAACGGAGACGTTTCCCTTTGTTTGTGCCTTTCATTTACACGCAAACGGCGAATTCGCCTCAGAAAACGAATCTTTCTAAAAACTCCGGCCAAAGTGGAGATTTAGGAAAACTCCGGTTTTGCGTATGCATCTAAACTGAGAAAAACAGAGAAATACAGGCTGAATCTCAATCTCCTCCCTGAACCCTGAACCCTGAGCCCTGAGCCCTCAAAAGGAACAGGAAGTCACTTGTTATTTGTTGTTGTCGATATGAAGCTTCTGATTGGCTTGCATGGCTTTCTCCTTCTTCCTACACTGGCACCCATAGGCTTGGCATAGTTATGACGGCGCTCGACGGCGTATTTATGCGGGTTGATGTAAATGGAAACTTTTTGGAAACGATGCCGTGTGCAAGATGTTATTTTTGGAAAACGGAGGGAGGGAAATATTCGTTTCTCAAAATACCCGACTACATGTAAACGTAGCCTGAGTAGGAATCATCTGACACGGGTGACAAGTCTGCAGAAGGTCCAAAGGGTGAGTTGATTGCTATGATGAGGGGCAGATGTGATCCAGCCAGGAGCCACAGCTCCTGTTGGACAAGCCCCCTTCCAAGGAGGGAGCAGCAGGAGCAGAGAGAGTGCAGGACAATAAGGAAAAAGTCACTGGCAGCAGAATTGTCACTCATTAAGATTCGCTATTGTGTTTCTCAAAATTATTTTACTGGAAAAAACATAAAAATATGCACTATTGCTGAAAGTATTTGCTTGTCTGCTTTATACACATATAAACTTGAGTGACATCTCTCAATCTTAATCCAGAGGGTTGGCCCACCCTTTGCAGCTTTAACAGCATCAACTCTTCTGGAAAGGTTTTCCACAAGGTCTGAGTATGTATGGTCATTTCGAACTATTCTTCTAGAGGCACGTTTCTGAGGTCAGACAATGATGTTGGCGGAGAAGGCCCAGCTCGAAGTCTCCGCTCTAATTCATCTCAAAGGTGATCTATCAAGTAATCAATTCAGACATCTCTAAATTGAACATTAGGTCTAGCAAACAGGCACACAGCTGAGAAATTTCAGGCACATGACGGGTTAAGACACACCTGAGCGATTCACAATGGATACAGAACGTAAACTAGAACCTCTTTTAAACTGGCCAAAAAAACTCATTTAATCACAGTAACAAACAGTTTGAAAGGGTTTAGTCTCTGAGTCGGTTGATGCTTGCAAGCAATGTGAGTTTTTATCGGCTCACCCCCGATCAGCTTCAGTGGGACATCATACCTGGTCAACCTGCTAATTTATGGATGACAACAGCGTAACGTCCCCATGGCATAATATCATGCACCTCTGTAACTAATGTGACTCATTGCCATATACCTTTGTGTAATCAGTGCCAAGTTTTTGCATTTTTAAAGAGGGACAAAAGTACAAAGTACAGAAAACCATTTCCACAGCCTCCATGCTCCTTTCCATTGTTTACATGGAGGGGCTTTGTAGTGCTGATGATGTCTTCAATGTGATGACATCAGCTTAATGCACCAGAGGATAAAAAACAGCCATGCAGCTCTTCTGCTACCAGTTAGACCTGAGGTCTGCTGGCAGTGGGAAAAGAGTCACTTGCTGATTATTAGCAGGTTAAACCACTTTGAAAAAACGTGTATTGACCCATTTATTTTAATATGAAAGCGGTATAGGACATTTATTTGTGGTCGTTTATTTAGACTATACAATGTCAGCAAAAAAATCCAATGTTCTGTTCTTTATGTTGGATTTGAGGCATTAACTGTATTCATACATAGATAGATAGATCTTATTGTTGGGTGTGTGTATGAACTGTTGATTAATGGCCATCAAATAGTTTTGACTTCCATAGCACCAACACAATGTCCCTATTGCGGGGAAATTCTGAGGACTGTCCGGATGCTGTGACAAAAAAACAAACAAAAAGCAGAAATTAGAGAATAGGCCCAAACTTCAGTTTTTTATATCTATAATTAGCTCTAAGATTTTGACAGATATAGAGGGTTTACCATCCGCCATGTTTCATCAGCTCAATGGCATCATTGACCTGATCCAGAGTCATGTTGTGAGTGATGAATTCATCCAGCTTCACCTTCTTGTTCATGTAAGCTTTAACCATCTCAGGGACACCATCTTTACCCTTAAATCCTGTAAGACAGAGATCATGACATAAGTAGGGATGGGAATCTAAACCAATTCCAGTTGCGAACTTATAGCAAATCCCTCAACAAGTTAGTATTGATTATTGTTGTGATTATGAGTTCCTTTGGGATTTTATTTTAGAAACAAGTTGTGTTCCTCTTTAAAGTTAAAAAGTGATTTGTCGCAGCAACTTTTTTACCTGTTTTAGATTATGGGGATCTCTTATACAGGCACGCCTCTGCACAGTGTCTTCCCATGGTTGATACTGCCTACCATGCATACTTGAAGTTCATAACTAACTGTAAACCTCCGATTTACCACTGTGAGTGGTACGCTTGAGTTGGATGGCGACCCATAAGGTCATACGCTGTTATGCTTTTTGGAGTATTCTTGGTCTGCCTGCCCTCTATTTTATGTTCTTTTGTCATGTAGAGAAGTGCAGGACAGTATTCCTTGCATTCACAGGACCTTATGCTGTCTGTTCCAAGACGAATGGACTGAAATTCGGAAAAGGGCTTTTGGGAACTGGAATCTGTCAAATCCGAATCAGAATGATTTAAAGCTCATGGAGCTGGTGTCCTTAAAGGTTGTTAAATCAAAATTGATATTGAAGCAGATTCTTGAAGATGCAGATGTTTTAGCTCAGCTGTTGAACAACTGATCCAAAAATATGACTCGTAGATGTCTCTGTTTTTAATCCATAGCGATATGCTTCATATATTGTTTTGTCTCTCTTCACATTTCTGTCCATAACTTTTTTTTGCTGCTACCTGTCTTGGCCAGGTCTCTCTTTAAAAAGAGGTTTTTCATCTCAGTGGGACTAACCTGGTTAAATCAAGACCTGGGTTTGATTAAAAACAATAATCAGTTCCTTCCATTGACAGGGAGCAGAAGTGGTCTGAATAATGACTGAAAACTACTCATACTTTCTAAACAACTTTCAATATGTGGAAACACTAGCAGGGAATCATAAGTGTCATGTGTTTGATGTTGTTGGCACTGCAAATCTGCAGTCCAACTTTGCCCGCACAGAAAACCAACAGGAATCGCTAATAGAATTGTTAAGGAATTAACTTGATAAACAGAATCATGGATGGCTTTGGTATCGGTAAACTGTCATCAGTTCTCACGCCTTGACTTAAGTGTCAATACAGTCATTTTGTTTTAGATTATTCCATACAAATGGCCTGTCACTAAACAGCATTTTCACACTGGATACAAATAGCTGATGCACATGTTAGCTTCAGCTCAAGATGCTATGCTTTCTCATCATGCATGTGTAAGTAGCTGCATTTTTGTGACACAACAGCCCCCCTTAATAAAGGGGTTTTAACAGTAAATTGGTGAGAATCACAGTGAATTTTCACACAAGTGACTACATAATTGACCAAGGAAAACTTCGGAATAAAAGTTTTCAGCCTATAAAATGGCAGTTTTTTTCCACAGAGGTGTTTTTTTTCTACAGAGTTGATAAACTAACTTTGACAGGCACAAATTTAAAAAAAAAGTTTAAAAAGACATTATTTTGTTTGATTTTTTTTCACTCCTTGTATAATACTGTTTAGTATTGTATTTTATGTGTTGGTAAGCCAGATAAGTCAACTTTACAATAAGGTACAACTTGATCACATAATCAGGGAATGAGAAACACCATCCAAAAGAAAAGTGCCAAAATCCCCTGAACCTGAAAGCTGGTGTTTCGCCGCCAAAGTGTCAACAGTATGGTATAAGTTCTGGTACCATTTCCAACTTAGGACCAAGTTCCTGAGATTGGAGAAGTCAAAGACAGGATGAAAAATTGGGTGTCCTAGGAAGACAATTCTCCAAGAAGACCAGTTCCTCCCCCCTGTTCACCGAGGAACCATAGGCTTTCTATTAGTTTCATGGGATTTTAGCACTTTTCTTTTGATTCTTCTCACACCTTGTGCTTTTTCTCATGCTATCAATGTACAACCTTAAAGACATGCGGCTCACTCTGGTGGTCTGAGAGCTCTGACTTGATAACCTGCTTGTCACAATAGAATCATGCACTGCTGCCATCACAGAAATTAAATGCATCCATTGTGAAAACAATGTTACAAGCACAAGAGGTGTAGATAAATCTGATTGGTCATCCAACAGTGTCTCACCCCCAAATAATGTGCCCTTCCATGTGCGTCCTGCAATCAGCTGAATGGGTCGTGCTTCAAGGTTGTGCAAGTCTGTCCAGCCAACAATCACGCTGACACCCCAGCCTTTAACACAAGACTCCAGGGCACTGCGCTGCACAATGTCAGAGGGTTTACAGTCAAATGGTTAGTGAAATTAAGCTTAAACAAGTTACACACTGCAACACAGTTTGGAAAAAAAACTCCATTGTAATATGTCTTCTTCTTCATTCATAACTCCTCATCTTCCTACCATGACTCCCACATTTCCGACACATTCCAAGGAGAAGTCCACTCCCCCATCGGTCATCTCAGACAGCACTTTGCTGATGGGTTTGCTGTGATCCTTTGGGTTCACAAATTCAGTTGCACCAAACACCTTTGCCTTCTCAAACTTCTCTGGATTGATGTCAACAGCGATGATCCTCTTGGCTCCTGCATAATGACAGCCCATGACTGCAGCTAGACCCACAGCTCCAAGACCAAACACAGCACAGGTGGAGCCCGGCTCTACCTGCAACAAAACACATCTTTACAAAGTGGGAGTTAAGAATGGCCTCCTTACTGTACAACAATTTGATTCATAGATGTGGCAATGACAGATAAAAGAATAATAACAATGGAGGTAATTATATCCCTTCCTGAGCCACCACCATATCACGGTGGAGGGGTTTGGGTGTCCCAGTGATCCCAGGAGCTTTGGTGTCGCAGTTTTAATGCCCCTAGTAGAGTCACCCAAGGCAAGAGGGCCCTGGGGTTGGGTCCAGATGACAAGTGGCTCGAAGACCACATACCATATGCAATCAATGAACATCAGTTTCCCTTGCCCCAGCACATGATACCACACTCCTGCCCCTCCTGTTCCTCCAATGGGCTCCCCACCCATGGGAGGGGCCAAGAGGGTTGTGTGCATTGTGGGCTGGGTTGAGGCCAAAGGCAGGGACCTTGGCGGTCCAATCCTCGACTGTAGAAGCTAGTTCTAGGGGCATGGAATTTCAGCTCACTGGTAGGGAAGGAGCCTGAGCTGGCGCAAGGCTAAGAGGTTCCGACCAGAAATGATCAGATTTACCACAACATCGACACATAGCTTGGGCTCTGGATGTAATACTTCCAGAGCTTCCTAAATCCCACCAGCGTATCTTCCAGTGAGGAATCAGGGCTGGTGGCCTCTCTTATATCTGGGTATGAGGTCACCAAGGTGGTCAAAAGCTCCTTAGTGGCAGGACCCCAGGGGTGGAAGAGATCCGCCCAGAGTTCCTCAAGGCCCTGGATGTTGTAGGGCTGTCATGGCTTACATGCCTCTGCAGCATCGTGTGGACATCGGGGGCAGTGCCCCTGGATTAGCTGACTGGGGTGGTGGTCCCTCTTTTCGTAAGTGGGACTGGAGGGTGTGCTCCAACTTAAGGGGATCACACTCCTTAGCCTCCCTGGTAAGGTCTTTTCAGGGATACTGGAGAGGAGGGTCTACTTGATAGTCAAACCTTAGATTCAGGAGAAGCAGTGTGGTTTTCATCCTGGTTGTGGAACTGGAACTGTGGTCCAGCTGTATACCCACCGTAGGATCCCTGAGGGTGCATGGAAGTTTGCCCAACCACTCTACATGTGCTTTGTGGAATTGGAGAAGGCATTTAATCATGTCCTGAGGGAAGCCCAAAGGGAGGTACTCTGGGAGTATTGGGTACCTGACACCCATCCTATCACTGTATGAACTGTTCCAGAGCCTGGTCCGCATTACCGACAATTTGTCAGACTCCTTTCCAGTGAGGGTTGGACTCTGCTTGGGCTACCCTTTGTCACTGATTCTGTTCATAACATTTATGGACCGAATTTCTAGGTAACTAAAGGTCGAGTCAGATGTTGTGGTCCTGTTGGCTTCATTGGACCGTGATTTGCAACGCTTGCTGGATTGGTTTGTAGCCAAGTGTGAAGCAGCTGAGATGATAATCAGCACCTGAGTCTGGTCCTGAACCTCAAAAGGGTGGAATGCCCTCTCCGGTTGGGAATGAGATTCTGACCCAAGTGGAAGAGTTTAAATACCTCAGGGCCTTGTTCACAAATGAGGTAAGGATGAAGTGGGAGATCAACAGGTGGTGTTGCAGACTCTGCAGAGGTCCGTTGTTGTCACCTCTACATTTACCACTTAATTTTTATTCCTACCCTCACCTATGCCCTCAAATTGTGAGATGTGAGCGAAAGAACAAGATCGCAGGTACAAGGGTGGTATGGCCGTGTTATTGATTGAGCAATCCAAGTAACACGTGGACTGCTTAATCAATTACACTACCTGTTTATCCTCCTTTCCGTTTGTCTTGTTTCATCCTGTCACTATTTCCCCTTCCTTTGAACTGTGGTGTGGCGTTGCCCTCCCCTTCAGCTCACATCAGGGGTTAAATAAAGTTTGATTTGATGGAGTAGCCTTCAGGGAGGGCTGGTGATGGTCACTGTAGCAGTGAATCATATTCACATATCTCTGACTGCTAGAAAAAAATGCATTGGTCTTTCCAACGCCATCATCAGACACAGTGATCAGCTGAAAAGATAATCCAGACAAGGGAAGGAAAAAAAAAGATCGCGGGTGCAAGCAGCAGAAATGAGTATCTTTCGTAGGGTGTCAGGCTCTCTCTAAGCGATACGATGAGAAGCTCAGTCATTTGGGAGGGGCTCAAAGCAGAGTGTCTGCTCCTCTACATTGAATAGGGAGACGAGTTGGCTCAGGCATCTAATTAGGATGCCCCCAGAAACTTCTTGGTTGAGGTGTTCTGAGCATGTCACTCAGCAGGCCTTGGGAAAACCCATGACACACTGGAGGGACTGGCTGGGATGCTTGCAGATCCCCCTGGAAAAGCTAGATGAAGTGGCCAGGGAGAGGGAAGTCTGGCCTTCCCTGCTTAGGCTACTGACACTGCAACCTGACCAAGGGCCAAGATGGATGGATGGATGGAAAGAAAACTAACTTTCAGGTATCCACGTCATTATCAGAATGCTAATGCTTCAAAAGAAAACATTGGTATCAGAGGATATGAAGACTTCTGCAAGCGTTCACTGCTGACATTTTGGAATTATGTATTTACATTAAACTTGTAGAGGTTTTTTTTGAAAATTTGTTTATTTTGATGGGATAAGATTTTGCATATCAGGCTGAATTTCTGCCAGCTGATTGGTAAATCTGTTCTTTAAAGGGCAGAAAATGCTTGATTCTGTCTGAAAAACATGTCACAATTAGTGAGATATACAGTGTGAAACAAATAAAGAAACCCACAAATCAAATGCAAATATTGCTGCATTCCATGCAAGCCATAACTTGGAAATTTACCAGTTGAAATCGCTGAGTTCTGACCCGAAAGCATTCCAGGCAAATTATGACTTTTGTTTGAGTGCAAGGAATTTAAGATTTATTCTTCATCATTTTAATCACCAAAGGAGCCTGCAACTTAAACATTTAAGTGAAACGGAGATGGGGAAATAATGCATAAGTTAACAGAAGCTTTTAACAGAAGGGGTGTTCTCTCTTCTGTGAGATACCGTATGTGCTTCAGTAATTTAAGTGTTTTTGTGTTGACACATTTAATGAAGCAATGCAGAGTACTTTTCAATACCAATAATGTTTCTGTCTCCATGCGAACAGGACCCAAGAGCAGATATTCTTCATCTACTCATGACTATAACATTCAAACATACAAACCTTAGCAGTGTTAACAGCTGCTCCAAACCCGGTGCAGACCCCACAGCCCAGGAGACAGACTTTGTCCAGAGGAGCGGCTGGATCTATTTTGGCAACAGCTCTCTGGTGAACAACGGTGTACTCTGAGAAGGTGCTGGTTCCCACAAACTGCAGCACCTTCTTGCCCCTACATGTGAACCTGGAATCTTCCTCTGCCATCGCACCTTGGCGGTCAGCCATCCTGAAGGGGGTATGCATTCAAATCAGAGCGTGTACTTGGTCAGTTTGCTCATTTGCTTTGGACTCCATGATGCTTTGCAAATCCTGAGGTGTTTTGTTGGATAGAATAGCAACACCCAAAGTGTGATTCTGAGCATTTACTGATGCTTTCATCCTGAGGGATTTGCATTCATCATTGGTGCCAAAATAAGCACTGATGAAAACTATTTTCCAGAGCTATGTATGTGGGTTTGTGGTAAAAAATAATTGGTCTCTCTTCTGAGGTCTGAAAATCTGGTCACCCTGCAAAGGCCAAGGTCATATACACATACCGGCTGTGTGGTCTGATTTGTACTTAATTGCATTAAATGTTGATTTACCATCAAAATGTTCATTAAACATGTTGAGCATGTAGTTAAAATTAATGAAAGATGAACTCACCATCCTTTGTCACAGTGGTTGGACTTTGGGTTCTTGCAGAAACGGCATTCTCTACACTGGGACACGAACAGGGGGATGACGGTGTCCCCTGGAGATCAGACACAGAAGTTCAGAGTTGATTTAAATTTTAAAGTCAAACAGGGGTGGCATGTGGTTAACTTTGTAAGCGTTGACTGACCTATCTGGAATTCAGTGACTCCAGGCCCAACACTCTCTACGATGCCGGCCCCCTCATGACCTAGGACAGTGGGGAAGCCATCTTTGTGCATACCCTCAAAGAGATGGTACAGGTCTGAGTGGCACACCCCAGTGGCCACAACCTGCAACCAGAAATTGAGCACACATTGAATTTATTACAGGTTAGACTTATTCACAGTGGGATATCGAGGGCACTGTTCAAGATTTTTTTATTTTAGTGGAGCTTTAAGCAGAATTTTGGAAGGAGGACCACACCTCAACCACGCCACTTCCTGCGTTCCTATAAATTCTAACCAACCATTTCCCTCTTTCGTTTCGCACACTCAACACACCCCTCCCTCCCTCCCTCCCCTTTCCTTTAAAAATTTCTTCCTTCCTTCTTTCCTCAGGGCCTTATATAGAGGGGTTCCTCATGTCTGGGGGCTACGGCGGATGCACCATGAAGTTTCCCCAAACCGTTATCCGCTTCACGTACCTGCTATGTTGCTTGTTGTCCACTGTAAGCAATAAAAAATTGTCAAATTCATCCTGTTGATGGTGTGGTCCTTACTCGTGAAATGGGGGTTGCCCCATTATGCAAATATGACTGCCATAAAAGTAACCAGCCATTTGTGCCTGAGGGGGGCTGCTGGGTACAGACACTGGGCAAAACAGTCAACAGAGCCTCAGAAAGCATTGTAATTACCCCACTTTTAAGTTAGCATTTCATTTTTCCCCAAAAATGCCCCTATATTTTTAACTGTTTTGTGATGTATGGTTCCCGTATCCATCCACCAGGATGCCAGGAGTTAATATAAATCTAACTACCTGGTGGGGACAGATTTATGGTCTGGGTGTCCATGAGGCTGACGCTACCATATATCCTTATTGTCAGTCATTTGTCTCTTTGTCCTGGGGTTTCAAACAGACAAAAACTTTAAATTCTAATTTCACCACACTCCATCATAAATAAAGACACCAGGACTCATCCCTCTGCAGTGACAAAACATCATGTTTGCAGTGCCCATGTTACCAATCAGGACTCCAACAAATGATAGCAGTTTGAGGGCTCACTGAAATCAAAGAGCTTTGCTAAAAGTCCAGGAGATGTGGTGTTACTTAGTCCCACTCATGATACCAATGGACCTCTGGGTTTGTGGACATGGGTTCACAGCTTATGCATCTGCACCACCAGGTAGCTTGTGATCTGTCCTGCTCTTCAGTTTTCACAACAGGTCTTTACTCTTCTGTCAACTCGTGACCCAATCTGCAAAAGTTCTTCCTTTGTGCTCCCTGTTTCATAGATATCGTCTCGATATCTATGAAACAGGGAGCTTTGCAGCATGCTGTTTTCACTCAAGTCAAAATTGTTTTCACCACTGATTACTGTGTATCACTTAGTTTTTTCAAACTTTCTCTGTAGAGGTTCATTGTGAGGTACTAAGTCTTCTTAACAGAATTCTCATGTGGTGTTAGTGGTTTTCAAAAAAGACAAAGAATCTTGTTGTTAACCTCAAGAACCAACCAAACATTCTTTCAGTGAATTAAAGGACATTTGCTTGATATCAGCTTTAGTGAGGTCATGAGTTTAGCTTTGAAAAATCATTTCAGTTCATTCAGTTTGTAATTTTCTGTTTTAAATGCTGCTTAAGCCTCACATCGGTACAATTTAAACTCTGTCCAATGTACAAGAGTTTCTGTAAACTCCCACAGCAAAAACAGAACACTGAGTGGAATATTTACTTTTGTTTTCCCTTTAAAAAGTGTATCTTTTTAAATGTAATTAATGTATCCTGTAATAATGTCTTTTTTGATTACAAAAATCACGGTTAGACAGACTGTTTAGCAATAACAGAGTTACAAATAAGTGGGGCACCTCCCTTCAACTCTGTACAAAGAAAAGGATGTTCCACCTTCAGTCAAGGGATGTTCTATAAGTGAATTAAGAGACAAAAAAGAAAGAATATGACATTGAAATTGAAATGTAATATGGATTAAAATTAACAACACTTCATGCAGGTTTCTCTCTTTAAAGATACTTATTTTAATTGCAAAATCTGCCAACGTGGCTAGCTGCAGCTACAGTGAACAAGTACTAACGGCTGTGACCTGTGCGAAGGCGGGGCTAGACATTCAGCCCCACCTATGTCACCTACATCACAAATCCAGCCCCGCCCTCATCCAAACTGGTTAGGGTTAGGGCTAGGGTAACCCTAACCCTATATTTGGAATTGTTGGGCGGGGCTGGACCTTTGTGGACATGGCTGGACGTCCAGCCCCGCCTTCCCGCAGGCCGCAGCCGTTACCCTCTCACAGTGATTCCTGAGTGGTTTGTGGAGTTAAAACTGGTGATTCGAGGATGGAAGAATAAGAAGTAAAAGGCAAGAACACACATGTGAAGTGTTCATTATGATATAAAGCAAAGTGTTTGTCTGTTGTAAGTAAATCTAAAATCTAGTGACCAAAAACACAGAGAACTCCACTGATGATGTCAGCACTGTTGCAGCAGGAAGGTAACAACAAGGAAGGACACAGAGACGGAGCTAATCTTCATTTGGGATAAAGTTTATTTGTGTATTTGACAAAATTATGTGAGACTGTAGTTTGATCTTTATGGGGGGGTTGAAAGAATAAGTAGGCTGTGCTGTGTCTTTAATAATGTAAAATAAATAAAATAATAAAATAATGCCTAATCAAAACAGCTTGGAACAGTAAATAGAAGTAAACAAACCATAGTGTGTGACGACCCCATGCTGTTTTTGTGGCTTATTTTCTCCCACAATTCACAATCTCAGATTTTTGTCCCGAGATTCTGGACAGAGAGAACTGAACTGTGACACTGTGGCACATGTTCAGGCTCACACCACTCACATCAAAAAACCTGAACTATCCCTTTAAACCCTCAATTTGGACCAACCTGGATGCTCCTGCTGAAGGATTTGAGGCTAGGGGCTCGCTCATAAGCAGTCAAGAGATCATACATTCAAAAGTGATGGGTAAAATCTTAAAACTGATTCTAAAACTAACAGGAAGTTTGTGAAGGGAAGCTTAAATCTGTCTGATATGTTGTGTGTAAAACTAGATAAACCAGTTTAAAGCCAGGCTGCTGTTTTCTGAACAACTTGTAGGCAGGAGAGGGATTAATGATTTAAGGAGTGAGGAAGTAACATGAGTCTAGTCCAGAGAGTCACAAACTACTCTTTCAAGCTGTAAGTGTGATTACTACTTAAACATTGCTTAATAAAGAATCAAGATAATTGTTAGGTCGTGTCTTAAAGAAGGCATCCCTCACCTTGATGCGGATCTCATTGGCCTGAGGTGGAGCCACCTCGATCTCCTCGATCACCAAAGGCTTGTTGGGCTCCCAGGCCACTGCTGCCTTACACTTGATGACCTAAATGACAGAAACAGCTCTTGAGTCTCACACATCTGAATGTTCACACAGCTGTAACAGAGAGATTTGGTAAAGACCTGCTGTCAGTCCCTTGAGTCGTGTATGTTCCCTCTGGGCATATACTTATACTTTTGATAACTTTTGTACTGACCTGGCACAACAGGATGTTTTCCTGTTCTCTCCATTATCATTTCTGGCCCTCATGTCACCTTTTGCTGCCAAAGTCTACAATTGCACAGAACTGTCTGGAAAAGTTTCAAGCTCTAAGTCAAATGAGGATACAACGCGCTGTTTTTTACTGGTGCAGAGGGGAGAGACAGAGAGGACAGAAGTACAGATAGTTTCAGAACAATGACGTTAAAGCCCCACTTCCCCGAAACTGTATGGGAGAGCTCTGATAACAATGGCAGAATGCAGCGTAGCATTCGTGCTGCAGAAGCTCCTGAGCTTCTTTTGGCTTTTAAAACAAAATCTTCTACTCCTCTACAACCACTATGAACAAAAAGAGGACACAGAGAACAACAGACACCAGTGTTTGTTCACATTTCTAATGATGTGTCCACATGCTCCATGTCTTCTTCTTGAGTTTTTCCTTTACAACTCAAGCTACAGGCCTGGCATATGTACTGCAGCTTTTTCAGTGTTTTCACTTGGATGGAAACATTTACTGAAATGATGAGGTCTTTGCAGAGAACATTTTTAACAGGAAAGTGTTTTGGACAAGTCTTTAATTTTCACTGTCATTTAATTTACCCTTTGACCCTCTGCCAAAAATACTGGAAAAAATTAACTGTATCATTGAAAGACTTCCATGGATGGGCATCCATCTATCCACCATATATACAGCTCATCCATTTTGGGATTGCAGATGGTGGAGCCTATCCCAGTTGACATCGGGCGAGAGGCAGGGTATACCCTGAACCAGTTTGCCAGCCAATCACAGGGCCACATAGAGAGACATTCACACACTCATACCCAAGGGCAATATTGAGACAATCGACCTAATGAGCATGTTTTTGGTCTGTGGCAGGGGTCGACAGCCCACAGTTCTGGAACCGCATGCCATGTTATTTCTGGATGTTTTAGCACTATCTGCAAACAATGAGCCTTTTTTGTATTCATGATTATTTCTCCTTTTTTTAAAACATCTTGTCAACTTTAACGTGCATCAAATGTGCTCCTCCCATGATCTCTGTTTGACCTGCTGCAGATGGGAGAACAGGATGTTTCTGCATTTTCAGTTGTGAGCTCACCTGTGATGTTATTTAAAACATTATATGCAGCTAAAGCAAACAATGATTTGATGAACTCTCAGTCTTTTAAAACATTAGCTGCTGCTGTGAAGGAATACAGAGTCAAACTTTTTAAAACAAAAGCTTGTTGGTGATAAAGCTTTGGAAAATTCGAGAGAAAGGGGCTAAACTATAAATTCAGTGCAACTGTAACCTTGTTTTTGAAGTGTGTGTGTGTGTGGGGGGCGTTTACACAAAGATACCAGCAGGGTGTTTTTTATTAAAATGTCTGCAAGTTAATAGCCACTCTGATCTGCCATTTCAACTGATGATGTCCATTAAATATTTATAATTATCCTGCAGGTAAAACCTAACCTGACAAGCCAGATGGACAGCTCCATATATCTGCCACAGAAATATTTCACTAGTCCATCTGGGTAGGAGCCCTTTGAATTTGTTTTCAGGGGCAGAATGTTAACAAAAAAAACACAAGCTTTTAATTGGACAATCGTTTGGCTAGTCACATTCATCACAGACCAATCCACATCAAGCAGGGTTGCCTCCTTTAATGTAGCATACATAGCGGCTAATGTAGCGGCTAATGGCTAACAACAGTTAAAAACAGTTCATGGACTTTAGCCATAGCAGCTAACTTAGCTAACTAACAGCTAACAACAGTTAATGACCATTTACCACTAACTTAGCCGCTAACAAGTTAATGACCGTTAGCCGCTAACTTAGCAGCTAACGGCCTTATACTATCGTCTTACACTAAATACAGATGATTCATTTAACACTTATATGTGACATGAACCTCGTCAAAGACAATCCCTACAAGTAAACTTCTGAGGAGGGCAGATTTCACCATGTTTCACTGGGTAGCCATGAGGACAATAGGCTAATTGGCATGTCCGTTCTCAACTTTCGGTTGTCGTCACGTCCGCATTCTGCAGCTCCCGCCTCTCTTCCCTGATTGGACCATTAAGAATTTAGCCATACGGACCTGCAGGTATTCAGAATCAGGCAGGTCTGTCTGCTCTGCAAGGCTAGGTAAAACCTGATCTTGTGGAAAAACACTGAGAAACAACAAAGACAGTAACAACAGTGATAACAGGCCAATATCAATGAACTGTTGTTTTCATTGACAAGCCCCTTTATCAGAATAATTGTTGTCATTTTAGTTCTAAATTATAGATCTAATGTCTTTAATGATGGAGAGTCCGCAGGTGCTGCTGTCATTATTTTAAGGTTCCAATGTGTTTTGTGGCTTCAGACTGATTTTTTTGGTGGGTGTGGTAAGCAAAATGGCTCTATTGATTGTAAAGTTTACAGACCCCGGGCTATGCATACTCAGAGAGAACCCACACATCCTCGGGACGAATATGCTCCACACAGCAACCTTCTCACTGTGAGGCACATACACAAATTGCTTCATCACTTTGCCAACCAAAAATGTATTTAATTACTATAGAAAGAAAGAATAAGAGGACTTTCGGCTCGAAACTGAATTCCCAAACTCTTAGCACAAGTCTAATTACAAACAGGTTCGATGATAGACTCTTTTCCATGGATAAATACTGAGAGAGACTTGGTTACTCCAGCTTCATTAGTACATCAGTATCTTTACTGCTTAGCCCTGTCAGGGTCCCACGGGGGTGGAGCCTATCCCAGTTTACTCTGGGCAACAGGTGAGGCATTCCTTGGACTGTTCACCAGCCAATCGCTGGGACACAAAGAGACACTCACACTCATATCTAAGGACAATTAAGAGTAGCAACTTAACCTAATGAGCATGTTTTTGATCTGTGGAAGTAAGCCATAGTACTTGTGCATGCACAGAGAGAACATGCAACCATGGTGGGGTGCAAGAATACTGTACATTTGCAAGTCTGTTATATTTCATTTTCTTAAAGCAGTAGTTATACAGATCAATATAATGACAAGAACAAAAACATGAGCAGATGTTTGTCTGCAGAGAGACATTCCATTGACAGAGAGACAAATAATAATCTTAGAAGCAACAAATTTCAGGTTGTTCTAAAGGAAAATAAACTTAAAAATAGGATTTCTTTTTTTTACTACAACACAAGCACAGATCCTATCCTGCATAAATCCCAACTCTTACCTCACAATGTAACACAACACCATGCAGCTAAGGTTACATATGCAGTAGGAAGTTGTTTCCACTTAGCAGAGTTTTAGGTCTGTTAAAGTATAAAGAAATATAAAAGAGCATCAGAGCTACACAGATGAGTGCTCCCATAACAACTTCTGCACCTACCTTACCAACTGTTGCCATTTTCCCAGCAGAGATTGTGCCAAAGTGAGAAGAGAGTCGAGAAGGAGAGAGAGCAGCAGGAGAGGAGTGGAGTGGAGACCTTGGATCAGATGTTTAAATAGTGCTGAAATAAAGGCAGTTATGTAAATGTTTGTGGGCTGGACTTGAAAACTTTATTCTGTCTGGGCTTATGTTATGTTCAATCTGTAGTGACTGATTGTGAAATCTGGCCCCCGGGATTTCCTGCTGTTAATTTAATGGATATACATAGACTGGCCAGTTTTTTAGGCACACCCTAACAGTATAGGATTGGGCCCCGAGAGCTGATACAGATTAAACAATCTGCAGGAAACATTCCTCACATATTTTGGTCCACTGCTGCAGATTTGTTGGCTGCACTTCCACGATGCATAAAGGTGGTGGAGGACTGACTTGGGTCAGATCCTAGAAAATGAACGCTCAGTTGAAAAGGAGCTGGTGTCACACTCATACCAAAGATCAATTTGGAGTGACCGGTCAATCTAATTAGCATTTTATTGGTCTATGGGAGAAAGCTGGACTGCATGGAGAGAAACCCACCCATACACAGGAAAAACATGCAAATGCCTCACAGATAGGCCTCGACTGACCCGTGGATCTAACCAGTGATCTTCTGTGCCACTTTGCAGCATCCCATACCAAACATGGCATCTTAATTTCTGCCAGAAGCTAACACTTTAGAATGGTAATATGAGATTAACACTTAAAGGTGCTATGAGGAGTTTCTAAGTGATTGCAAAAAAGTCTCACTTTTAGATATCGAAATACACACTTTAAGATGAGTTTTATAGCATCAAAATAGGTTAGCTATAAATGTTATTCCTTTAGCTTCGCGTTTGGGTCGGCCAGGGCTGGACTGGCCTAGATACTCAACTTGGGGAACAAAAGAATTAAAACTAGAGCAAATTTATATTATTCAGACACGTCTTAGAGCACCGGGCTGTAAGTAGTGGTATATAGCCGGCTACAAAACTACAATACTAAGTTTTCCAAAAATTGCTTGTTGTCACACATCAAAAACTACCGCTACGTAACTAGAAAGAGAAACATTACCTCTTCGCTTTGCATCCTGTAAGTCAGTGGTTCTCAAATGGGGGTATGCGTACCCCTGGGGGTACGTGGAGGTATTGCAGGGGGTACGTGAAGCTTTTCAAAATATCTTTAAAAAATCAGTAGGCTCATCCTAATAATAAGTGTTGGGGAAAATTATTTTTTAAAAACTTTGACAAAATATAAATGTGTGTTCATGCACTGAATTTTATATTCAGTATTTAGTTTCAATATCCTTCTAAATAAATCTGACCACCAAGTTAGTTTGACCCACTGACCCAGCGCACTTGTCAACGACCTGTCGTTACTGAATAACACTAACTCTGGAAACGTCCTAAAAGAGGTAACGTTAATTATTTTTTTGTGAGCTAATCTTTATTTATTAAGTTAATTTATTTTTTAAACAAAATATTATTTATTTATAAATAAGTTATAGATGTATTTCTGTGAACACATTTTTGTTATTTTTTTAAAAATTTTGTACCATTACAGAGACCAATATAAATTAGCAGCGTTTTGCATATTTGAGTTTTGACAATGCCCCCAGTGTGAACAGTTATTTAGCTCCTGTAATAATCAATTTATTTGCCCTTCTGACTGGGGTGTGTCGCTCTAGATCAGCTGTATACATAGTATTGTTAGACTTATATTTACAAAAATGCTGCCATAGTGATAATCACATTCTTCATGTGATATTTGTGAACAACAACACAGGGCGTGCTAACAACAGCTAACAATAGCCTGGTAGATCGGCATGTTTTTTTCCGGACTTCAACTGGAACGCTGATAAGTCGGAGATGATGTCACTCCCACTTACGAGGTTACTGGAACGCAGCATTACGACAGTCGCCGCGCGTTCTCATGGGTAGCACAGTCTTAATGTCACCGGGAATAGATTCTCCTCATAGCACCTTTAGGAAGTCAAAAAATCTACAGTGAGAGAGTTTCTTTCAGCGTTTTGTGAACAGATGCCCTAGAAACAGGCAGACACAATGATAATGAAGGCTGACTTAAAATCAATTTCAATTCAAACAATATCTACTGGCTAACCCTGCAGTATGTGAACATTGTTTTTCTTGTATGTGATTGTTTTGAGCATGATGTTTCAACACAGAACGCTCTATGCTTGCATTGGGATCTGTGTGCTTTCCCCTCTATTTTGACGTTGTCTTCATTTGAGCTGACAACATTTGATTTGGTAATAATCAATAAATTGGTAATAAATAATACGGACACCTTTCTCTCGCTTTTTTCTGATATCTCCAAAGAATTTTTCCAGAAATGTGCAGATATTACCTGAGGAATATCACTCACAGGTACTGCTAAAAACTCCATATTTCTTATTCCAGTAGGGAAAGCTTGACAGGCGTAGCAGCAGTCTCCAAGGGGCGGGGCTTTGCAAAGGGTCAATTGAACAAATAGGTCAATTTATGCTCAACCTGCAGAACCATAAAGTCAACTTGATAAGGCAACATTCTTGAAATGGCATCGTAAAGCCTGAGCTAGAAATGCTTGTCCATGCTCCTATCTTGTATAATCTCTTCTTAGATTTCTGTAATGCAGTTTTAGCCTGTTTTAAAAAATCATCCCTTAACAAGACTGTATAAAAACACAGTTGTAAGGCTTTTAACTCATCAGGCCAAAGACTTCTCGTGGTAGCTGTAAACACAGGGACATTCCTCCACACAGGCAGCAGCAGCAGCTAGGCTATGAAACCCTTTTCCTCTGTCTTTATGCTGCATTGAATCTACTGTTGATTTAAAAAAAAAGCTGAAAACACATTTATCTACATCAGTGGTTCCCAAACTGGGGTACGTGTACCCCTGGGGGTACGCAAAGAGATGTAGGGGGTACATGAATACCTGTCAGGTTTCAAACAGTTGTTTCAGTAGTTCAAGTTCAAACTGGTAAATGTTGTATTGTGAGATTTGATAAAGGCCTGAAGTGTTGGTAGAGAGGCTGGAGGATAGATTGGTGAGGCATCATGGAGAAGGAAATCTGTCCTGAATCTAAGATTCTTTTATTAACATACGTTCAGTCAGACAGCCTTCTTATTAGAGCTGTCGTGAGTCTATAACAGTTTCAAGGTTATTAATGAATATGTTCCAGAAATGTTCATTTCTTTTTCAAAAGTGAACTGGTGTTATCCACTGACATAGCTAGTAAATGTATTTAGTGAAAAATAATACACTTAAAGAGATTTTATTTTTATTTTGTGCATGTTAAATGTGGGAGGCAGGGGTGGCGGTAGCCTTACAGATGTATTTGTTTTTCTCGCCGCTGTAAGTGTCTGAGAGTCGGGGGAACATGGCTGGAGGTCAAGTGACTGAAGGGGTACAGGCTGTGAAAAGTTTGGGAACCACTGATCTACATGATTAGTTGTATCTACATGTTTGAATTGTATTGGTGTTTTTCACATTGAAATTGTGTTTCAGGTGCTTGAAAACAAAAATTTTTGAAAACAGATCCCAGATCCCATTTCCTTATGCTCCACTGCAGATAGCTTCTAAATCTGTGACAGCATAACTCTTTTGAACTTCATGCCCAAACCCTGAGAGCAGTGGCAAAATATGGTGTGGAATTTGTGCTGCAGAAGCTGCTGAGCTTGTTTTAGTTGTTGCAACAAAATCTTCAGCTCTGCCAGTGTTTGTTGACATTTCTCATGATGTTTGCAAATTACACAGACCCAGCACATGAACTGCAGTGTTTTCCTGTGGACGGATATGTACAGAAACAATGACATCTTTACCAGTGTTAATTTTGACTGCACATTAAGTTTTAATCTTTTGCCTAATATATCTTTTAGTCTTGGTCATTATTTCATCAACTAATGGCCCTTTTCCACTAGCACGCCTTGGCCCTACTCTACTCTGCCCTACTCAATTTGCAGTGTGTTTCCACTAGCCTGGTACCTCCTAAAACAAGTTAGTTTTAGTACCTACTCCGCTCTGGTTCCAAGCGAGCTGAGTCGATACTAAAAGATGACGTCACCGACTGCCGGCTACTGATTGGTCAGACAATGTCATCATCGATGAGTCATGAGCGCTACGACCAAGCATGCTAGTCGTTAGCTTACCCTCATACATCTTTTCTTTGCAGCTCGATTGCTCTCGTCCTCGGCTTCATTCTGTTGTATAGCTTCCAAAACTCTCCTGTGCTTCTCAAGGGGTATTTCTTCTTACCACCTGCAGCCTTCTTCTGCTTTCCTTTTTTACTCATTTTGTGACAAAAAGCCACAGATTGTTGTGTCGCGCTCAAAATGATGTCACCGTAGTGATGCTCAGCTGTTTACAGCGACACTGCACTGACACTGTTGGGCGGGCGACTGGGGCTAATGGAAAAGCAGCACAAGGCGAGTAGAGTAGAGCCGGGTAGAGTCGAGTAGAGTAGAGTAGGGCTAATGGAAAAGGGACATAAGTTTTTTCAATTCTAGTCTAATTTGAGTTGACGAAACTTTACGTTAGTCAACGAAATTTGCTGTAAATTTATTTGACTAAAATATGAAGTGTAAAGGGGGTGGCACGGTGGCACAGCAGGTAGTGCACATGCCTCACAGCAAGAAGGCTCCCAGTTCAATTCCCGGGTCAGACAGGGGCCTTTCTGTGTGAAGTTTGCATGTTCTTACCGTGCACGCGTAGGTTCCCTCCAGGCACTCCGGCTTCCTCCCACAGACCAAAAACATGCTCATTAGGATAAGTGGTGACTCTAAATTGCCCTTAGGTATGAGTGTGAGCGTGAATGGTTGTCTGTCTCTCTATGTTGCCCAATGACAGCTGGAATAGGCTTCAGCACAAAAATATTTTGTCTCTGTGTTCACAGGGCTTTAGAAAGGCTTTTAGTTGAAGTTTAATGTTTTGACCATTGTACTGGAGCCTGTTTTCTCCTCTATGTATGAAAGGGATTTATCTTGTTTTTGATTGACTCTTAATTGTTTAAACATTTTGTGATTTATTACAAAGAAATTGCTACAGAGATAACTTTTACTTATTTACTTACCAAGACCTTTTTTGCCTCAGAAAGATGCCTAAATTGTATCCCACTCTTTGATCGCTGTTGTCAGTAAGATTAATTTAACTCCCTTTTTACTGGCTTGTCCAAAACCCGTTAGAAAAATTCCAGCTAATTCAGGGTGCTACTTAAATTCAATGGTCTCTCTTTGAAAATCTCTGCACTGGCTTCTTGGTTCTTTCATAGTAAAAGAATTCTTTTTGTTTCATGTTCCTTCTAGACCCCTGAGGTCCTCGTATGCTTCCCATTAGCTGTTCCTCATGTTTCCCACACAAGCACTGGGGTGAGGACTTCCTGTGTTTATGTCTTAATACTTTATAACCCACATCCCCTGGATATCAAAATGGCTCTCTGGATGTTTTAAAGAGAAAACTCAAGAAAAGCCTTTTTGATCTGGCTTTTATTTGGTTTGACTCAACAGTCATACAAAGATAACTTAGATCTGTCCATTCCCAATCATTACTGGCAAATTTGCAATCTTCCTTTTTTTTTTTTAAATGTATTTTTTGGCCATTTTGTGCCTTTATTGATAGGAGAGAGATAGTGGATAGGCTTGTGAAGGAAGGTGAGAGAGTAGGGGGAAGACATTCTGCAACCTGGTCACAGGCGGGATTTGAACCCAGACTGGCAGAAGCAAATACATGGGGTGCCTGGTTGCTAACCACTCCGCCAAACCAGCACCCCAACAATCTTCCATTTTTAAGTAAGATTTTGCAGAATTGGTTTTAATCCATTTTATAATTTATGAAATCTTTCGACATAGCTGAACTATAGAAATCTGGTTTTATGGACACTCAAAGCAAGGTCAAACATGGACTTAAGCTGTGTTTACAGCAAATCTCAGTTTAAGATTGTAGCACGATAATACATTGAAAGTCAATGGGAAGACACAAATTCACAATGGTGCAATTCACTGCTAAAACATTGGGAAAACCACATGACTTTTCTACCAAGTGATGCCAGTGTTGTCTTTTTGTGGTTGAGAATATTCAAATTCTGCAACAAATTCACCTGGAGCCGTGGTGTGACAACCAATCAGCATTGAGAGTGAACAGTGACAATGATAAACAGTGAACAATGCTGCACATTGGCATCAGAGTTCCTTTACAAGGTTATTTTAGTGTTCAGAGCCAAATCACAGAGGAGAAACAGAGGGAAGGTCTTTAAAGAGTTTTGAATATACGGTAAGTTCAGCTCATATTAAACACTTTTCTTGGGCAGTAGAATAAACAAAGTCTGCCAGCACAACAGTGAGCTGGCTACCTGTGTGTTTTCTGGATTACAAGGGGTGATTTAATTGTTTTTTACAATGAAAACATTTGGATTTTGCAGAAGAACTACCGAAACATCCACATAAAAGAACAGACGAGGGAAAGAGGAGGAGTGGGTCTCTGGACGTACCAGAAAAAGACGAGTAAAGCCGGATTGGCAACAGAGGGTCCATCACCCATACATCATAGTGAAACCCTCAATGTGTGGAGGATGTTATGAATCATCAAATTGAATGAAGTTAATGTATTAACTAAGGTTCGGGAGCCGGACCACGCCACCAACCACATCTCCAATCAGCTGACAAGCCTACTTATACTCAGCCACACCTTATCGCTCAGTTTGGCTGTGACTCTTCAACCCACCCTCCCACCCTTCAATCTCAATCATGTTTTTTTTTCTTTCTCCACTCAGCTCCTCGCTCACCTTATCCTAGGTGGGGGTCAAGATCAGCTCGGGCAGAACACGACGAGACGGTACCCCCATACTGAGTCTCGCTCTGCCTGGCTTATGACGTCTTCTTGATGGCTCATCTCTCAACAAATCTCATGTCACATGTTCATCACTGTCATTCCTCATATTCCTAAATCTTCATAAAACCTTCAAACGCATACATTTGTGGTGTGGTCCTTGCTAGTGAATGTGTTTCTATTTCAAACTTTTCTGGGACATGTAGCTTCTAGGGCTGGGTATTGATTCAGATTTTCTGGATCGATTTGATTTGATACTCAAGGTCTCAAATCGATTTGATTCACGATTCAATTCTATATTTATTCAGTCTGTGATATCTTAGTAAAAATAGTGCTGTAATTTTAAAAAGTGACCTTTTTGACCTGGTACATCATTAAAATGGTTTTAACATGAACTAAACCCAAAGCAGTTACATTAATCATATTTCAATGATATGCAGTAATGCATATTCTGCATATTACTTGTTTTTAGTCCAACTCGTATCTTCCTTTGTACTTGTTATATCTAAAATACTGTACATCCAAACATCAGCTTTTAAACTTGCCAGTGGTGCTTCCACCATGTTTGTTTGCAGTAACATCTCATGAGATCTTGTTCAGTAGAAAGCAACGCTAAACTGCTTCTCTGCACATCCAAAGAAGAAAAAACTACCCAAGTTAAAAGATCGATCTTTGGATTTTATGGATGGATTATGAACCAGTTAAAAGGAAAATCGATTTAAATCTATTAAATCAAATTTTTAACCCAGCCCTAGTAGCTTCTGGTTTTGGAGAACAGGAGGAAGGGAGTGACTAAACGCATTGCCTGCTTGATCATTAGATTAGATAGAACTCTAATTATCCCTTTGGAAGAGTCCATCAGGGAAATTAAGACTTCAGGGGCACTATTTATAGAAGATATAATGTTAATATAAAAAGATGATTATAAACAGAAATATAAATACATATAAATATAAATAAAATAGAATATGGCTACTGGCTGGCTATGGATCAAAGAGGCAGTAACACATGTTGAGGCTGTGAGACAGGCCTGCTCCCTTCTCTCATCCCTATTAATACACTTAATATTCAATTTTCCTTTCATGTACATATTGTACTTTTTTTTTTTTTTTTACAGGTACATTGCCCTTCTTCCTGTTGAAGTCCATTGGAAGTTTATTTCTGTTTTATTCTCTGTCTTTCCTCTGCAGAGAACTTTGGGCTGCATTTTTATGAGGAAAAGTTGAGCTGTGCTATTTCCAGCTTCACAAACCATCCAAATAGACTGTAACACAATCTCAAGGCTGCATGTGCTCTGTGAAATTATACATTTAGATTTTTGCAAAGGTTTGGGGATTCTACTATTAGAAGATATTGCATGAATAAGCTTATCTTTGCCTGCAGACTTCTGATATAAACAGTTTACTTTTCCTGTTCACTTGCTGAAGAGAGCAGTGAACTTGCTCACAGTATTTATTTGACCTATTTATCAGATACAGGAAAGTGAGCAATTTTATTTTCCTCCTGCCACGTAGCTTCATGGTCTAATGAGTGTTATCAAGTCAAATACATGACATTACATAAGACAAGATATCGTAAAGAAAACAGGCCAAAAGACAGAATGAGTACTCATCTTTTTAATTGAACAAAATGTTCGTCTTTGCTATCTGTGCAAAAACACAGCACAGTGAGCATATTCACACTCCAGGAAGCAATCCTTCACCCAGCTCGGCCCTCAGTACATGTTACAACACACGTTTCCTATTTGGGGAGTGGGCCTTTCTCTTCCCCTTCGTCTAAAGCCCTCCTATCAAACTCAAAGGAGAGACTCAGAAAATACGGCAGAGGAGTGAGGACTGAGGAAAAACTCTATTTAATTCACTTAAAATGTTTTTCCTCTGCAGAGTCACCTGAAGAGATGTCTGTTTTTGATGATGGTAACAGCTGATTAGTCATTTATGGATAGCTGATTGTTTAATGACGTTATGCTATACTATTCTATAAAATTAAATAAACATTTATGTGTTTTGTCTCTTTGTTAGAACTGATTATGAACTCCTGAAGGTGAAGAACAACCAGCACACTGATAATTTTTTTGTTTTATTTTCTATGTTACAATGCTTGATGATCATTTTTCACAATAATCTTATTTTCTGTTATTTTGCCTCATAAATTGGCCACATATACTTTTTATTGTGTCACTAACAACAATTTTGATTCAGTTTTAAATTTGTTAAAAGATATTTATATCAAAAAAATAATCAAACACATTGTGTCTGGTAGATGATCATCCTTTAAATTTGGTTTAATTTTAAACTACAGATTTTAAACATATGTCTTTGCCACTGGCCCTCAGAGTCTGGCTTTTTTATGTTAATAAGAAAATTAAACAAGAGTTATATTTGATCGCAATAAAATAAATATGGATTAAGATGAGGTTGTTTATGATTTTATTGGGAATTAAAGTTATAATAAACACTTGGGTGCTGGTTTGGCGGAGTGGTTAGCAACCAGACACCCCATGTACATACTTCTGCCAGTCCAGGTTCAATTCCTGCCTGTGACCAGTTTGAAGAGTGTCTTCCCCTGCTCTCTCTCCCCCTTTCACAAGCCTATCCACTGTCTCTCTCCTATCAATAAAGGCACAAAAATGCCCAAAAATACATTTAAAAATAAAAAATAAAAAGTTGTAATAAACACTAAGTTTAACAGGACAAGAAATCAGAAAAAGAAGTCAATTATTAAATCCTTTACTTTTTTCGATTTAAGTTTAGATTATAATTTCATTTATATTGTAGCTATTCATATTATTTCGGCTCATGGCAGACATGCTGTTCATATTTATTTAGATGATAATCAGGTTTAATTTCCACTCTGGATATCCAGCATGGGAGCTTGTCTGTCTGTGAACTCACTTCTGGGAAGTCTGTCTGTTTATCCTCACTCAGTGATCCATGGCTAGCAATCCTCGATCCCTGATCCTCTGGGCAGTTCTGAAGATATGGTCCTTGACATGGTGGTTAAGAAACTTTTGGTTCAAGTGAGGGCAGAGGACAGAGCTTTTGTGTAGCCTTAAGTCCATGCT
Source organism: Scarus forsteni (assembly GCA_036419115.1). NCBI lineage: Eukaryota > Metazoa > Chordata > Actinopteri > Labriformes > Labridae > Scarus > Scarus forsteni. The sequence goes on from JAZDUH010000502.1 coordinate 1,427,777, forward strand.
AAGTCAATGATTTAGTCTGTCCTCTATCCTTGGTCCTTGCTCAAACTGGATGTCGTGTTCAGTTGTCTTTGGTTGTTAGTGTGAATGTTCAAATCCTGACTCCAAAAAGTTTGACTCTTGGAAAAGTGACTGATGTCCTATTTCTGTACAGACGCAGAGCTGATCTGTCAATGTCACCTATATGAGCCCTTCCACTAATCAAAATCACCAACAACCTCCTCTCTGCAGCTGACTCTCTTTCCTTCCTCATCGTCTTTGACCTGTGTGCGGCCGCTCACACCATCTCCTCAGTGGACTCTACTCCACTGGCATCACTCACACCCCCCTGGTTCCACTCATACCTCACAGACTGCACTCAGCTCATACAGCTTCAGTCCTTCAAATCAGACCCCTCCCCTGTCACTACAGGTGTGCCCCAGGGCTCTGTCCTGGTGCCTCTCCTCTTAACCACCTACCTTCTCCCACTTATCTTCCATAAATTCAGTATTAATTTCCACTGCTTCTCGGATGATATCCAGCTTTACCTCTCCTGCAAACCAATAACACATCAGTAACATCTGCTTACTTCCACCTCTGCAACATCAACCGTCTCCGGCGCTCCTTCCCCCCTCACAGTGCCTCTGCTCTTGTTCACAGCCTTGTCACCTCTGTATAAATTACTGTAACTCACTCCGCTTTGGTCTCCCTAAAAAGTTCCTTCAAAACTCCAACTGGTCCAGAACTCAGCTGCCTGCATCATCACCAGAGGTTTTCGTCCTGGTCGTTGAACAGTGGACCAGAAGAATGGATCGGGAGATTGATAAGTGGATTGGTGCGGCATCAGCAGTGATGCGGGCTCTGCACTGGTCCGTCATGCTAAGAAGGGAGCTGAGCCATAAGGTGAAGCTCTCTATTCACCAGTTGATCTTCACCCCATCCTCATGTATGGTCACGAGCTGTGGGTCATGACCGAGAAAACAAGATGGCGAGTACAAGTGGCTAAAATGAGTTTCCTTCGCAGGGTGGCGGGGCTCTCTCTTAGAGATAGGGTGAGAAGCTCGGTCATCCGGGAGGGGCTTGGAGTAGAGTCGCTGCTCCTTCGTGTTTAGAGGAGCCAGATGAAGTGGCTCGGGCATCTGGTCAGGATGCCCCCTGGATGCCTCCCTGGTGAGGTGTTCTGGGCATGTCCTACTGGCAGCCAGCCCCGGGAAAGACCCAGGACACGCTGGGGAGACTATGTCTCACAGCTGGCCTGGGAACGCCTCGGGATCCCCAGGGAAGAGTTGGACAAAGTAGCCCGGGAGAGGGAAGTCTGGGCTTCCCTGGTGAGGCTGCTGCCCCCGTGACCCGACCATGGATGAGCAGAAGAGGATGGTACGGTACCGTACAGTATGGTATAATTATTAATGTTATTATTATTATTATTATTACTGTGGCTAATGATCAGGCTAAGGCTCAACTCATGTATTAACGTAGGAAGTTCATGAAGAAGTAGGTCAATAAAACAAAGCCTCTGTTAAGGGAGTAGAAGAAGATAATACGATGATAGTAAAAGATCACATTAAGGGGCAAAAAAAGTCACAAGAACACAGTACTGTTAGAGAAGCTGAAGAGTTTATTTGATGACTGTAGGCTCAGGCAGGCTTACTGGGGGATTCCACTGGATGCGTATCCGGTCCTTCTCCGCTCCGCTCTGCTCCGTCATCTGACGCGCGTCAACTCCCACTGGATCCATCTGCGGTTCGAAGAATTGCGGCTCCGCCTTGCAGCGGGTCAACAAGCTCATAAAATATTTTGTGGGTTTGCACCTCCAAAATCAAAAGCTCCTTATCCATGGTGAAGTGGGGTGAGACTGAACTTTTGACACCAGTTCTGTCTCCGCCCTAAATGACGTTTTCCAGGTACAGTACTTTTCCGTTGTTGACACGGTTTATTTTATTTTGAAACATCTACGGATGTTTTATTCTGTGTTTGTGCTCAACTTCCTGTCCTGCACGATATTCTGTGTGCTAAATTGCTGCGCCGTGGTCTGGCATCCGGCAAAAATAGAAGCTCTGCGTATCTGCTCCGTCTGCCGGAGGCCGGCGGAGCAGATACGCAGCCGTGCCGGAGCCGTGCCGCAGCTGGTGGAAGTACACGCATTGCTTATAATGGAAACGGATTGGACGAACCGGATACGCATGCAGTGGAATTTGGGCTTAATGCTACCCACTGACAACCAGTTTTTGAGCTAGAGCCAAGTAGTCTTTAAGAAGACAGTTCAGCATGTTTGAAGTTGGCATGATTTTGACTCAGCTCTGAACTGGGAAGAGAAAAAGCAGCAAAGAGGGTATAGGCCATACACTGCAGCAGATGGGGCTGACAGCTTTGTTTAATTACAAGCCGAGTAGGTGAAGCTTTTTTAATTTATGTCTGCTTGTTTGTTTGTGTGCTCACCCAACATAACTCAAAAATTAATCAACAGATTTTGCTAAAAATTTTCAGGGAATGTTGATCATTGCATACAGAGGTTGTAAGTACATTTTGATGGTGATCTGAAATCTCGACCCAGATGCAAGAAGTATTCTCAGGAGTCTTTAACACTGTAAGACAAGCATGCCAATAACTGGGCTGAATAAATGCCTTGGGGCACTTCTAGACTAAGTTCACACTGCAGGTCTTAATGCTCAATTCTGACTTTTGTTGAGGTCTGATTTTTTTGTGTGGTTGTTCACATTACAGTGTAAATGTGACTGCCATCAGACTTCAGAATTAACCATCTACAGCCCTGAAGTGTATCAAGTTCTGAAGTTGTTGTGCAAGCAGAGTTGACATAATTATAACAAAGTGATGGGAAGTGTAATTGCTTAATCTCTTATGGTAGGCTGAACAATGCACATACTTGTGCTAATATTAAACAGTGTCTGACCTGTAAAAAGAGTATCACTGGTATTTCTTTACTTAAATCTTTATCATTGAACCTCAGGTGTCCCGAGACTCAGTTTCAGAGTCTGGTCTGTTTAATCTGTAAGTACAGTACTATGTTTTAAAGGCTATCACACTGCAGACTTTTTACTTATTGGAAGTTACAACTTAGACATCACACTCACGCTGACCAGGAGCTCTCGGGGATCCTTCGAGAACTAATTCACAGTACTGTCAACCTCTTTATACTTTATTCCAGTGGAAAGAGGACTAAAAAGACCACGTAGCAAATACTGTGAAAGGGTTTACAGATTAAATTTAGACTAACAGGAAGATATTCTTTTCTCTTTTTCCTTTTTAGAGGAAACTCATAAATGAGGGGATTTGTGCTGTCAGTGTTTTTTGTGCTGTTGTAGAAGGATATGATGATGATGACTGGCATCCCAAAGCATGTCTGATGTGAGGAAGGAGGAGGGATTGCAGGGTACGAGGCAGACTTTCAAAACAGCTATGGGATCTGCCTGCGTTCGGCAGGAAACACATACTGTGTGTAGGTGGAGGCTGAAAAGCTATTACATCATAAACCACAGGAAGAAAAAAACAAACAAACAAACAGCATTTTAAGGGGCATTTTCTTTAACGAGGCATGTACTGAGAGTTTAGTTAAAGGGGTCATGTTGTTCTTCTCCCTAAGCCTATTCCTACAACATTAAAACTGGAGAAAATTGATTTTGCAGGATATCCTTTAAGTGGAGCTTAAAGCAGAATTTCAGGAGCAGGACCACACCTCAACCGTGCCTCTTCCTGTGTTCCAATAAAGTCGAACCTGACCTTTTCTCCCTTTGTTTTGCTCACTCAACACACCCCTTTGACCCCTTTCAATTAACTTTCTTCCTCCCTTCTTTCCGTAGGGTCTTATACAGGCGGTTCATTGTGCCTGGGAGCTACGGCGGATTCCCCAAGAAGTTTCGTTAGCTGTTATTAGCCTCATGTATCTGCTATGTTGCTTATTATCCACTATATGTAATAGCCTTGATCGCCCTAACAGCTTTATTTATCCAGTGAGGCATCCTTGTCAACATTTCCAGTTTGCAGGTAGGCCTGTATTGAATGTTATGCTGCACTGTAAATAAAGCACATTATAACATATTTGCTTGATTAAATACCTTTGAGAAGCATATCTCTATCATAGACAAGCCCTGACAGCAGCAACAGTAAAAATCCTTTAAATCAGAAATAACGGTATGACTCTGATGACACTGGTGACCTTTTTTATTCATGGTTTAATGCTGACATGTTGCAAAGAGTGCTTTTGTATCAATAAATGTATGGCAATAGTCCCATACGGGAACACATCCAGTGCTAATGAATACAATAATGTAAAAAAAATGAAGACAGGAACCATCAAATGAACAAGCAAAAAAATGACAGAAATATTGTTAAACATCTTAGTAACTCAATTGCTTCAAAAGGCACTGTATCAGATAATCATTTGGTAGCTTCTTGTCCACCACAAACAGGATTGCCCTCACTGTTGGTACACTGAGCTGTTGGCAAACAGCTTTACTCCAACATTATGGTCAGAAATCATAAAACAGACTTTCAACAGAATATGATGAACATCCTTCACCACCACAGCTCTTTAACATTCAAACTTCTTTGTTAAGGGAAGTATACATTTACAGGGGATACCTCTTATAGAGGTTTCTGTACTTTCTAGGGATGGGAATCAAAACCAGTCCAAGAATATGTAACAATGTTCTGAAAGGTATCAATACAGTCGATCTTCAAGCTAGACAATTCCTTTATCAAGACTTTCCACCTTACTCTACATGCCTTGCAAATTAAGGCTTGAATATAGGTGTATCTGCACAACTTTGTAGTTATTACGTTTTTAGTTAATAACTTACTGTAAGTTGTTTTTATTTGTATTCTGACTTTTATTTCAGAATCCTGAGACATAAACCAGAATTCTCAAATGAAACTCAAAATTTTGTTTTTTTTCCATCCTCAAACAAGTCTTACAGTTTGATTAATCATAATTTTCCTTTATATCTCTGAGTAACAAATTTGAATTGTGAGAAAAGTCCTAAGTTGTTGTCAGAATTATGTTACACAGAATTTCAATTTTTTTTTAAGAAATTTTACCTTACTGTCGGAATCAATTTTCTTCCTCATGAATATTCCTGAATTCTGATTCTAATTTTTGAAATTTTGACTTTTTTTCTCCTTGGAATTCTAACTTTGTCCATTGTACTAAAAAACAATCTCTAGTTTTTCCATTGGCACTTACACTCTTTCATACATAAAACCTCAAAATAATTTCTGTACATATAAACATTCATGTTTTTAGAAACTTTTCGACAGTAATGTAAGTTAATAAAACAAACATCTCCCATTTACAGTAACAGAAAACAACATAAATATACAAAAAGAACCTCCCTTCCAACTTTCCCTGGTATGGAGTGTTTTTTATGACAACATTCAAAAGGTCCTGTCTAACAGAGCGGTGAAGAAATCAAACACTGTGGCCTAGGGCAGCCTCCATTCCTCAAATTCTTTCACTTTGTGCATTATTTTGAAGAATAAGTGTTTACACCAAACCTGACAGAGTGTGTTCTGTAAAGGACAGACTGAATGTATACATGTAGGCTCTTCTGTTGCCCTGATTTTAGAGCTCAGTAGCACATGGTGTTCTGATATAAGTACAAAAGGCAGATGAAAAAAAAGGCAAGAGTGCTGGAACACATGTACGTGCTTACATGCATGCTAGCAGGCACACAATCTCATCTCCTGTCACACTGATAAAGTTACTAATGACTTTTTAAGTGACAGCTTTGCATTTGTCGCGGCATAAAAACAACGCCCTCTGACTTTCTGCAGTGGGGCTGTTAGTTATCATCACCAGTCAGTGATGTGAGTGGAAATATCTTATCGGTTGTGTTGACACAGTTTAGGTGTTCCACGGATTGGTATGAAAATCTAAGCATTTTCACTTCATCTCCAAGCAAGAGAAGTTGGAGCAGAATCATAAACTTTTATGACCCTAATGTTTGTGATGCAACAACACATTTTCACACATGGATCAGTATGTGCCTCAGTTTTTCTCATGGTTTTCTGTTAAGTTCAGTTTTGATCATTTAAAGTTCTTTTTTTCCAGACCAGTAAGAGGTTATTGTGGAGAAAAGGGCTTCAGTTTAACTTTAAAATAAAAAAGACATTTTATAAACATATTTGAAGCAATTCAGTACATTGCAATAAAAAAATACAGAAATAATAATAAAAAAAACTTTTAAATGCTTTTTATCTGTAGGGAAAATCCAATATTTCTATATTATACACATTTGACCTGCTAAGAGGTGTTACTATCAACATTTTTGACAAACACCTCATTTTCTTTTCGTAATATTAAATTAAGACACACCATGATGACGCATTTGTTATTTTCCAAAGCTGCCATTGAACACGTCAGAATAAGGCCTTTTATAGATCACTGAGTTACTTTCTCGCATTCATCCAGCTCACTTTGGCTGGAATTCAAATAGTGGTTTCTGTTTTTTAACCAACAAGACTTTTGACAGCCATTTTGAATGGATTAAGATTGTTATTCTAGCTGCTGGGGCAGTATGTTATGATTCTGTTAGGGAGTTAGAAGGCAAAGTAAATAACATTCTGCTCGATTAAATGCACTGTGCTGATGTGCTTGGAGTTTATGCCTCCCCCTCCCCCCCGTAAAACTGGACAATCTTTCTGCATTCAACTTTTTAAGAACTGTTGCATTGCTAGTATTTATCGCTAGTAATGAAACTGCACTTAGGGCTGCGGGTGCTAAAGGCAACATGTTTTGTAAACTAGAAGACCATCTAAAAATGTTGGAGAAGTTTGGGTCATAATTTTGGGATTGTTGTAAGCTTTATTACATGGAATGCTGGATAAAAATAATCACTAAATCATTAACGTATAAAGGCTTTTCATGCTAAACTGTTTCCAAATCTCCATTTTTGCACAGATGTCTTGGTGTAAAGCTGGCGATAATTAGGCAGATACTTCTCCCAGCAGTTAATTAGCTTATTGTTTCAAAAAATTGTACTTCTCAGCATGTTGCTCCACTCCCGACATTTACAGATGGATTATATAACCTGCTTGGAGGGAGCCAGTCTGCTCCTCAGGATTTATATACAGTGTCAGTAAAAGCACTGACAAAATGTAGTAACAGTTTCATGGTGTGATAAAAGAAACAAGGTTGCTTTGAGGATGCACCAATCAGGTTTTTAGCAGCTGAAATCAATCACAGATCAGCCAAAATGTAACTGTTTCTGTTTTGCAATAACAAGTTTCTGAATGTTTGTTCAACAGAACAGCAGTGGAATGTAACATGTTTCCTACTACAAGGTAAATTGAGTTATGTATGTCATTAATCTAAATAATTAATACAACTATTGAGGGTCTGGAAAAATTAACTTAGCCTATTGAACAAGCTAAATAATGCAACCAGACAAACAATACAAAAGTGGAACAGTATCTTAATCAGACTCGCTCTAAAAATATCGATATGGCATGGTATTGCATGTGTAAAATTTGACGTGCGTGAACATCAACATTGCCATAAAGTCGCATTGTGTATGCGACTTTACAACTCTGCGTGAAGTATTAAAAACAAATGACCTCTGGCGTTAAATAAGATTAGTGATCATGTTCTCTTAATGGCGTTAGCCTGCCTCTGCCTACAATCATCAGATAAACTCTTCAGCAACTCTAAGCGGTCCTGTGTGCTTGTTGTGACTCTTTTTTTACTATATTATATTACGTTGTCTATTCTTGGACTAAGATAAGCCCTTAATCTAATTTTCTAAAGAAATGCATATAAAACTAAACCACAGTGCATATGCGCAAACCACTGCAGGCATTTTTGGTAAGTAGGTCAACAAGACAAAGCACGTCCACTGTGGTCTATGCATGCGCCCTGCAGTTTAGTTTTGTAACATAATGTGGTAAAAAAAAAAAAAGTCACAACAAGCACACAGGACTGTAGAGTTGCTGAAGAGTTTATCTGATGACTGTAGGTAGAGGCAGGCTTACACTACCAAGTGACTCCAAGTGTTTGAAATAAGCTAACTAGCAGTGGGTGAGCTTTAGTCATCTCTCAAAGAGTGGTGTCTACCTGCTTGTCATGGATTCAGGAGTGAGGCAAGACAAGAAAAAAAAAACGTTGGCATATCCCTTTACAGACTACTGGCTGTTAATAATCGTCTCTTGATCAATCAGGGCACCTTTAGTTCTGAAAATGTGCTGCCACGTCAGGTGTGTGGAACATATTTCAAACATTTTTGCTTGAAACACTAATATCTGCAAACTGTGAAAAAATAACTGATTGGCAGACACTACAAAGCCGGATCATTAATTTAATTATTAAAATTAATAAAATCTTTTCGACTTTGGATAGTTTACTCATGTGAATACCAACTGGGACCAGGTCTGATTCATCCAAAAGGCCCTGTAGAATTAAGGCTGATATGGATGCTGATGGGAAATTAAATTTCAAACTCTGATTTCAAAAGTCAAATATCTTGACCATGTAAAAAGTTGAACTTTAGAGCATTATAAAAATAGCAGCTTGTAAACCAGACATCATAGAAATCAACATTCAAACAAAAGCGTAACAAAAACTCCACAAGCAGAGACGCACAAAGACAACTATTTTTCTTGTTACTTTCAAAAGAAGTAAAAAAAATTGGAACAAAAGTTCAAAAAGTGAACACAGGATGAAGCAGAGTTTGTCAGCATGGTCACCAAATGGTTTGCACTTCTATGTAAGGCAAAGTCAGACTAGACGATGGTTTTAAGTGTATTCTTTTTTGTTGGGGGTTGTGTCATGGCAAGCTGGAGACGAGGGCACCTGTGCACATCTGGGTCCTTGTGGAAGACTTGGCATCCATCTTGTTTTTTTACCAGGGCTGTTCTGGTCCACGCCACTGGGGGAGCGTTTCCTCAGTCATCAATGTCTTCATACACGCTGTCGTCAAAGGGCCGTGCCAAAGATGGCTGTATCCTGTGACGGGAGTACTTGAGCTGAAGAAGGTCTCCCACCTCACTGATGACACTCAGCGCCTGCGGAGACATTTGTACCATGAAAAAAGCTGTCAGCATGAAGGGCAATATGCCGCTGGAGGAAATTTAAAGCTACACCGAGCACACCTGTCTCATCTGATTATATCTGAAACTTGGGCTGAGACAGAAAAACAACCACAGACTTTAATGGTCCAGATGGATCCAGCCGTTTCAATTTTTCAGATCTATTACTCCTATGTGAGGTGAAGTCTCTGGTCAGGACATCTTGTTTTGGCACAGGAGGCAACATGTTTGTACAGATGCATCATCTAAACAGGAGCTGGTGCAATTTTGGAGTAAAATCTAAAAACTGATATCCTATAAGAGCTTAAAATCAGAATTACATACACACAAAAGTTTTTGAGACATGTTAGTAAGATTTGGCCCTTTGTTGCTTGAGCAAAGAGACACGACATCTAAGTTTACTAAGGCAGTGATTGTGTTTAATAATCTAGATATTGAAAAAAACCCTCATCAGCATTGGGCCTTTGGCCACAAATCAAAAAACAGAATTATTTTCAAGAGATTAAGGATCAGGGGAAGTTTTGGTTATTCCTATTCTTCCAATGAGAATCTTTAAAAACAGCAGACGCTTCATTTAAAGGTGCTATGAGGAGAATCTATTTCCAGCGACAGACTCTGCTACCCATGAGCACGCGCGGCGACTGTCGTAAAGACGTGACCCAAGCCAAAGCGTGTGTTCGTTGTGATGCTAATAAAAATGCAGCTCTGACCTTCCTCAGAACTCTGCATTGCTTTACAACTTCTTTCTTCAACAACTTCAGGATACAAAGCGACGAGGTAATGTATCTCTTTCTAGTTACGTAGCGGTAGTTTTTGATGTGTGACAACAAGCAATTTTTGGAAAACTTAGTATTGTAGTTTTGTAGCCGGCTATATATCGCTACCTACAGCCCGGTGCTCTAAGACGTGTCCGAATAATATAAATTTGCTCTAGTTTTAATTGTCTTGTTGCCGAAGTTGAGTATCCAGGCCTGTCCAGCCCTGTCCAACTTGACCACGAAGCTAAGGAATAGCATTTATAGATAACCTATTTTGATGCTATAAAACTCATCTTAAAGTGTATATTTCGATCAGGCATATATCTAAAAGTGAGATTTTTTTGTAATTACTTAGAAACTCGTCATAGCATCTTTAAATAGAATTAATATTCAAGTACTTAAATTATTGCACCTAGGACCAGATTTTACCATAGATGCCAGGTCTACATATTATGTGACTTTAGGCTTCTATTTATGAAAAGGTTCTTGTAAATATTTGCAGTTATGATTTGTGTTTTTGGGCTTGTTCCAAAAGTGCAGCTATATATTTGGGCTTGTTGTGCTCCCAAACCAGGAAGGATTCGATGCTCACTCTACTACCAATATAAACTCAGTTCATGAGTCTAACAAACTATTTCTCCCAATCCTTAAACAAAAGTACATTTTACTGTAAAAAGAGGAAAAAAAAAGATCTACCAACCAAAGAGCCAAAAATTAAGTAATTTCTAATTTAGCTGTTACTGTTTTCACCACAATAAGTTTCAACATAAAACTTAGATAAAAGTCTGACGATGTCTGTTTGGTTACAAAAGTCAAGGTTAGACAGACTGTGTAGTGATTACAGAGTTGAAAATAACAGTAGCCCTTCCCTTCACTTCTGTATAAAGAAAAGGATGTTTCCCCTCCAAACAGAACGATGTTACATAAGTAAATTGACAAATAAGAAAAAAAGTCACCGTGAAACTGAAATGTGATAACAGATTAAAATAAAAAGTAGGTTATGTAGATTCATCTTGTTAAAAAAAGTAGTATATAACAACAGAAAAAAAAACAAAACTTGAAGCCACTTGCTTTGGGCTTGTTTATATCAACCAGGCTGCTTATCGAAGCAGAAAAATCTGCCAACACTGGTCCTTACTTTACAGTAAATAAGACAAAAACAAGGGCAGAAGAGAACAGAAGGAGCAGATCCTGATTTATAACAATCCTCATACACCTGTAAAAATATGTCGCACCTAAAATCAACATTTGAACATTTTTGCTACAGAACTCTTCAATTTGCCTTAATCCGTGTTTACTTTTCACTCAGTCAGTCAGCACAGGTGTTAACGATTTAACATTTACTTCAGGATTTATATTTTAATATGAACTAGAAAGCACTCGGAGAGCGCAGACCTCCGCCAGCGCCACAGTCCTCAGCCATATTGTGATTTTGACCATAAATATTAGTCCTATCTTTATTTCGTCAAAATATTTAGATTCCTTGACCATGAAAACATATCATTAGCAACTGGATTCATAATGATATCTATTTTAGTTCAGTAGTTATTCACAGAAATCACATTTTTCGCCATGGCGGCCAGACGCTGATCCGGATCAACACCAAAATTGAATCAGTTCTTCCTTTTCCCATGCTGAACATTTCCTGCAAATTTCATCAAAATCCATCCTTTACTTTTTGAGTTATTTTGTTCACAGATGGACAGACAACAGACAGACAGACAGACAAACTCTCCCAAAAACATAACCTCCTTGGCGGAGGTAATAAAACTTGTGGAGTAGACGGTCCTTTGACGGACAGGAGTCTTGTGTGTTGAACTAGAAGTCTAAACTGCAAAAGCTCAACAGCGGATAAAAGAATCAGAAAATCAACGCGACACATCAAAGTATGAGACAATGATGCCGAGATGGAGGCTAACAAAGAGAGATCTAACAATCTTCACAGATAAAAGCACTACAACACTCCCACTCGCTGTCGTCACTCCATCTGATTGTAGTTTTTGAGAAACTCCTTTAGAGTGGAGTTCACAGATACAGCAGACCAAGTGTTGACGGCCCAGTCAGAGCAGAGAGGGTTCACAGTCACTCTGGAGTAACTCTGCTGAGGTTAAACAAGGAGAAGACTGCAGAGCTGCACTGTTAAATGAAGACCAGGCCTACACCGAGCTCAGAGAAGAAGAAACAGCAGAGCCTGACTGTGAGGTGAGGGGGCGGCTCCTGGTTTGCTGCCCAGAACACTCCAAACTGAACAGTTTGAACTTTCAGAGAGGAACACGAGGAAAACAAAGGAGGGAGGGGGGCCGAGCCCAGACAAAGAAAGAACATGAAGAAGCTTTACATTCAACTTATTGGCTGATCCTGAACTTACTTTTGGTCCAAAACACAATTCCAATGAAGTTGGGACATTGTATAAAATATTAATAAAGACAGAACACAGTGATTAATAATAAGTTCTTTAAGGGGAGAGGTGGAGTTCATCCATATAAGGCTTAACAATTTTAGGAAAAGATCTATGCATTTTTTCAATTCAATTTACAATGTTCTTACAATCCAGCTTCAGAGCAATATTCACTATGTGTACCGTAGGCCTGCGCTCAGAATATCGATACAGCAAAATATTGTCATGCACTTCTTGGGGATACATGTATCGATATGGATTCTACAGAATTTATACGGCCTCAGTGTTTGGACAGTTGTTGTAAATCTACTTTCGGTAATATTAACAATGGCACACTTCAAAGTAGAAGCCAAACTACATGATAAACTAGAAAAGCACTCGGAGAGCGCAGACCTCCGCCAGCGCCACAGTCCTCAGCCATATTGTGATTTTGACCATAAATATTAGTCCTACCTTTATTTCATCAAAATATTTAGATTCCTTGACCATGAAAACATACCATTAGCAATTGGATTCATAATGATATCTATTTTAGTTCAGTAGTTATTCACAGAAATCACATTTTTCGCCATGGCGGCCAGACGCTGATCCGGATCAACACCAAAATCGAATCAGTTCTTCCTTTTCCCATGCTGAACATTTCCTGCAAATTTCATCAAAATCCATCCTTTACTTTTTGAGTTATTTTGTTCACAGACGGACAGACAGACAAACAAACTCTCCCGAAAACATAACCTCCTTGGCGGAGGTAATAAAACACATGTTCCAAATTTACACTTAGGTCTACGGTCTTTGGGGGCCTCTATTAAAGTTCGTAAGTTGTAGAATTATTTAAAACTCATGCTTGTTCCTTTTCTTCTTGTAATAAAAACAAAAGTTGCTGGGAATTCTGTTTAAAGCAATGTCAATGTTCACAATTTATGTGTATTGCGATTCGTATAGTATTGTGGCCTCAGTATCGGGATATGTATCGTATCGTGGGGTTGCTGGAAATACCTGGCCCTAGTGTACAGTATAGGCAACAGTAAAGAAATCAATGATCAGAATATATAACATATCATTTATCATCCAACACTAAGGCTTTCATTTTCCTCAACATCAAAATCAAACGGATTTCAAACATACACACAAATAACGGAAGATGTTCAGTCTGAACCTGAAGTTATCCTGACACTAACTGGATGTGCCGTATGTGTGAATGCAAACACTATTTTTTCTTTACCTGGCTAATGCCCCCCACCCACCCACACATCCACACACACAAATGCACACACACAGGGACACACAACCACACCCACACACAGTATTTTGCAATCAGCTTGAACCAGGAAAAAAGAGACTTGACAAAATGAATAAGAATAACTGCTGTAGTGGGAGAAGTTAATCTGATTGAAGGGCCAATAACACAAACTGAAATGCGCATCTGGACATCTGAAGTGTTGTTACATCTGCTCCAAAACAATCACCAGCTGGTCTCTCCTACATCCAGAGAGCCTCTGTTGGACACGGAGGTAAAACTCTGCAGCTGTCTTTCTCTGGTGCAAACGTCATGCACACAGCGGCGCTGCTTTATATTCACTTCAGTGAGCGTCAGTGCTCCTCTCAGCTCTCTAACTGATGCTAGTGATGCACATTTAATCATGTAACACTGAACTTAGGATACAATTTGTGGTATGACTTCTGCAGCACGCTGTAGGGCTGAGCAATTAATCGAAAAATAATTGAAATCGACTTTGAGACCCTATAATCAATATTTTACTCATGACGATTGTTTTGATTATTTTCTCTGAGTAAGTCATGTGACCGCGCCCCCTCCATATAGTCTACATTCACTTTTGCCAAGAGCAAAGGACGCGCTGCCAACATGGAGGAGACAAGTGCAAATCTATCAGAAGACCTTGTAGCCAAGAAAAATCCCGCCTCCATTGTTTGGGCACATTTTGGATTCTGTGCAGAGGACATCAAGCAGAAAGAAGTTAAGTGTAAATGATGCAGGAAGACTGCAATCACCACTAATTTGTTCCAGCACAGTAAAAAAATAATCGTTCATTAATCGTAATCGAGGTAAGACCTTCAATTCATCGTGATATTGAGATGATGTAAAATCATCCAGCCCTAGCATGCTGTTTGTTTGATTTCCTGTGCTGCCTAAAGATGACTCTGCTTGATTTTTACCGGGGCACATGCTCACCACCCATTGGTGGTGCAGTCTGATAGAGCGCTTAGTCAGTAATCAGAAGGTTGCAGGTTTGAGCCCAACTCTGGCTGTTTTACGCTGATGTGTCCTTGGGCAAGACACCTAGCCCTGAGTTGGTCCCACTGCTGTGTCAGTGACGTGTAAATGGGTATGAAAGGGCGTGAATGTGTTCACTAATACTGATGGACAACTGACACAGATGCCCACGAGACTTTGATTTAGAGTCCAAGTCGAGTCACGAGTCTTTGAGGGGCAAGACTTGTCAAGTCACGATTCTTTGATCTAGAGTCCGAGTCGAGTCATCAGTCTTCACACACACAAACACATATATATAAATATGATGTAGCCTCTGGCAAAAATACAGTATATCCAAATTTTTATTCAGACTCTTTTTCTTTCTGAAAAAGTTTCTGCAGAGCACATGCATGCCATGGTCAGGTGCAAAACAAACTTGCCATGAGCAGCCAAAAAGAAACTATATGGCATTTAACAATTCAATAAAATAAATAAAGTAGTAAGTAGTAGTTCCAAACTTCGTAAATTCACTGTCGTAAAGAAAGCAACAGACAGGAAATCACCATGTGGAGTATCTGGAAGTTTCAAAATAAAACACAATGCACGGACTCTTGCACGTAAATTTCCTCAATTGTTTGTCATTATGTCAAAACCTGAGGCACGAGCATCAGGTCAGCAGTCGGTCAACATGACACCATGGACGAAGAAAAGTGAATTGTAGAGGTACAGAAATATATAACATTGTGTACATGACACCATACATCTTTTCTACAAGGATATAGACGGATAAAAGTTGAATAAATCATGAGGCTGTGTGGCTGGGACCAGCAAAGGGACCTTAGAGAAGCTAAGAAAGGTGTTTATTTCTTTTCTGGGTCTATAACATGTTTTATGAGTGTGTGACATCGCTATGCTCACGAGAGCCTGTTATTCTCCAGGCCGTAGCGCTGCTCGGGGCATCGCTTTCAGTGGGTTTGCCTGTCAAAAACAAGACCGCGTCGCTCCGCTGCGGTGCACTTTCGAGTGCAGTGGAATTTTGGGGGGAGGGAGGGACGCGAGGCAAGGGAGGGGAGTGGAACAAACGTTCCTTGCACACTCAAAAGACCCACCGTAAAGTAAAGACTTGAGTACAAGTCTTTAACTCGAGTCTCCATCTCTGATAACTGACAGAGAAACTCCAACCATCAATGAGTGAATGTGGGAGTGAATGAGTGTGAATGGGTAGATCTGTGGTGTAGAGCTGCTTTGAGAAGTCAAAGAGACTAGAAAAACGATGCATAAGCTCAAGACCATTTACCACTGGAAAAGGGTCTGTGCACCACCAGTTGAGAATCACCTGTTTATTCACAGTTAACCTAAACACCTAGTTTTTGTTCTGTGGGATGAAACCTGAGTCCCCAGAGTAAACCAGCTCAGTCACAGGGAGAACATACAAAGTCCACAGATACAGGACCCGGTCCAGCAGGGGAGTCAAACCAGCAACTCTGCTGCTGTGAGGCACCAGACCTCCATCCTGCATCACTGCACAGCCAATGACTGACCCACCCTTAATCTGAAAATCATTTATCCAACAACAGCAGGCAATGGCCTTTAAATTCACTTTAACATTTTCAGCTATGTTAATGTTAAATGACTCAGGGGCGTCTTTTCAGTGCAGATTTAAAATCACGACAGGACAGAGGCTCATTTCTCGGTCTAAACAAAGAGATAGTGTGACAGAAAGAGAGACGCAGCTTTAAAGCTGTTAATTTTTTATTATGAGCTCTGTTTGTTTTTAGATCAGTAACTAAAAAAGGGGAAGTCAAGATACATGGTTTAAATATTTGAACAATTCAGACATTTTTTATCCTTATTTAACCCTTTTCAGGGTTATGTTTTTGAGAACAATTCTTCACTGAAATGGGAAATTGTTATTATCTTAAAGGAGACATATCATGCTGATGCATGATTTAATACTTACATATAATATAATAAATTTGAAAACAAAACCTTACACCCCCTTAATTTTCAAAAAATTAGATATTGTATTTTTTCTGATATCCTAGAACGAGATTTGATGCCTCTGAAAATAGGTCATTGCGAGATGTCCGTGAGATTTCAAACGTCGTGACATCACGAGGTACCTTTCTTTTTATTTGAGTATCTGATAAAACACTTCCTCCTCTGTGATGTCCGTTAGCCCCAAACCCTCACCGAGGAACACATCCAGCAGCAGGGGTATAAAGCTCCCTCGCTCACTCCCCCACATCACCAGCTGTGGCCTGTAGGGGGACTCAATACGCGGTCGCTGCTTTGAGCCTGCTGGAAAATACAGTAGAAGAAGAAGGACAGGCTGGCTCTACCCCCGATAGAACTGACCAATCAGAGCACAAAGGGCTGTGACATTGCAAGGTAACTTTAGGTCATCCTTGAGACCGAGTGTTTCAACAAGCGCTTAATAATAGCCTAAAATGAAGATATTGAGAACGCAATTGTGGGGCAATGAAGGAACTAAATGACTTGTACTGAGGGCAGAAATGCTTTACAGGCATCCTAGTCTGGCATAGTGAAAAGGAGAAACAAGCATGATATGTCCTCTTTAATTAGAGGGCTCTTGTCTTTTTCAACACAGTAGGTCATGTTCTCCAGCTATGATGTTTACTTAGCATCTAGTGATGTATATTTATACAATAAGCCAAACATTTGCTTTGGATGTGTAAAGATCCAGCCGCCAGTTGCATGCCAACTAACCAAGCACTAAATTTCCCTCACTTTTCTTGGGTTGCTCCTAATTTTAACAGAAAATATGCCAATTTATTCATTTGCAGTGTGTCTCCATGAGATTGCTCTTCTCTCACAGGAACACATGGCCTCAGTCTTTCTCCTGTTTATTTTATTAGAGCAAACTTGACACCTCAGATCCTCACAAATAAGACCTAAGTAAGACATGTTTATATTTTAAATTTTACTAAGTAACTGACCCCGCAGCTGCACTCTGACCAAATCATATAATGACCAGAGGAGCTGCTGGTAGAAGGATACACAGTCCGTACTTGCATCACAAAATAGTCCCACCATTGACTGCTATATATGCCCAATCATTGCTCGCTGCTCATCTACCTCAAGAGACAAAGCTAGCCGGGTGATTTAGTGGCAATCATATGTCCAAACTGTCCCTTTAAAGGGACAGTTCCGTTTTTTTGAAGTGCGGTTGTATGAGCTCCATGTGGCCACTAAGTACATTAGATGCAGTAGAAAGTTCTCTCCTCACCCTCAGTAAGACACAGTCTGTAAGAGTCGATGACGAAAAAATAGATGCTAACAGGAAAGTACCATACCAAATTCAAAGGCTATTTTCTATGCCTACAAGAACTCAAATCAAAAAGTAATACCACATTTTAAGAGTACGCTACATATTAATGTTTTTAAGTGCATAAACATTTCGGAAATATAAAGTTTATCCGGACCCAAGCCAACTCACGTCATGTGTCCCTCCGCTAAATCAGTCCCTCCCCCGTCTCAGCTGATCATACAAGCTTGCGGCTTCAGATGCCGGTTGTTTAGATCTGTGTCACTTTTATTAAGTATCGTAATTCTTCTGTTTTTACTGTTAGCGGTGTGAGGAAGAGACAATGCAGGAAATTTAAAAAAGGATGATTATGACAGCGCCGATGAAGTCCCATTCACTTTGGAGTCAAGAAGATACCTGTATGAACCGAAGTTCACTGAAGACGAGCTGCTGAAGATGGAGACCGAACAGACCAAAAGGAATACAGGGGAAACATCCACAGACACTGGACATAAAGAAAGAGTCGGAAATACAGTGATGTAAATGTTTAACCTGGGAATAGGTGATATGGACGGAGGTATTACTCGTCAAATATACTTTCCTGCTCTTCTGAATCCTGGAGTTTTGTGGACATTCTTTAATTTCCTGAAGATAAACTGGAAAAACGTCCCAAACCTGAAGGACCTAATGACAGTTTCTGCTCAAAGTAATAATGATATGTCAGAAACAAACAAGCAGAGTAGAGGAGGCTGTTTATCAAAACAGTGCAGACAACTTGTGTGTGTGTCTCTCTCACACACACATGCACACACACGCAACGATTACTGTTTATTAGCCTCTAATATATATATATATATATATATATATATATATATGTGTATATATATATATATATATATATATATATATATATATATGTATATATATATATATATATATATATATATATATATATATATATATGTGTGTATAGAGAGAGAGAGAGAGATTTATAGATCTGTGCACACAACCTGTCAGGTAACAGGTAACTAGAGGTGCATTCGCTATGCGATGTAACCGCATGCCTTTGTTACACAGAGGAATACGGTGAAAGCTGAGTTCTCCATGATGCACATCTGTTTCTGCATCAAGGGGAAGCATCACAAAAACCCATCTCAGAAATATCTGTCATATAATGTGCTTTCAATTAGTGTAAAACACTCTCTGAGGCCGCTAGCTAACCACAGCGGAGTGTTTTAGAGGAGGGACACACGACATGAGTTGGCTTAGGTCCAGATAAACTTTATATTTCCGAAAGATTAATGCACTTAAAAACAATCATATGTAGTGTACTCTTAAACTGTGGTATTACTTTTTGATTTGAGTTCTTGTAGGCGTAGAAAATAGCCTTTGAATTTGGTACGGTACCTTCCTGTTAGTGTCTTGTTTTCGTCATTGACTCTTACAGTCTGTGTCTTACTGAGGGAGAGGAGAGAACTTTCTACTGTATCTAATGTACTTAGTGACCATATGGAGTTCATACAACCCCACTTCAAAAAAACAGAACTGTCCCTTTAAGGTACAAATTTGAGGTAACTGTAACCTTGAGTCTTGTGGGCACAATATTTTAACACAGAATTCAGAGTGTTTTTGAAGGTTTTGGCACACACCTACTCTCAGACTTTCTGTGAACTGATCTAATTAGGGTCATTCTTTAAGCCACTTACCCTGTCGAGCATTTCTTTTGTGTGCGCGGCAGAGATGCAGAAACGTGCACGAGATTCAATGATGGGAGTTGCTGGAAAACCAACGACCACCACCCCGATGTTCCTCTTCAACATCTCCCTGCCGAATGCTCTGAGGGGACAAAGAAAACAGAAATTACATCAAGAAGTCAGAGTTTGTCAAACCCCATGAGTGACAAAGGATTTTCACTTCTGTCCCATTCCACTCACACAGAAAAATATCTTGTTCCATCCCAATCCCGGGCCGGAGTAAAAGAAAATTCCTGCCTCATCCCACTCCCATCCAGCCCCCACCCAGAGTAACTCCTGTACCACTCCCATTTATTTTCCTTTCTTTAGTTTTAGGCAATAGATTCAATTAGATTTTATCTTCTACCCATTCTTTTTTAGATTATTTTGTGTTCTGCAGTTTTATTTTAAAGGATATAACAACAGGAGCAGTTTATCTGTGATATAGGGATGTAACAGTTACCGGTAAAATGGTAAACCGTTGTAAAATTTCCCACGGTAATCATTACTGTGTGCTATTAAAATTACTGTTATACCATGTTCGATCACCACACTGCCTCAGTAAGGCACGGTGAGACTTTTCCTCTCAAAACAGATTCTGAAGTCTGGTTCAATTTTGGATTTTACAAGGATGATGGAAGACAGTCACCCTTTCTAAACACGAAGCTGCGGCGAAAGAAAAAGACGTGCGCGGTTTACCTGGCCGTAACTCCTCGAGTAAATGAGCTGTAGTGGTAGAGAGAGAGTAAGAAGATTCAGTGAGCCATACCCGAGTAAATAACAGGTGGTTATCAGTATTTTCTGTCTAAAAAATGTATAAATCTTGTAATTTACAGCACCAGGATCATTCTGTAATGTGTTCGTACCGTTCTTTTGCCGCATATTCACCGTATTTCGTAGTAGATCGTATTTTTCTGTCATAGTTCGAGTTTTATGGATTTAATCAATCATAATTTGTAAATATTGAAGGAGATCTGCCATTGAGACCAGAGAAGAGTCACCATGTCACTAGGAGAGGGACTATCGTCAGTAAAACAAAAAATTAATAAATAAAAAGGCCTGGACATGGCCTAATATAATGAGCTGTGACATGGACATTAATGCTGTAGGCAAAATAAAATGTCTGAGTGTTTGTAAAATAGGTTACATTAATTTTTGGCGGTCTCAAAACTATGAACATGTTCATTTACAATTGTTTATGAAGAGAATTGTGTTTAAAGTTCATATCTGTTTTTTCTTTTCTTGCAATTACACACAGTTTAAGCATTTATTACATAATAATGACGAATACTTGCTAGACTTGTTTACTTTTATTTCTAATGAAAGAAGGGTAAAAATGTACTCAAAAGGACATTTCCTGACACAGTTATTGACAAAAAAAGACAAAAAGAAGTGTTAAAATTGTAACATTAAAGGGGTTAAATGATTTCAATTCTGTGTAAAGGTACTTTTTGAACATTTTGAGCACACTGCAACAATACTGCGTTAATAATGATAACCGTGATAAATTTGGTCACAATAACCGTGATAATAAATTTTCATATCGTTACATCCCTACTGTGATAATAAAGAGAAGCATTTATTGTCTCAATCCAAACATAAAAGCTCCACTAAAACATCAATAATACATCAGCTGGCTTTATTTCTAATGAAAGAAGGGTAAAAAAGTACTGGTACTGTACTACCCTGATACAGTTATTGACAAAAAAAAAACAAAAAAAAAGACAAAAAGTAACATTAAAGTATTAAATGATTCAATAAAGTACTTTTTGAACATTTTTTTGAACATTTGACATAATATCAAAATAACATGCATTAAACCAGATAAATCGGTCACAATAGCCGTGGATACAAAAAATTCATATCGTTACATCCCTACTGTGATAATAAAGAGAAGCATTCATTGCCTCAATCCAAACATAAAAGCTCCACTAAAACATTAGTAATACATCAGCTGGTATTTGCTCTTTTTAATGCTGTTCTTCTTTGAATGCCGGTGGAAAGCAGCAGCTGAAAACACTGTTGGCTTCTGGGCCGACTAGTTCTTTTGACTTTCGTTACAGTGTAGGCTTATTGAAAGAAAACTACACAATGGCAGTGCCCATCGGTGGTGCGTTTTGTTTTTTGGGTTGTATTCGTTGGTTCCCGCTCCCATCTGCTCCTGTTTTCTCCTCTTTACTTTTTATCTTGTAATAATAATAATAATCATAATAATAATAAACAAAAATAATACTATCTTGAATTTATATAGCATCTTTGAAGAAACTCAAGGATGCTTTATGTGAACACATGACATGGACGTGGGGCTTCCATGAATGTGAGGAGTGGTTTAGATGTTTTTTGAAAATGTTTGTGATGGAGCGCTACAGATGTCTGCATGGAGAGTGTTCATGTCAATTTATCAATCAATATAGTCCCAACTCATAACAAGTGTTATCTCAAGACAAGACAACAGAGCAGGCTGAAGAAAAAAAAAAAATAGATAAACATTCAATACATATATTTATATTAGTGCTGTCAGACGATTAAAAAAAAATCTAATTAATTACAGGATTTATAATTAATTAATCTAATTAATCACATTTTTATCTCATATCTGTTTAAAGTACCTAAATAAAGAATTTGAATTCTAGGATATTATAAAATTGTAGTGGATGATTAATAGGATTGGGCATCGTTTGAATTTGAACGATTCCGGTTCCAATTCCAATTCCGAGTTTCGATTCCGGTTCCTAGCTATTCTCGATTCTTTTAAGAGGCAGGGTCGAAAAAGTTTTGATGTTTTAAATGAGCTAGCTAACCAGAGGTCTTTCTGGATAAAACAGTCTGTACTTCTCCATGAATTTTAATGCTATGAACTTACCACTTTCTATGAACTATACTATGTATTTCTCATAGGGCTGTTTTTATATGAATATCTGAACTGAAAAAAAATATTATAAATTTTCTTTTCACAGGAGTTCACTTTTCACAAGAGAGCTTTATTTTTGAAAAACTCATGATGGGTATATTGTCCATGGTTGCGCTAACCTAAATACTTCCGGCGGATTCTTCTTCATTGGTGTTGGGCGGTTTCTCCTTCCGGTCAGCAGACTAGGAATTGAAATTAAAACATTTGGACGATTCCGGGAGAATCCGAAAGATACTCCTGGTTACAATCGATACTCGATGCTCGATGCCCAATCCTAATGATTAATCAAATGAATACATTAAGAAGTGAAGATTTGTAAATCCACATTTTTATTGGTGACTAAATAAAACCAAAGTCAGGGCAACTTGTCCAGAAAATTCTAAGCTCAATCAGGAAACTCAAATTACACTTTAAGTGTGTTTCATACATCAAATTCAAAATAAGAAAAAGGTCGAGGACATCCAGCAAAACAATTAGGCCTGATGCATTATTAAAGAATGTAGTACAAATATAGATAAATAAATTCAAAAATAAAATAAGACTAAGTCTTAAATATGCCATTCCTGTTGTCACCTGGGCTTTGTTTGGTTTGACTAGAGACGCATGTGTGAAGCGACATGTGCCACTGCCATGTACGGGTCCTCCAGCTGGACAATATCAACATGTTTGTGTGCTATGATTAATCTTGTGATTAATTTTTGTCACGCATTAATTTGCGGCGTAATTAATTAATTTAATTAATGCACTAAAGTGACAGCCCTAATTTATATATACATAGATATTAAATCCCAATATGAATCCAATAGCCAACAATGAGTCCCTCCATCATGGCGTCAAGAAAAACCTTTCCGTTAAGCTGCAGAAAATCTTGAGTGTGGATTAACTTAAATGGAATGAGGTTGGGTGAGGCAGATTTGAGAAGCCTTGTTGAAGGAGTTTAAATTTATTAAAGTCCAAAATAAACTTCCAGGCTCAATAATAATCATAAAACTGAGGAAAAAGCAGAAGTATAACGAAATAATAACATTATTGACCTAACTCTATATACAGCCTAAAAACTGATCAATTTTAATAATGGTTCTCGTAGACAGCTGACGATCTTCAAATACTTTAGGATTGATTTACAGCCTTACTCTCTTCATATTCAGAGCAGAGCAAACACACTTTTTATATCGGCCACTATTTCTCCTCAAAAACAGTTTGCACACATTATATGGGTTGATTATTTCTTCTGCTCAATAGCATCAATTGGTATTGTACTTTATATCATTGCAAGCCTGATTAGTCATCATTACAGCGAGGACAACTTGTAAGGATTGTGACTTTGTGGAATAAGCAACACAGATAAATATGAGAATTACCAAAAAAAGGAGGGGGGCCAAATCCCCTACAACTGGAAGATTGTGATCAAGTAAACAGAGTGTCAGTTATTTCGTGTCAACCCTGGTACCATTTC
Source organism: Scarus forsteni (assembly GCA_036419115.1). NCBI lineage: Eukaryota > Metazoa > Chordata > Actinopteri > Labriformes > Labridae > Scarus > Scarus forsteni. The sequence continues at coordinate 1,451,528 of JAZDUH010000502.1, forward strand.
CAAACTTATAACCAAGTTCCCTCAGCCAGGTGAAGTCAAAGACAGCTGTCAGGTGGACACTCCAGGAATAACCCTGCAGTGGAGCTGGAGCCGCCTGATTTAATGAGGCTGATCAATCCTGCCAACACTGATCTACTGTGAGCTGCCCAAAGCAGCACGGCCCAATCAGAGTACTTAAAGCAGGAAGAGGTGAGAGCTACGAGCGAGTCAACCATGGATGTATTATAAGAACTGGATAGTGTGGCTCCGCCTTCCACCATGTAACGGATTTGAAGCCAGAATATCCCCCGTCAGGGCGCCGCCATTGTGCAGCCAGTAGAGAATTTGGGCCATAATCCGGACGCAGCTGTCGTAAACGGTCGCAACACTCCGCAGCATACAGCGTACACAATCATTGTGAAGCTGCCGAAAATCGCGGTTATTTTTAAACTCTAATAACTAATAAAAAAGACACTTTTCAGAAAAAAGAGGACTTGGAAAAAACGCAGCCCAATAATACTTTCATATCACCGCAGCATACGGATGGGAGAAATATTTCTATGAGGTGTATTCATTTTTTGAAGTTTCACTTCGGCCCGTCCAGATGAATGGGGGAGACGGAGAATTGACCTATACTGCAGCCAGTCACCAGGGGGAGCAGTTTTCATGGCGGCTTCAATTTTAGCCTAGCATCATGGCGTCCATGTTTTTTACAGTCTATGGAGTCAACAGCAGGAAGTGACTGCTCCTACAGGGATTAGCATTGATGCTAGCAGCTTCAGTATCAGTTTGTATCAGATCTGGACCACAGTTCTTTATAAAATGAAAAAACAAACATAACAAATGTCTATATAGAAAGAATATTTTTTGCTCTGCTTCCTATGAAGTGGCTCATGTTCAGTCCTGCAGACCACAATAGTAACGCCAGCCTGCTACATTCTCTAAATTGGCCTGTAATGAATGTGACTAACAGAGCAATCATCCAGTCGCCCCCAAACACGTCCATCGTTCCCAGATTATTTATTTATTTCAATATATCTCATAGTCCATCTGGTGTGTCAGGTTACCCTGAAAAGGTTGGTTCTTCACCCTTGCTTCAATGAAGATTTTTATGCTTGCACAATCCTTCCTAGTTGTACCTTTATTTAAAATCATTAATCAAGTTTTTCAAATGATATAAAACACAATAATGACTGGTATTTCAACTTATTCGGAGGAGAAGAGTTGGGATAACTGATTTGTGATGTTACGGTAAATCTATTTTTTTCTTCCAACATGACCCGATATCCTGTTTTCTCCATTGTATTATTTTTCTCATTCAGCAGCTAAGAGTCAACATACCAGCATTAGCTGGAGCTCAGTCGTTTTATATCTTACAGAAGTACTGATGAGTAAACAAAAAGCAATTTCAGTTGAGGCTCACCCTATTTTGGCAGGCATGTAGAGCATCATGGGTACAACAGGTGAGTCCTCATTTCCATAAATTATGAAACCCATTTCTCGAAGTCTCTTGCGGAAGTAGACTGTGTTAACTGCCAACTGCTGCACTCGTTTGCACCCTGGGGACGACAAAAAATGACACGAGTCATACATCAGTCTTATAGAGCAGTTTGAGAAGAATTTACATTTCATGAGTTTGACCACATCAGTTGGATTTAGTTCAATGGGATTAAATTATGGTAACTTGTTATGTTACGGCTAACAAACAAAAAAGAAAATACAAAAAACAGTTTGAAGCTGTATTGCCTTGGTAAAAGTAAATATTGAATGGTGACTCAGTATAAGCAGCATTTAAAAAAATCTTCAGTATAAAGGGAACCCTATATCCAGGAGAGACTAATGTGATGAGTAATCAATGAATGAATGAATGGTTTATTTCAAACTTAAAATGGAAAACGTACATATGTATATCTCCATACAAATCCAACAGAAATAAATATAAAAGGTAAGCAAAGGCAAATAGCAATTACATCATTTTTTCTACTACTATTAATCTTTGTAAGAAAATATGACAGATTCAGTTTGAAAAGGGTGTAGGAAGAAGTAACAAACTTATCTAGTCCCACCCCTTTTTTCATTTTAATATGTCTTACTTAAATTCACCCTGAAGCCTCCTCAGGTCAAAGCCATCAACATATTAAGCAACAAAAGCAACAGCAAGCTCAGACAAATAATAACAATAACAACAAATCTCAAAACAAAGACAATAATGACACATCACTGGATACACACACCCCTGATGTTACTGATTTTCTTGTTGTTTTTCCGTTCTCTATCCGTTTAATATTTCCGTTTTAAAGATGAATTTAAACCTACCTATTGTTTTACATAATTTCAGTTCATCACTGCAGCTGTTCCATAAAGTAACTCCTTTAACTGAGACACAGTCAAGTTTCATATTTGTTCTTACTGGTTGTTTTTTGAACATAAATTTCCTTGTGGATGATGTTTGTCATCTCTCAGTTGAAAAAACCTTTGGATTCTGTTTGGCAGCATTTGATTTTTAACTTTATACATAATTTGGATAGTTTTATATTCAACCAGGTCCTTAAATGTTAATTTCTTAAGTTCAATGAAGAGTTGGTTTGTTGGTTCTCTGTATGTGGTTTTGTTTATGATACGTACAGACATGTGGTCAAAAATTGTTATTTTTAGTCCCTTTGTCTCTGCCTGGATGGATATATCTATGGATGTCTAGATGTGTAAATATTCATTCATTCATTTTCTATACCCCTTTATCCCTTTCGGGGTCAGGGAGGGGGCTGGAGCCTATCCCAGCTGTCATTGGGCGAGAGGCGGGGTACACCCTGAACCGGTCGCCAGTCAATCACAGGGCCACATAAAGAGACAGACAACCATTCACACTCACACTAATACCTAAGGGCAATTAAGAGTCACCGATTAACCTAATGAGCATGTTTTTGGTCTGTGGGAGGAAGCTGGAGTGCCCGGAGAGAACCCACACATGCATGGGAAGAACATGCAAACTTCACACAGAAAAACCCCTGTCCAACCCGGGGATCGAACTAGGTACCTTCTTATTTATATATATATATGCAAATACGTTTGTCTATAAAATGAAGAGAACAGCTTGCTCTTTTGTAAAGTGCCTGAAGATAACTCTTGTTATGAACTGGTGCGACACAACATTGATGGACAACAAAAGCTGATTGGAACATTCCTAATTCAAATGACCAATCTGCAGTAGTGTGACACTAAAATGATTATAACTCGCATCTATCCATTGCGATTCACTTAACTAAAGTGGAATTGCTGTGACAAAAGACTTGTTACCTTTTCAGACACACTGTTTACTAACTCTAGTCTTAATGGATGTGCAGCTTACAAATCAGCAGTAACCGTGGGAAACTGCCATGTTAATATGGATCTAAATCTCTAAAGGATGTTTTCAACACTCTACTGAATCTAAGCCGCAACGAATGAGGGCAGCTGCAAAGGGAAAAGGGTCAGAGCTAGAGCTAGTGCAAGTGTACCTAATAAAGTGGCCGAAAAGAGAACAGTAAACAGTATCTAAAAAAACAAGTGCGCATGGACAAAAGTGAATAAACTGACATTGTTGTCAAAAAAAAAAAACACTAAACTAAAATGTCTGACAGAGACTTAATCCAATCAGACCTTATTTGGTCATGTAGTAAGTAGAGACAAGTTAGGAATATATCCAATCACAGCTACTTTGGTTGTGTGGTGGTGGGATAAGTTGTTAAGTGATCCAATCAGAGCTGCTCTCTTTATGAATTGATATATTCACGTCGAGCAGGTTCACTGTTTGTTGTCAGTTCTGGTATTGTAACTGAGATGCTCTGCCAGGTAGCCTAAATAAAGGTGACTGCATTTCACACAAAGGAACATTAGTTTCTGTTCATTTAGACATTCAGACTTTACTAGCATTCTGTAAAGGGTTATTACATGATTGGTTTTATCAAAATGTGTAACACGACTTCAGAAATTCAAGGAAACATAAAAAATGCCTTAAACTTTACACTTCACGTTATAGCCGACTAATTTTACAGCAGATTTCATCAACTGAAACTAAAGTAAAACTGTTACTATTTAGATTACTAAAGTATGACCATACTTCCACAATATTTTAGGAGGAAGACTAAAACTAAAACTAAAAAATTATAAAGGGCTGTCAATATGAACACTGCTGGGAAGGTGTTTTTGAAAACATGATTGTTCACTGACATCTAGTGTTGACAAATGGAAAAGACAGCAGCTCCAACATCATCAAACCAACATGAGGAAAGTCTGGTAACATATTTATCATTCCTCTTTCTCCTGTGTTCATTTGAATCAGATTATTTACAGCCAAATAATCCTTGAGAGACTGTTAATGTCACTTGACTCAGAATATAAGGCCACACATATCTGACCTTGTAATGTGCTGCCTCTCTCCAAACATGTCAAATAAACAAACTCAGCAGTGTTGTTCTAGCTCTGTTTGAACAAGAAGGCAACTTTGATGCAGGAAACTAGCAGATAAATAACTTTAGTTTCTTCCCTCTGAGTAAATCCAGGACGTCCCTCAAGTCGAAAGAAGTAGTGAAGCAAATACAGTCAACCTATTGATATCCATGTACTCCGAAAGCAACGCAAATATTGGTAAAAAGTAAAAAGAAATACATAATGGCTCTGTACTTTATCTCTGTTGTATAACTCTGTTAAGTACAAACCTAAATTCCAGTGAAGTTGGGATGCTTTGCAAATGTAAATATTAACAGAAAACAATGACTTTTAAAGCTTTTTTGGTCATATATTCAACTGAATACGCCACAAAGACAAGCTATTTAATGTTCAAACTGATAAACTTCATTGATTGTTTTGCAAATTTTCACTAATTTTCCCACAACAGAGTCCAACACAGCTGGGACTGGGGAATGTTTACCAATGTTACGTCACGTTTCTATTTAACAACACTCTACACTCCTTTGTGAACTGAGGACACACCTGTTGAAGCTTCTCTCACAATCGTGCATCCCCACATGTCCTGTCATATCAATCTTGCTCTGGCCCTTAATAAAACAAACAGGGCTAAGTGCTTGATATTGGACTTTTGAGTGGAATAGCCTTCTGATTTCGTTGTGGATGAGGAGTGAGCCAGCTGCTTTGCACATTACTAACATACAGCCTTCGTTTTTTGAGGTGTACTTCCTCATTCTCTACTAAGGTGGAGAGAGCACCATGAATGTGTGCAGTGGTTAAAGTGGGATTTGATAGGTGGGGGAGCCCTAAAATATGGTGTTGCAGCGCAGTAGGAAAAATCACATAACTTATTTCAAAAAATTGTATCGGCCTTATTCTCAACAGAAAAATACAGGCCGCATTAACAGGCAAAACGCACACATACCAATCCAACATGCCAAACTAACACAGAAAAACACAGTTAACTAACATCCTAACACAGGGACTTGGACAAGGACTTCAGTGAAAACCACACCTATAGACACACAGGTGAGTGACACAAGACCGGGGAAACACATGAGATCAAGTAAGGCAGGGGAAACACGGAAAGTAAAACTAACTACAGAGGCCACACGAGGAGAAAATATCAGGCATGAAAACGGGTCAGGGTTGAAAACGGTTTGAAGGCTATGACCCCTCTGGAGGGGTCCAGGAGCATGCCCCACCGTCAAAACTTTATTATTTCAAATTTTAAAGCATCAGTCTGATGGATTTTGAGGGAAACATGAAGCAGAATTACAGGACAGTATGACTGTATACTAAAGTATCAATCTATGCATGGTCACATTCTGCTATGTAAGAAATAAGTTTGTGAATTGGAAGGGAAAGGTTGATATTTTCACTTTTTAGATAAAACATACAGTAAAGTGGTGGATCTCTACAGCTCTATCCTGTCCTATCCTATCATGCATATTACGTCATCATGACCCAAATCTCAAAAAGATCTTGCAGAGTAAGTAGTGTAGTAAAAAGACATTGCAGTTTGGCCATAAGATTATTATTAGTGTTATTGTTATTTTGCCCACAGACTGGAGAAAAATTCATTAATTCAAAAAACATCCAATTTTTTTTTTTTTTTGTAATTTACTTTTTGGGGGTATTTTTGTTCCTTTATTGATAATAAAGAGAATGACAGTGGATAGGCTTATGAAAGGGGCAAGAGAGTAGGGGAAGACACTCTGCAAACTGCCCACAGGTCGATTCAAGCCTGGGTTGGCAGAAGAGCATATCTGGGATGTTCCTGTTTGCTAACCACTCTGCCAAACCAGCACCTCACCCCCATAAATCTCAATCACTGTTTCCCATCATGACACTTATATGCTGTTTTTTTTTCTAGATATCTCAAGTCAAAAGTTCATCTTAGGAAAACCCCCAATTTCTATGCTAAGATGACAGGATATGTCAAGATCCTGAGAGAACAGCTAATGTTGATACAGCACAACAGACTCAAATAAACTGTAGAAGTTTGTCCGCTCTGGGCCTCTGAACACTGAGGACTTTTTTTTACCCGATTTATACACTGTCCATTGAGAACAGCTCTGAGACCCACTTTTGGGCCTTGACACACAGGTTGAGAACCACTGCACTAGTAGACTGCATTTGGAGCTTGATCCTTCAGATTGCTCTGATATTGTGGAGAATAAGTGATGCAGGAAACTGAAGGATGAGTTTATCATTTAAAAAAGTGAAAACAAGAGCTGGACTGCTCAGTACTGTAGAGTTTGATTAAACAAAAGACTGATTGGCCATTTTTTAAATAGTTGTGTCCACTGAAAAGCTGGCACATAATCAAATGAAGCAAGTTGAATGTTAGTAGGGATTTTTACACCCGTGCTTGAATGGAATATGATTGTTGGGAACAACATGAGAGCCACTGTATGAAAGGGCGTGGATGTGTTGACTAATGGTGACGGACATCCAACACACAGAAATATCAACCATTACTGAATGAATGTGAGAGTGAACAGTGAGTGAGTTTAATTACTGTGGCATTAAACTCAGTCAACCATGTTTCAGTCTGACAATAGCCTGACATTAACTTTTTACTTTCACTTTTAAAATAATGAACTAATGTTTGTGTATGAAGATCATCATGATGAATTTAAACATTTTAGTTTAATGAACTGTCGTGAAAAATCAGTTATAATAAAAAAAAATGTACAGAAAAATCTCTGTGGGTGCAACAAAGAAAAAAAATCACCCCTGCATAGGACTGGGAAGAAAAATCCAACAGAGTGTGCCTCTCACTCAGAAGATATTAATTAATTAAACACATAACACAAAGTAATGAGAGCTAGAGGCCAACATGTCTTTTTACGTTTCATTATTTCTTATTTTAAAAACAACCAACAAAACAAAAAAGACCAAAAGTCAATTCACATTTTGCCAAAAAACAAACATAGCTAGACTTTTCAAACAATTTTTTCCTGTATTTACTCAATATGCTGGCTTTGATACTTTTTTAAAGACAAAATTTCATGTAGTTTCTTTGTTCAGACTGTTCAAAAAACTGATTCTTATACACATCTTGTCATGTCTTGTGATGCATGCTCCTCCATATCTCACCCCTCTGGGTCCACCCCCTACTATCAAGTCCCACACCTCTGGTGTCCCTGGTTTTTTGCAGCCTTTACTTTCGGTATGGACTAAAATCAGCACAGCACTTGGACTGCTATCTCAAAATATTTACACTACCTGTTTGTCCTCCTCTCAGTTGTCTTGTCCTGTCTGTCACTATTTCCCCTTCTTTCACACTGTGGTGTGGCACGGCCCTCCCCTTCAGCTCTCATCAGGGGTTAAATAAAGTTTGATTTGATGGAGTAGCCGACAGGGAGGGCTGGTGATGGTCACTGTAGCAGTGAATCATATTTATCTCTCACTGCTAGAAAAAAAATGCATTGGTCTTTCCAACGCTGCCACCGGACACAGTGCTCAGCTGTAAAGATAATGCAGACAAGGGGGAAAAAAAAAAAGATTCTTCCCACTGTAACGCAGTGTTCCTTCAGTTTAGCTCTGAATCCTGGTATTTTAAATAACTCTATGTAACTAGCACAGTGCTAGCTTCTTGGTTGGCCTACAAAAATATGACATATCTGTATCACTGTGTTGATTCTTGTACATACTTGGATGTGAATCAGAGATAAAAAAAGGAAAGAAAAAGGAGAACCCAATGACAGAAACTTCTTTTGGTTCTGTTGATCACTCACCTATTGTGGTGCCATCCTCTCCCATAATGCACTTCATAGAAGTGATGATTTGCTCCACCACAGGAGGAGACATTGAGGTGGCATAAACCGCACTGTGGGAATGGGAACGCAGGTACTCAATAAGCTCCTAGCAGATACACAGGAGATGTCAGTAGATACACATGCATGGAAAACTCAAAACAGTCAGCACTCTCTGAAACTCTCAATGACTCTTGGACTCTGTGGAATTCAGAGCTAACATGGCTTACCTAAACACCAGACTACTTTGAGGCTTTTTAAGCCTTTATAAGCAGCTTTCATAACAACGCTGTATCCTGAAACTGGGCTAAAATGTCAGGAATGCAGCCCCCACAAACGGCGAGGCTGTGAGGCCACATTGCTGAGATGACAGGTGAGCTCCGCTTCAGTCTGTCACTTTCTACTGTAGTCCCCTGATCTGGATCATCTTATACAGATTACTGTTCAGCAGAGACATTAGATCACTGAACTGTAAATGGACCTTGTGGTCAGTTATCCACTAATACTCTCTCTTACTAATGTTTCTATTTCATATTTAAAAGGATACAGCAACATTTTTTTTTCTTTTCATGTCTTTCCTCACTCATGAGTCCATGACATGCAGATAGACACCATTCTTTTGACTGTGTGTTCAGTAGCATGGAAGAGACAGAGAGAGATCACCAACCGCTAATTAGCTTAGCTCAAACACTTAGAGTCAGTGGGTCGAGTTAGTTTGCCTCTGCTTACAGTCATCAGGTAAACTCAGCAACTCTAAACAGTCTTGTGTGCTTGTTGTGACTATTTTTTTTATTGTGCTACGTTAACTATTTTTATACAAAGATAAGCAGCTTAAATAGTTTTTAAAGGAAATGCATGAACTAAACTGCAGGGCACATATACGCAAACCACCATGGAAGTGTTTGAAAGTATGTCAACCAGCACTTCCACGGTAGTTTGCACATGCGCCCTATGGTTAAGTTTCAAGGTATTTAACCCTTTAAGGCCCAAGACCATATATTAAAGCCAGAAAATTCTAATTTTTTGGAGCTGAAATGTTTGTTTCACTTTCTGCTCAAATCCATAAAAAATCACAACCTCCATAAAATCCAACATGTAGATTTTTTGTATCTCATTTCATACATTAGGTGTTTATGGCAACTGATAATCCATTTGAGGACATTTTTAGCATTTATCTGATTGTATTCAGATCTTTTTTTTTTGTAATTTGTTGATAATATTAAGTAGGTAGAGGTATCATAAAAGTTTCTATCAAATATGATACAATTGGCTTTATAGGGTTAATTTGAAGATAAAGTGCTAATCTTAGTCTAAAAACAGCTAACATAGCATATTGTGGTAAAAGAAAACAGTCATAACAAGCACGCAGGACTGTTGAGAGTTGTTGAAGAGTTTATCCGATGACTGTAGGCAAAGGCTGGATAAAGCTATCCATTTTCTTCAAGTGTTTGAGCCAAGCTAATTAGCGGTGTTGTCACTGTGTCAAAAGAATTGTGTCTACCTGCTTGATTTGGACCCGGGAGTGAAGCAGGACATAAAAACAAACAAAAAAACAAGTTTGCATATCCCTTCAAACAAACACAGTATTAAACATTAAATCTGTAGTCACACGTCCTCACCCTTTTCCCTGCGATGTACCCCCCTGCAGCGCCAAAACTCTTTGTGAACGTCCCCATCATGACGTCCACATCACGAGGGTCGAGGCCAAAGTAATCCACCACACCCCTCCCTCTTGGCCCCATGGCCCCTATGCTGTGGGCCTCATCCAGGTACAGGTAGGCGCGGTAACGCTTCTTCAGGGCGATCACTTCTGGCAGGCGCACAACACTGCCCTCCATGCTGCAGAGTGGGGACAAACAGAAAAGATGACTGCACTGCAAATAACCTGTCAACCTATTCATGGATTAAATGAAACTTATTAAAGAATAAATCAATAATGGAGGTGAAATTCACCCCCTTTCTTGCTTGATGTACAACTACAGGTTTCTTAACTGTCTGAGCTCTCTGTTGTTATATTTAGTGCTTCAAAATGTGCCACACATATCCAATAAGAGACAGGTCTGTAGTGCAGGAAGTCCAGTCTGGTGCCAGCATTTTTTATATCATGAAGCCACGCTGCTGTAACATGCGCAGAATGTGTGTTAAAAAGCACAAACAGAGGCTTCTGCAATCAAGTTAGAAAGTGTTCATGTTGAAATAAGGAAGGAAATAATGTGTCACACTTCCTGTTCCCATTAGCTTGGACTTTCCTGCACTAAAACCAAAAAAACACCTCCTAAACACTGATGTGGAAGTCAAAGCTTCAAATGTGGGATGTGAACCAACAAGGTGACGGGATCAGTGGCTGGCCAGTGTGACCTGAGATACTCTGACTATCTGATGTTTTTAAGACAGGATGGATGGAAAGTACAAGTCTAAGGGAATCAGATCCACCCAAACTTAATAGGATTAAAGTCAGGTTTAAAAAAAAAAAGACTTAAAAATGTTCCAGCAAAAACTCAAAGCTTTACCAGTAGTTACACAAAATTGTCTACTAGTACTTGATTTTGCTTTTACTACTAAGTCTCCTCGCGCACCAGTGCTGCTAAAACCTTTACTAGTAAAGTAAAATTTTTGTATACGGGTACCATAAGTAAACTCAAAATATGTCACTAGTAGTACCAGTAGACTGTTTTAGTCCACTTGTAGCACTAGTAAAGCCAAGATATTCACTAGCAGTACTAGTGGGCCTCATGTTTATTAAGTAGAAGGGACTATGACCAAATGTAGCTCCCTGATTGGTTGTAATATCTTCTAAAGCCAATGGGAAGCCTGAATTTGCTGTTCCCTGCTCTGTATTAGTATACAAGGCTTACTTATGGCCCTTTTCCATTAGCCCAGATCTACTCTACTCAGCTTGTGCTGCTTTTTCATTAGCCCCAGTCGCCTGCCCAATGGGGTGCAGTGTTGCTGTAAACAGCTGAGCAGCACTGCGGTGACATCATTTTGAGCACAACACAACAATCTGTGGCTTTTTGTCACAAACCGAGTAAAAAAGGAAAGCAGAAGAAGGCTGCAGGTGGGAAGAAGAAATACCCCTTGAGAAGCACAGGAGAGTTTTGGAAGCTATACAACAGAATGAAGCCGAGGACGAGAGCAATCGAGCTGCAAAGAAAAGACGTATGAGGGCAAGCTAATGGTAGCTACTGCTAGCATGCTAGGTCGTCGCGCTCATGACTCATTGATGACAACATTGTCTGACTAATCAGTAGCCGGCAGTCGGTGACGTCATCTTTCAGTATTGACTCTGCTCGCTTGGAACCTGAGCGGAGTAGGTACTAAAACTAGCTTGTTTTAGGAGGTACCAGGCTAGAGGAAACACGCTGCAAATCGAGTACGGCCGAGTAGAGTAGGGCCAAGGCGTGCTAGTGGAAAAGGGCCATAAAAGTACTAGTGAACATTTTTCGATCTACTAATTAAACCAGTGACACTTTTTGCTTCATGAGTAAAGCCTTCTCATACACTATCTGACAGTACATTTACTTCGAATGTGAGTACTCATAGAGCTTAACTATGGTTCTTATCAGTGAAAGCCATTTCATGCCTATCAGCTTTACAAAGTAGCTGCTTTGACCTTCTGCTCTGTGACTCTGACTGGTTCATATCTGCTCATCTGTGTTTTATCTCTGATTCTTGTTCTGTTGCTTGGCCAGGACATTCTTGAACGAGACTCTCATGGTGAAATCTGCTTTAAAATAAAAAAAAACTAAAGGAGATAAGTTACCTGTAAATGCCCTCCACCACAATAAGGATCTTCTTCCATGGTCTGTGAGTCCTGGGCTGTCCATGGACGATGGCTTCTCTCAGTTGTTTCTCCAGGCTCTGCATATCTGACAGGATCATCAAGAGGTTTCAAATGAGTGACAGAAAAACGCACGTACTTCATGTGACCTGGAATTTCCTTCGAAAACAATGAGACTCTCACTGTCACAGTTTCGGTAAGGCTTCAGGCAAAGGTCTTCTTTAACAAACATCCATATGAGTCAATACTAGAGAGGACATTTTCCTACAGAGCTCAACATTTATCAGTCTGTACAGGGCAGGAGATGCACGAAGACCAACTGAAGGTCTCAGCTTGTGTGGACTCCTGTGCACATGTGGGATGATTCTTACGTCAAATATAAGCAGGTTCTGGTCTGAAAAACAGCTTTACAGCTTCAAGGTTAAACAGATCTATCACATATGAGATCTAGATGTACTTAACATTCAACTCGACCTGTAACTATTTCCTGTAGGTTATTATTATAAATCAAGAATTCTGTTGAGCTGAGTGAGTTTTCCTCTGATTACTTTGAATCAGTTTAATGAATGAGTTTCTTCTTTATTACTTAACTTCATATCAAAAGTCTTTTAAAATCAGGTTAGAGCCTCTTTTCATACTCAAACTCTAATACTGCTGAACAATAAGGGCCTGATGTTGAATGATGGTCACTTCAGGCTGGCACATGCATTAATGCTCCGTCACTGGTACACTAGTAATAGCAAGGAATGTCCATTTGGTAACACTTTCTATGAAACCCCTAGAAACGATGCATTAGAAATACATTATAAGTAAGATTTTTTTACATTTTACAGGACATGGAAAAAATTCTTGGCATATCTTTATGATTGAATCCTGTTTCCTTACTCCTTGGCCACCCATCTCAAGATGCTATTGTTCCTCTTTGTACCAAAAGTCTGTGTGATATTCACGCTGTTGCTGCGAGGAATAACATCTTAATGACAAACCACCTTTTAAAGCAAACTGGCATCAGATTATCATGGAGTGTAATCCTCTTGAATACCTGACTTGTTTCCTTCACTCTACAAGGGGCAATATATGCAAATATGGACTCCATACCTTCGTTTCTCAAACACTACTGTGGCTTGACTCTTAAGGACACATTGTTTTACTAACCATGGATGATGACCTTGTAGAATAAGAGAAGGAAAATCTATGAATTGTACTATTATTTTGTTTCTGTTTCACATTTGTATACACTGTCTATGATGACTGTGCAGACCATTGTTTGTCCGAGCTGTTTATTGTTGTTATGAGGGAAAAAGAGAATAATTAATAAATATATTGGAAAATAAATAAATAAATTAAAAAATACAAGCATGTCCATAAGCTTTTATAATGCACCCATAATGCAGTATCATCATAGTCATGCTCCTAAGTTAATTAAAGGTGCTTTGTACAAGTAATTAGAAGTCGTTATAATACTACTGTATATGCATAGTCATGAACATACTGAAGTTTCGTTTTACTGTGGTATGGCAAAAAGAAAACAACTATTCGTGATGATTTTTAACAACAAATCTTGTGTGAATATCTTAGCAAATCAGCAGTTTCTGAAACACTCAACAATCACCTTTCCTTCACACTCTGCTGCTCGGTTTAAACCCCAGCATGTCATCTTGATCATGTCTACATGCCTAAATGCAATGAGTTGCTGCCATGTGATTGGCTGATAGCTATTTGGTTCGCAAGGAGTTGAATGGGTGTACCTAATAAAGTGACTGTGAGTGTACATAAAAAGTACACTTGCATACTTTTAGACTGAAGCTCAAGATCAATGGCTGTAAGTCGGGGGCTAAGGAGCTTTAGCTTGTTAGCTCTTTAGCTGAAGATTAGAGGGAGAAGTTTTCCCTCCAGAATTTAGTTACACAAACTGAGGAAATATCCATAAATATCAGGAAGTGACTTCACTTCAACATCACCAACCAACTTCCATTATCTTCATACATATACTGGGTGCAACTTGCTGTGGTAGGGTTGGGCGATACGGCCTAAAAATAAAATCCCTGTTAATTTTTTTCACAAAACCCCATTTATGATTTTAATCAATTTATTCCCCCCCCCAAAAAATCAACGACACAACTGACACTAATCAAGATTTGCCTTCATGTTATTAAAACATTCCTTCACAACAGCATGCTGTAATTTTGTCAACAAATGTTGAGAATGTAGTTCAAACTTAGGCGGGCTTCTTAACAAAAACACTGAAACTGAGCTTTTTACACAGCATGTTAACATGAAACTGTCTGATCAGTTTTAACCTCCTTTAAAAACAAATACAAACTTAAACTTGCACAACCTGACAAAGCCTTGCATCAAGAAAACTACATTTTCTGTGTTCGTATTTTCAAACAAGCAACTACCTACAGTTAGTGTAAGTCAAGGAAAAAAAAAATCTTAAATTTTCTTCTGTAAATAATTTCAATGAGTTAAGAAATAATGGAAACAAAGTAATTCTACTCATGTTGATTATTTTGATTATTTTCCCTGTGTAAGTCGCGTGACTACGCTCCCTCCATACAGTCTCTGTTCACTTTCGCCAAGAGCAAAGGATGTGCTGCCAATATGGGCACATTTTGGATTTTGTATTCTGTGCAGAGGACGTCGAGCAGATAGAAGTTAAGCATAAATACTGCAGGAAGACCATGCTGACAACTGTCGGTAACACCACCAATTTGTTCCAGCATAGCAGAAAATCATCGTTCATTAATTGTAATTGACGTAAGAGCTTAAATTAATCATGACACTGAGATTAGGTAATATCACCCAGCCCACATTTCAGACTGTTTTTGGACATTATAGACGTGGTGTCCTCTGGGCAAAAGAGGAAAAGGACCATTCAGGTCGATATCAGAGCACAGGTCAAAAGCCAGCATCTGGGATGGTATAGGGGGGTGTTACTGCCGATGGCATGGGTAACTTGTAGGGATGCACCGATCCAGGTTTTTTCGCTTCTGATCCGATACCGATACCTGAATTTGGGTATCGGCCGATACCATACTTTTCGATACCACGGCTATTATTGCTGGAATATTAATATTATCAATATTGTTGAAATTATGTGTAAAATTTGATTATGAGGCTGTAATTAACCACAGAACAGTTATTTACACAGAAGATAAACAAAAAACATACACCTGTAAGGGCTTTAAATTGAATAGCAACATTTATTGAATGAAGTGCAGAACATTAAGGATACAGTCAATCTCCATAGAGACGAGGGCTGCTTGATATGAACAGCAGAGTATGGGTCTTGTAGCAGGTCTACTTTCAATTGTCTCACTTTTGATATAAAATGTGTATCAAGAAGACAGTGTGTGTTGTTCTAAACTATTTACACTACCAAAAAAATAATGACACCATACGGGCTAGTGCTTCTGAACAGCACACAAACCAAGTATAGTGCAGCAGCTTTCATAAGTGACATGAAATAATTGTAAACATCTCTACCCCCCCCAAATAAAATATAATAAATTAAAAATAATCCTGGTGTTTGCTCACATGGTGCCTTTTCAGATGTTTGATTAATCTTTAACTGTGATACCCGAATAGCTGATCGAATATGGGGATAAATATATGTAACCAAATAGTAAATAAATATTTGAATGCAAAATATTCAGTGTAGCAGCACAGGGCTCCTGGAGCAGTGGACCGTTTCATCAGAGAGCGCTGTGAGTGCAGCTTGACCCTCAGACACATCCGCTGCTCTGCTGATCTCAGTGCAGAGTTTCCACTCTGAACGGAACGGACTAAATCTGATGAGAGCTGTGAGGACGTAGTTTTGGTTCTACACCGTTGATGGCAAACTTAAAATCAAAGACCAGGCTGTGTGTTCTGTGAAATACAGTTCAGTCACTCGTCCTCCTCTTATTTGCGGGCTCAGCCGACGGCTTTTCATCCGGCCGAGTGCAGCAGAGCTTTGTCAAGAGTTTTACCCCGCGTGGCTGTGTTGTTTTTGGCAGGGTGTTTACCGAAAGGGTGGATGATTGAGTCTCTGTACCTTATTTTTGAGGGGCATATCCGAAAACCGTTCGGCTTTGATTTTGAGGAGAACTGACAGAATTACTCCACACAGCAGATATGTTGTTGTTAGCGCTTGTTAGCTCAGGTGGCTAATAGACGGCGTCACACTCACAGGGGCACTATGCTCCGCACACACTGGCTGGCTGCAAACTGTGGAATGGATTTCTTGAAATGAGGAGTGGCGTCACATGTCTCCTGTGTGTTGTGTGTTGGATCGGGCGCCCCGTGGCACGCGGATCGGACCGATCCGATCCGTGAATTATGCCTGGATCGGATGCCGATACCGATACTGGATCGGATCGGTCCCATCCCTAGTAACTTGTACATCTAGGAAGGCACCATTAACGCTGAAAGGTAGATACAGATTTTGGAGCAACATATGCTGGCATCCAAAGAATGTTTCTTCCAGGGATGTCCTTTCTTGTTTTAGCCAAGTCACATTCTGTAAGTGTTACAACAGGAGTGGAGGGACTAACCCTTTAACACCTGTTGTTTCATATTAGATACATTCTTTTATGATACCTCCATCTAATCAAAATGTTCTCAAATGGATTATCAGTTGCTTAAAACACCTTATGCATCAAAAAATCCATGTTAAATATTATGGAAATATTGATTTTTCAGGATTTAGGTAGAAAGTGAAAAAAACATTTCAACTCCAAAAAACTAGAGTATTCTGGCTATAATTTGTGTTGTGCATCAAAAGTATGGGAAGAAATTCACCATCAAATCTACAACAATACGCGTTGTCAGTTCCCAAGTGGTTTATCGATGTTGTTGAAAGTGAAAAAAGATGTAACTCAGTGGTAAACAGGCCTCTGTCGCAAGTTGCAAGTATCAAACTCAGAATGAGTGAATATTTGTAAAAACAAAGCTCATCAGTTTGAGCGTTAAGTATCTTGTCTCTGTGCTGTGTTTGATTGAAGATAAGTCAGAAACCATTTGCAGATCACTGTAATCTGTTTTTATTTACATTTCATAAACGTCTCAACTTCACTGGAGCTGAGGTTTGTATTTTTATTTGTCATAGTCACCACGCTCTCTCTCTGGTGGTGTGCATGGGTGTTGTGTAATGGGGCTGCACTAAAATATAACGGGCAGGCATCAAACTTGAGAGTTAAAATACGGACGTCTGTAAAAGCGATGGTTACGGCTGATAAACAAAAACTACACTCATAAATCAAAAGAAAAGTCTTATGCTCTGCAGAAGGGATTTATGTTTGCTGTAAAAAGCTCAGACTGCAGGTTCTGGATGTAAGGCCAATGCTCACAGCTGCCTCACTCCGTCTGTGCTTGGTGGTGACGTCTCTGTTTCTCTGTATCACTGAAGTAATCTGATTAAATTTCCCCCCCAGTACAGATAAAACACACATGGAGGACAAACGTTCTCTTTGAAGAGCATGGGAAAACAAAATTCAACATAAGCCTTGGGCTCTGAGGGAGAAAACTGACATAAAGAAAGAAAACTGGGGCCATAAACAAAAATGAAAAGAGGGGTGAAAAGTAAATGCAGACAGGAGACATGAGACTTACTGTTGTGTTTGAAGACTCTGATAGTGGACCCTGAGAGTCTGGCTCCAAGGACGAGAGAGGCGTGGTTCAACTCATCACTCAGAATGAGGCATCCCTGAAAAACAGGAGGACGACTTCAGTGTGGAGAAAGATGATATTTGTTTATTTGTTTTATATTAAGCAGAAGGTACAATAAATCCCTGTGGCCTGTTGCAGCTCTGCATTACTTCTATCTTAAAGGGACAGTTCAGTTTTTTCAGTGGGGTTGTGTGAGGTATCTGAGCCCGAACATGTGCCACACAGCTCAGTTCTTTCTCTGTTCAGAAAAACTCAGGACAGATGCTAATGCTATACATTGCTTTCCATGGGGCCAGGCACAAGCTACAAGCTACATACAGTTTGTTTAAACCCACTTTCTTTTCCACCACTCTGCCATTTGATTAGACATCATTTTCAGACATGGCACAGCCTACATGTCCTACCGCCAGTAGAACAAACTAGTTTGCTACACAAGAGGAAACAACCGCTACCAAACACAAAATTAACAATTTTTGGGCGGAATATGGCCGCTGTTTACTTTGGAATCTTGGAAACTTCAGTAGATGGTAGCATCTGTTTCGAGATTTCTGAACAGAGAGAGAACTGAGCTGTGACACTCCTGCCATGTGCCTCACACAAACCCTCTTTAAAAAAACCTGAACTGTCCTTTTAATGTTTAAATCATCAAACCCAATAAAGTGACACACTAATTGTTTCCTTTCAGGGGTTTTAAAGAGTGGACAGAGGAGCTGCTACTTCAAACTAATATGATTTCAGATAACAATAATATTTAACTGTAGTTATATTTCTTCTAAGGTATCAAAATGTCACACTCTAACATAACCTTGTATAAATATGAATGTGCATTTCTTCAATAATGTATTCACAAAATTCAGCATCTTTTTACATTACTAACTTTTCTAGAGAAAAAAAAATATATATTAACAGGAGTCTTGAGTAAAGCATCTTGCCTTCAAAATATTTTTGATATTTCTAGCAACATTTCTGACTGCATCATTAAACTAGAAAAGCACTCAGAGAGCGCAGACCTCCACCAGCACCCCAGTCCTCTCCCATATCGTGATTTTGACCATAAATATTAGTCCTACCTTTATTTCATCTAAATATTTAGATTCCTTGACCATGAAAAGATACCATTGGCAATTGGTTTCATAATTATCTCTGCCAAGGAGGTTATGTTTTCGGGAGAGTTTGTTTGTTTGTCTGTCTGTCTGTCTGTCTGTCTGTCTGTGAACAAAATAACTCAAAAATTCATTGATGGATTTTGATGAAATTTTCAGGAAATGTTCAGCATTGGAAGAGGAAAAACTGATTCAATTTTGGTGTTGATCCCGATCACCGTCTGGGAACTGTGCTGCTTGGCGTAGGTCTGTGCACTCCGAGTGCTTTTCTACTGACATCTATTATAGTTCATTAGTTATTCACGAAAATCGCATTTTTCGTCATGGCAGATCCAGACAGTGATCCTGATACATAATTCAATGTATTACTTCGGCCAAGGAGTATGTTATATTATAATTCTGGCCCAGTCTGTTTGTTTGTTTGTTAGCAAGATGGCACAAAAACTACTGAAGGGATTCACATGAAAATTTTACCAGGTGTAGTTTAGTCCTAGGAAGAGGCTATCAGATTTTGGTGGTGTCTGGATGCAAAAAAATCCCAAAATTCTGAAAAATCCTATATTTTCATATTGGGCAGAATTTTAACAAATCATATCTCTGACATCACTTCCTGGATTCACTTCAAATTTTTATGATAATATATTTAATATAGCTCTATCATCAAAGTTAAGTGCATGTGCATTGAGCAATAACAGTTATAACTGCAGCCCCTTTCTCCACTTCTGTATAAAGAAAATGATGTTCCACCTCCAAAAAATGATTTTCATGAAGTAAATTAAGAGCAAAATACAAAAAAAAAAAATCGCTGTGAAATTGAAATGTAATGTAGATGAAAATGTGAGTAGATTTCTCTTTAAAAAATACTACTCATATATTTGAAAAAGATAGCTGAAAGTTCAATTTTGTGGATTTATTTTTATTGACCTGGCTGTTTTTTCAGTCTAAAAATCTGGTAACATTGCCTAATAATGAAATCTGCTCCTCCCATATCTGGATTAAAGTTCATGCAAGTGAGAAGTTTCATAAAGCTACTGATATTAAAATGAGTCCTGGCGCCTCTCTATGACTTTTGTTTGGTATTTTAAAACAACCAAGGCCATCAGCATAAAAACAGTGGTGATTATTAAAGAATTACTGCTGCCAGAGAGTCTATATCAAAATACATGATTATCAGCTGCCTTTAAAGCCTCTCTTTACCTTTATCTACCACTGATTATCTCTTTGGCAAAACATAATTTACAGCAGAAGTCTAAGATTTCATGTGATGAGAGTTTTACCAGAGCAAACCATCTGAGTGATAAAATATCAAGCTAGAGGGTCAAACAGGCTGTCCTGTTATTCTTTCCATTCTGATAAACAGTGAAGCCATGGGCAGCTAAAGTCAGCTGGAGGTGTTTCCTCCAGATATGAGGCCAGGCCCTGTTTTTGTTTCTCTGCTTCTGGAGCTGCTGGTAAACTGTGATAGTGTGCTGTTATAATGCAGCTTGTTTAGTCTGATAATACCAGTGCAATCAAGCCTGTGAAAAAACACTGTTCACCTACAGCAAACAAGAGTAAATACAAAGAAAATTATGACAAAATTCAACAGAGGTGTATAGACTGAGAAAATGACAGTCTGACAAAAGCAAACACACAGAGAAAAGAACAGGAAGTGCCAAGACAAGGTCCCTTCATTTAAAGGAACACAAAGGGCAGGATTGAGGTTACAGATAATGACTAAAGGGATGATGATAATTCACTGTTCTTCTAAGGAAATCATCTTTTCCCTTCAGTTGTACCTTTCCTGCCAGTGCTGGAATGTTCATGGAGTTGGTTGCAAAGCCCATCCCAAAAGCCATGGCCGACTCCACACCGAGGAACTTGGCCACGAGTTTCTCCAGCTCCTCATGTCTGTCCAGATTACCTGAACAGAGCAAAAATGATTTACTAATCTGCTCCACAACAGACGTCACTAGAGAGTTGAGAGGGTCAACAGAATCAATTATTTGTTGGGGAAATGTGTGTATTAGCTGTATTTATCTTAAAATAATATCAACAGGTAGATAATAGTCTAATGATTGTTCAATTCAAAAATAAGATGCAGCTTGGATGTTGTTAGCCCATCTTAAGGTGCGTTCACACGGACGCTACCTGCACTACCCCGACGATCACTCTCCATTCAAAGTCAATGTACAGCCACGATGGGGCGAGGCTAACCCTCCGCGATCGACAGCGGCGGCGACAAGACGACCGCTTCACTCGTTGTGCGATGTCAAAGTTACGAAAAAGTTGATCTTTTCAGGCGATGTCGTGTGTGGCTGTGCAGCATCAGCCAATCAGCGGTGTGTGTACGTGTGACGGTGCAGTTATTCATCCGGACTACCGGGCGGATGACTTCCTTCTAGGCGGAACTAATCTCAGTGAAGACATTTGCAGACGGACCGCGGTAAACTCACAGATAATGCTGCTGCATCATCAGCTGCAGAGTTCTGTGTCTGATAAGTGAGTGAAAAGGATACAGCTGGAATAATGTCCGCTTATACATCCTATTTTGTGATATATGATATGATCGCGGTAAAACTCGAGCGGACGTGACGTCACCGACCGACGGCCGAAGCCAATGGCGACCAAACAGGTATTTATAGACGCGCGATGCTACATCAGTGGGCGACGCGACTTTGGTAGCTGGGTCGCTTGCGGTGTGAACGCACCTTAAGAAAGACTAAATGCTATAAATAAAGTGATGCTAGCCTTTCTTAGCTTGAGACACCAGATGGACTGTTCAATATGTACAGTACAGGCCAAAAGTTTGGACACACCTTCTCATTCAATGCGTTTTCTTTATTTTTATCACTAATTCATTGTAGATTCTCACTGAAGTAATGATGGCCATTTGTTTCTCTTAACTTGGCTGATTAGTTCTTGCTATATAATTAATTTCAAAAGTTGTCTAATAGGGCTGTCGGCTGTGCATCAGCCTGACTTCTGAACAACTAAAATGATGGTCCCAACCCCATTAATAAGGCTAGAAATTCCATTTATTAACCCTGACAAGGCACACCTGTGAAGAGAAAAACATTTCAGGTGACTACCTGTTGAAGCTCAAAAAGAGAATGACAAGAGTCTGCAAAGCAGTACTCAGAGCAAAGGGTGGATACTTTGAAGAAACTAGAATATAAGACATGTTTTCATTTATTTCAGCAAAAATATCCTTCCCATTAATATATGCCTTCTGTGTTTGTGTTCATTCATAAAAGAAATGCGGTCAAAATCTGACTAAAAAAATGCTACTGAAGCTGTTAGCATCTATGCTACTCTCTGTGCAAGCAGTCACTTCCTGCCGTTGTTGCTCATAACTCTGCCTCTTCCTGCTTTGAAGGACCTGACTGGGCCGTCCTGCTTTGGGCTGCTCACAATCATTGTAGATTGGAGCATGGCAATATGAATCAGCTTGATTAGAGACATTTAATCAGGCTAACCCAGGTGCTGGGCAAGGTTAAGCCTTTATTGGTTGAGTTCAAACAGTACATCTCTATGTGGGGCAGTGCAGTTTTTGCTGGATAAAAAGCAAAAAATACTTTCAGTAATATTCAAAATCAAAAATACAAATTAAAGTTGCTAATTTCTTTTTGGTTGGTTGCTTACTTTAACCCATTGTACCCTCATGAAGCTCTACTGGGCTCTAGCAGCAAGGTCTCAGAGTCTTCAGAAAAGATAGACTCACAACTATATATAATTAAGTTGAAAAACTCAACTGCCAGCCTAAATTTGTATCACAATCAAACACAAAGTAATGCTAATGACCAATCACAAACTGGGAAGCCAATGTTTGGAACAAAATCAATATTGGTGGATAACTGCTTTAAAAGTTGTGCAAAAATTGTGCACTCTTCAGCTTCAAGGAAAATTTTGTGCGTCACCAGGTGCTTCCTCAGATTTGAAGCATATCCGCCGCTGGCCTTACACTTGGAGTCACAAATATTGCAGCGAGCATAGTCTCCATCACATTTAATAAAGTAGAGCCATACTTTTGAGCACTTTCTCTCAGCCATGCTTGCTTTGTTGACTGAGCCCGCGGCTGCTGACGTCATTACGCTATTGCTGTGCTGTGTTCAAGTCCAGTATGGAAATTCACCTACTCTACCCAATAGTATGCCTGCTTCTTCCACTTCACAGTCACAAGGATGCATTTAGGTACCTCAGCATGGCACCGTTTGATTTTACATGAATCGGTACTCGGTAGTACCTATAGAATTTGGTCGGTACCTCTTGAAGTACCGAATTCGGTACCCATCCCTACCCTGGCTTCCTTGCCCTATCCTGGACCTCAAGCACCAGCAGGCTCATCACCTTGGATTCTATCTATGTGAATTAACATTGCTGAGGTTGGGTAACGAGTGAGTGTCTTGTAAAATGAAAATTTAACATAAAATATAAAAAAGATGCAAAAATAAAACATGGTGATGATCTTGTCATTTTTGATTCTAACACATAACACATTAAATTAAATTTACAAGTGACTTGAAAAAAAAATTGATCATTGTACTGGGAGATATGACATTTTTGTGGATAATTACATCTTATATTTTGGCTGTACATATTCACCATATATATCCCATACATTGGCTGTAATATTGGCAGAATGTACAAAACCATAATGGTATCATCATAACTAAATGTTCAAAATTGTTCAACTTTATACATCAAAAGTGACATTTATCAAAGATCAAATGTGGAGTAAAGTAAAGTGAAGTGGAGGCGTTGTGTTTTTGGCCTCAGCACATCCATAAAGGGAAATTGCAAATATATTGCTTTTGTTTAAAGAGACTGTGAGGAGTTTTTAAGTAATAACAAAAAAGTCTCACTTTTAGATGTATGTCTGATCGAAATACACACTTGTCGATGAGTTTTATAGCATCAAAATAGGTTATCTATAAATGCTATTCCTTAGCCTCCTGGTCGGGTCGTACAGGGCTGGACTGGCCTGGATACTCAACTTCGGGGAACCAGACAATTAAAACTAGAGCAAATTTATATTATTTTATTATCTATATTACACGTCTGAGAGCGCCGGGCTGTAAGTAACGATATTTAGCCGGCTACAACTACGATAATAACTTTTCCCCGCATTGCTTGTCGTCACACATCAAAAACTACCACTATGTAACTAGAAAGAGATACATTACCTCGTCGCTTTGCATCCTGTAAGTTGTCGAAAAAGAACTTGTAAAACAATGCAGAGTTCCGACAAAGATCCATGCTGCATTTACCACAACAAACAAACACATTTGGCTTCACGTCTCCGGTGCGTTCAAGTTGTAGCCAGAAGTAGGAATTTTGAGTTCCGAGTGGGAAACTAAAACTGGAACGTCCCCCGAAGTCTGAATTTCCTACTGGGAACTCGGTGAAACCTCACCACCCCGAGGTGTCAATCAAAGATGGATGCCCCCAGTGTGAACAGTTATTTAGCTCCTGTAATAATCAATTTATTTGCACTTCTGACTGGGGTGTGTCGCTCTAGATCAGCTGTATACATAGTATTGCTAGATTTATATTTACAAAAATGCTGCCATAGTGATAATCACATTCTTCATACAACAACGCAGAGTGTGCTAACAACAGCTAACAATAGCCTGGTAGATCGGCATGTTTTTTTCTGACTTCAACTGGAACGCCGATAAGTGGGAGATGATGTCACTCCCATTTCCGAGGTTACTGGAACGCAGCATTACCACGGCGATAAATTCTCCTCATAGCAGCTTTAACTGAATCAGAAATAAGCAACTGAGTTGTGAGTGTGAAAACCACCTAAATATACTCTGGTACTCTGACCATTGACCCTCCTCTGAGCGTTTCTGTGAGCTGTCTGTGTTTCTACTTCAAATCTGTTAATGTTAACCTTGCACAGCAGCTGGATCTTCCACATCTGTAGTTAGGCTGATTCATCTTTCTGGGCACCAGTGTATAACATTTAAAATCAGCCAAAGCGCTCTCTAGAGCAGGACGACGTGGAAGATACGAGCGAGGCAGGAAGTGACTACTCGTGCAGGAATTAGCATAGATGCTAACAGCTTCAATGCAGCAGTTTCATCAGTTTTGACCGCGTTTCTTTATTAATTACAAACTTCAACACTAGAAATCTCTCTATAGTAAGGATATTTTTACACCACTGACATGTTTTGATGAGAGTTTGTTTAACAAAAGTGTCTCATGTTTTGTAACTGAGGGACAATCAGCCATTCACCTGCCCTCTATGTTAACAAAACTATAAGAAGAAACACTTGATACTGTCTTTGTATTTTTGTCTACCATGTTTTTAACATCAGCTTGAGGGAGCAAACCTGGTTTCTTTATGGTGAATGTGGGTCTGGCTCTGTTCCTGTGTGTGATCCAGCACTGGCTCTACTTTAATCAGAGAAAATCTGTTAACCTTATGATGCATCTTCACTCTCTCCAAGCTAATCTGGATCACATCAGGCCCACTCAGAACACTGACTTATGCAACAGAATGTTAAAGTAAATACAGGCTCTCAGATGTAATCCGTTTGTTCATTTTCTGTTTTCCTTGAATCAATTACAAGTTAACAGAAAGCTTGCCAAGGCTTTGTCAGTGCTGTTATTGCTGGGAAACATCTCCAAACTCAGTATTTTATTTTTTTTAGATTTTATTACTTCAGCCAACATCAGATCTAATCTGACACATTTGGGTGCTTTCTATGAAGCTAAATTGAGGCCAAAAGTGTTTTTTTTTTTTATTTGAAAATAAAAAAGACTGAAAAAAATCAAATCTGAAACAGGTTTCAATTTTCTCTTGAATTAAAAAAAAAAATATATATACTAAACAGAATTAAAAACAAGTGTCAGCGAGGTTTCTTTCAGTTAAAAATACATTTTTGATTCAGCTCTGGAATTATTTTGATAAAATATTTTAATTAAATTTAAAATACACATGTGATGTGTTATTTCTTTCAGGTGGAGGATTAAAATTGACACCTTCTAATTTTTTTTGCACTAAGCATCGAGAGTTGTCCAGATGTGATTGTAAAAGGTACCTTTGTCCTTAACAGTTCATGGTGCCAATAAAAAACTAAATATTACCCCACTTTTAGGGTAAAACAACACAAAAACTACATTGGCTCAACTAGACACCCCAGGAAGATTCTTTATAGTGGTTCACTTTTCCCTGACAAAGCCCCCATGTGTAGATTATTTTTATTTTAATGTATTTTTTGGGCATTTTTGTGCCTTTATTGATAGGAGAGAGACAGTGGATAGGCTTGTGAAAGGGGGTGAGAGAGTAGGGGAAGACACTCTGCAAACTGGTCACAGGCGGGATTCGAACCTGGACTGGCAGAAGCAAGTGGATTGGGTGCCTGGTTGCTAACCACTCCGCCAAACCAGCACCCCAATGTGTAGATTATTTTAAAGGAACAGGCCAAAACATGCAAACGAGTCACAACAAGCACACAAGACAGATTTTATCGCGGGGGGCGAGATCAGTGGAGGACACGTGCCAAACGGGCGAGATATGCTCCTTCTTTAATGGTGCATGCATAGTTGCTACCCACTCTGCCAAACCAGCACCCCAAGATTAGGTTTTGGGATGTAACATTTGGGTAGGGATGTAACGGTTACTGGTAAAATGGTTAACTGCAGAAAATATTCCCACAGCAAATCATTACTGTGCTCTATTAAAAATACCGTTATACCGTGTTTGATCACCTCAGTGTCAGTACCTCATGGTGATGCTGCTCTTTGCCTGAAAAGCCCTAGCTATGTGTTTCTGTCCCTCGATGACGTAGCAGTCTCCCACAAACAGAGGCGCACATGCACAGTTTTCTTCTGAAAGTACAGCAGTTGGGGCCTCGCTCAGACTCTTGCAGGTTTTTCCACTTGAAACAGCTAAAGTTTTAAGTCTGGTCGAACTTTGGATTTTACAAGGATGTCGAGGGGAAACTGAGTGACGACATTCCCCCTGTCCGAGACACCAAACTGCGGCAAAAGACAAAAATTTCATAATAGATGGTCTTTTTCCGTCAAAGTTCGTGTTTAATAGATTTAATCAATCTGAATCTCAAATATTAATGAAGGAGATGTGGAGATCTGCCATGTAAAGGGGGGACCAGAGGAGAGTCATGAAGGGGGCTAACTGCTTCAGGGACTATTGTTAGTAAAACAAAGCATAATAAATATATAAAAAGTCCTGGACATGGTCTAATATAACGAGCTGTAAAATAGACACTAATGCTGCAGGCAAACTAAAATGTTTGAGTGTTTGTAAAATAGGTTACATTTATTTTTGGCCAACTCAAAACTTGAAAATGTTCATTTACAATTGTTTATGAAGAGAAATCTGTTAAAAGTACAAATCTTTTTTTTTTTCTTTTTTTGTAATGACACAGTTTAAAACATTTAAAACATAAAAATGACAAATACTTGCCAGAATTGAAGTACTTTTTGAACATTGAGAGCACACTGCAACAACACTGCGATAATAATGATATCCATGAAAATTTTGGTCACAATAACCGTGATATGAAATTTTCATACAGCTACATCCCTCCTATGGGTCATGTATCCTTCACTGACAAAAGTTACTTTTCTTCCATTAGCTGTACAGATCAGATCAGCAGTCTCCTAAAGGAAATAAATACAGTAACATCACTAAAGTTAAACTACAAATGAGTGAGTTTGATTCAAGTGACGGCAATATGCCATTATTCAAAGGTACAAGAGGATATTTTTATGAACCACAGTGCACGGAGGAAGAGCTCCTGTAGATGGAGTCATGGGTAGAAGGGATGGAAAAACTGTTGTGAAAGCCGAAGAGCAGGAGAGATAACACGTTCCCAAGAACAAGGCCCATTGTTGTCAGGAGTGAGACGGGGTGTTTTCACACCAACCATATTTAGTGTGCACCAAAGAAGTTTTGGCCCAGGGTTTGGTACGTTAGTATCAATGTGAATGCAACCACCGCACTCTGGTGCGCACTAAATCAGTCGGTCCGAGACCTCCATGAAGGGGTGGTCTCAATCCCATCTCCCTACATTTGGTGCGGTTTCACTGGTGTGAAACAAAATGGTCTGAACCGATCTACTTTTGATGCATTACTTCCTGTTAATCCCACGGTTGAATCTTTTGCTTACTCGATTTGTAAATTGTTTATTCTGGTTGAGGATTACGATGATTTACGAGGGTCCAGAAGGACGCCGATGCCATCTCAAACACAATAAAAAAACACATTTGAAGGAAAATGTAGAAAAGAGCGAAACGTAAACATTGGTTGTCTGGTGTAGGAAATGGTTACCATGGTAGCCTCTTCTTTGTTCTCCTCCGTAGCAGGTTTGGCAACCACTTACGTGCATATTGCCCCCTGCTGTTTCAAACTGAGTAAATACACAAGTGGGCCCGGGCACGGTTCGATGTTGCAAGTGTGAATGCAAGCCAGCGGGGGAGGGGGGCGAACCGCGCCGCAGTACGGTTCGAAACAAGTCGGCCTAATGTGAAAGTGCCCTCAATAACAACACTTATGGACCTTTCTGACCCTTTTGGGTAAAATAGGCACTGTAAATATGATGCTCTGTTGACAGCTGGCAAAGCCCCAGTCATGCAACATAAATTGGTACAGTGACCATTTAATTTACCTGCTTTTACATTTGCGATAAATACAGGAGAAAAACATCTCCTAAACACTCAGTAGAGAAATATTTATACCAGTTTGGGCACTGGTGACTACGAAGTGATCCTGGTGTAGCACTCTGAACTAAACAGCTGATGAGGGCGGAAGAATACGATGGTTGGGCTACATATTCTGCCGTATTACAAAATAGTTCCAAGCTCAGAGGCTTTGACAAGAACAAGAGAAATGCCAAAATCAAGCCAAAGATTTTTTTTTTAAGTTTTGCTCTAAATGTGTGGTAGTTATGAGGCTTTTAGTGGCACATCTACTGCCATTGCCTAGCATAGTACCGGTTTAACCTCAGAGACAGAGCTGGAAAGAAGCTAAACTATACCCTTAAAATTGACGGTTAAGGATCAGTTTGATAGTCTGAGTAATTTCCTGTGCTGTTTTGTTGCTGCTAAGAGTTTGGTAGAAAAGCTGGAAATGGTATCATGCTTGTACGCTACTGATGTTCAGGAGAAATCAAGAGAAGTTAGACTAATAGCAAACACTACAGCCTGATATCTTACATTTGGGGCTTCTAAAATACAGTATATATGCCATGATGCATTGTGATTACCTGTTTTTTCAGAGTTAAGGTAAGCCAAGGTAGTCATAGTGTTTGTGCTTTGCGTGTTCATACCTATCTCCTGCCTGGTACTTGCAACTCCAACACCATAGTCCTTGGTGACCTCAGCTGCAGAGTCAGCACACGGCCCTGTGTTCTCAGCAAAGCCAAGGTAATTATATGAGCCCAGGTTAATCACATCATGCACCACCCGGCCTGTGTATCTGTAAGAGAGAGTGAGAGAGAGATGATCAGAAAGAGGGCACAATCAATGAGAGCAGGACAAATTTCACACAAGCTTAGTGGTTTGTGAGAAACAGCCACTTAAATATCACATTATGCACAAAAGTCCTGTTTTAACCTTTGAATATCAAAAAAACATCAGCCATATAGTTTGATGCATCCCTTCCCTAGAATCCCAGGCACTTGCATCTTGCTCTCAGCTGGCAGTAATCAATGCCTGACCTTACACAACCCTTCACTGAGAGTGTAGCTTCTGAAGAGTCAAGATATCGTAGGCTGAACAGGAGGGGATCCAGTTACTGAGGGACTCGGATGTATCACAGTAAAAAACACATGCAGGAGAAGAAACTTGAGTGGAATAAGTGTCATCTCATGAACTGAACCATCGTTAACACATACTTCAAGAGACAATATTACTAGAGATGCTGAAAATTGTATTTTTGTTGTTATTACAAAATCTGTTTTAGATTAAAAAACAATACACATAAACATCACTCAAAATTAAGGAAATTAGTGTTTGTTAGAATATTTCATTGTTATTACAGTGCTTCTTGGCAAATGGAAAGCCTGTCTATTTCTTTTTTAAATGGTCCCACATTAGTAAGGAACATGTGTTTGTGGGATGCACAGCAGAGCAGAGTTTGGATCCTATTAAAGGATAAGTTCGGTTTCTACAGCTTTCACATTGTTTATAGAATGAAGTAGAACAATATACTCACCCAGAAGGCTTTCCTGATCCAAACAGTGCTTCAGGAAATATTTAGATCCAAAATCGGCGGACATCCGTATGATGGTAGCACACGGGCATGTTAGCGCCGCTCCTAAAACTGCATTAATCATCCAAAAACTCATTATTTTCCCCAATATTCCATCATGGTCCGCTCACGCTACTCCCCCATTACAGTCTGTGTCGCCCCAGACATGTCTTTGTGGCTGTGCTGACCTCTGAACTGAAGAAGAAGAATGTTTGCCTCCGCGCATGCGCAGTACGGCTCATTGTTTCAGGGGAAGATGTTGTGGAGGAGAACTTTGAATATGATGGGTGTCCTTAGAGTTTACAGATGAGGAGCTCATCGAAGGAGGACATGGAGGCAAAGAGAAGAAAAGCTCTCCAGAGAGTACTGCACATGCCCGGAGGCAAATGGTCTTCTTCTTCAGTTCAGAGGTCAGCAAAAGAGGCCACAAAGACATGTCTGGAGCAACACCGGACTGTCTTGGAGGAGTAGTGTGAGCGGACCATGATGAAATATTGGTGAAACTAATGAGTTTTTGGACGATTAATGCAGTTTTAGGAGAAGCGCTAACATGCCCCGTGTGCTACCATTATATGGATGTCCGCCACTCGATTTTGGATCTAAATATCTCCTGAAGCACTGTTTGGGTCAGGAAAGCCTTCTGGGTGAGTATATTGTTCTACTTCATTCTATAAACAATGTGAAAGCTGTAGAAACCAAACCAGCTTGATCTGCTGTTGACTGTTGTCTGGTGCTGTTTGGTAGAATGGATGACTGGAGTCTGATTTTGAAGTCAATTAAACAATTTATTTGTTTAGCAAACAGGAGCCTCAGTAGAGTGTGAAGAACCATACACAGCCACAACAGTCTGGTACCTCCTCCTCATGCTGGTCATCAGCCTGGCCACACTCATCTGTGAGATGGTATCCCATTCTTTGCTAGCATTTACATTAAGTCAGCCAACTTGGTCATAATGATCACTCTGGCATGGACAGCCCGCCCCAGCTGATTCCACAGGTGTTCAGTGGAGCTAAGGTCTGGACTGCTGGCAGGCCATGACATCCTCTCCACTCCCAAACTCTGTGGAGGTCAGTGCGGTTATCTTGAAGGCAAGAGTTGGTCTAAGAATGTGGAGATATGACATTTCCACCATTTACAGAATCTCATCTTTACATCTCTCTGCAATGAGATTATCTCCAATCCTGACAAGCCCTGTTTTGGTGAGGGAGATACTGCTCCACACCATCACACTGCTTCTAAACGGACTTACTCTAGTGGTGCTGCGGTCGGCACTCTCCCCGTGTTTTCCACACTTTAAACCTATGATCCAGCAAGAGCTTAAAGATTTATCATTTTCAGACTGAAATCACAATATCAGACAACACAAACATGTTGTCAGATTAAAAAACAGATTATTTATCATCAATATTAGATGATGAATAATGTGTTATGTGCTTTTGATCATTGATTTCCCTACTGTTCAGACTGTAAACAGAGTGAAAACTGCACTGAAGCTTGATTTGGAGAAAATCGTGAATCAAATTGAAATCTCAGTATCTGCCAGAGTCATCACAATTTGATCTTTTCCTAAAATCGTTCAGCCCCAGATCCATCAGTCATAAGTTAAAAGCCCTATCTGATATTGGATTTTTCCAATATCTGATTTGCCAATGGGTGGCACAGTGGCGCAGCAGGTAGTGCGATGGCTCACAGCAAGAAGGTACCGGTTCGATTCCGGGTCGGACGGGGCCTTTCTGTGAGAAGTTTGCATGTTCTCCCAGCCAGGCACTCCGGCTTCCTCCCACAGACCAAAAACATGCTCATTAGGTTAACTGGTGACTCTAAATTGCCCTTAGGTATGAGTGTGAGCATGACTGGTTGTCTGTCTCTCTTTGTGGCCCTGCGATCGACTGGCAATCCATTCGGGTGTACCCCGCCTTAATGACAGCTTGGATAGGCTCCAGCCCCCGACCCAGAAAGGGATAAAGGGGTATAGAAAATGAATGAATGAATGACATGCCAATGTTTCTGAATT